>OY728135.1:240291997-240761617 GCA_963277665.1 Viscum album
AAAGAAAAGATAAATAAAAATGACATTGTATTAGATTGATTCATTCAGAAAAAGAATAGCTCATTGAAACTCCTCCATGATTACAATAGTATATAGTAGTTTTGGTAGAAATATCTCAGCACTTCATATTTAGCATTTATTAGATTTTATCTCTATCTTTATCATGTTACAATGATCAGAGTTTATAAATAAATTCTTTAGTGTTCAGTTTATCATCTTGCATGATCAAATCCATATAGATGTTTCCACGTTTTTAGAAGTTAATTATAGATTAAAATGAGTTTCCTAAAATCATGGAAACCTATATGGAAAACCCACACATAATGAAATATATATATATATAATAGATAAAACATATTTAAATTATTTTAAAAATCATCATAAGATACATATTTCATAAGATCAATATTCCTAAGATGAGAATTTTCTTAAGATATAGAAATTTTTATGGTATAGTTTTCATAAGATGGAGTAATCATGTATGATAGAGTTCATAAGATATAGATATTTCAATAGATACATATAACTCATAAAGTTAAATAAAGTAATTATAAGGTTTAGATAATTCCATCATAAGGATAAATTTGAGTTTTGTGTAAGCATTAACTGTACTTAATAAGGATAAAATTGAAGTGCATAAGAATCATTTCAACATCTATATAAGAATGGTTTTTTACTGCTTATGTAATATTATTACATACTTTTTGAAAGAAACTAAAATTATTAAAATTGTATAAAACATGGTGAATAATGAATCCTTTATAAAATCAATAAACTTCTCAATTAATCATAGAAAATATGATTTAAGAAACAAATAACAAATGTTGTGAGAAATTATAATTATCTAATTTAGTACAATGTGAGGTATTTTAATATTCAAAAACTAAGAAAAAAAACATCAACATAAATAATATCCCCAACTTTGAACTCAGTCTTATCAATAAAAATCTCCCATTTTTGAAAATTATAAAATCGAATAATAATTTACAAACACTCTCCCTTTTTTGAAATTTTTAAAAAGGTTAAAAAAAATTACACAAAAACTCTTCCACTTTTTCTTTAAAAAACTTAATCATTAAAAAAATTCATTCATAAAAAAATTAAACTAATGTTAAAAACATTAAAACATTTAATCTCCCCCTCATTTTATGCAAAAAAACATTTTAAAATATAATAATGTACTAAAAAATCCAAATTAGTCAATTAGTTCTTGTATACATATCTCTTAAAAGCATACAATACAGTGATAAATATTGTACCAAGTAAACTTTAAAATAAAAAATCCATGTAAACATAAGTATAAATCCTACACTAGTTTACAAATTTGGTAGAAAACAAAATTGTAAAGTTCAAAAAATAAAATATGTTACAAAAAAATAGATTCAAACCAATCTATACAGAAGATAAGTCATAAAAAAATCATTAGTAAAAATTTTAAAATCCAAAAATTTAAACTAAATCACAGTAATTCTGAGTTCAAATCTTATTTTCTCAAAATTCACTACATCTAGTGACTTAGTAAATATATCACTAATTTTATCATTAGTTGAAAAAAATTCTAAAAAAATATCTCTTTTATTAACATGATCTCTAATAAAATGAAATATTACATATATATATACTTAGTCCTTGAATACTAAAATGGGTTGTTTTAAATTTAAATTAAATAATTGTTATCATATTAAGTGGTCATTTTATCAAAATAAGAATTAAAATATGATAAAGTTTATTTTATATATAAACTTTGAGCATAAAAATTTTCATTAGCTATATACTCAACCTTATTTGTGGATAAATAAATTGATAATTGATTCATAAATATCTATTAAAAAACATTTAAAAAATAAATGATATATACCTGAATTACTTTTCTTATAAATTTTGTATCCACCAAAATTAAAATCAGAATAAGAAAAAAAATTGAAACAGTTCTGGATGGAATAAAACAAACCAAGATTTACACTTCCATTTATTTATTTTTATTATGATTTTAATATCCTTTAAATGAATGTATTTAGGATTATATTGAAACTTAGCACACAGATAAACACTAAACATAATATCATGTATATAAGTAGTTAAATAAAATAAAAATCTAATCATACTTCTAAACACTTTATTATTTACAAGTTTTCCATATTCATATAAATATAATTCAGAATTAGTACTCATAGGTATTCTTAAAGTTTTTTTAGAATCAATATTAAACCTTTTAAATGGATCTTCAGCTTATACTTTGACTAAAAATATTCAATTAGTTATATGAAAAAAATTTAGTCTTAAGAAGAATTTTAATTCACTCATTAAACTCATATTAAATTCAAAAGTCATTAAATTAAAAAATTAATTACATAAAAAATCACTAGAAGATCCTAATAAAATATCATAAATATATATTTTCATAATTAAAAAACATTTGAAACCTTCCTAATAAAAAAAATTGGATTAAATTTTCCTTTATTAAAAATATTATTTAGTAAAACCAAATATAATCTATTATACTAAGCTCTTGGAGACTAATTAAGGCCATATAAAGCTTTTGGACTTTTCTAAATATTATTCGGAAACATTTCATGTTCAAATCCAGGTGGTTGATTAACATAAATTTCTTTAGAAATCACCCCACTTTAAAAAGAACCTTTAATATTCAATTGAGACAATTTAAAACCGTAAAAGAAGCAAGAACTAACAAATTATAAATAGCTTTAATCTTGGAAACTGGAGTAGAATATTCAACAAAATCAATTCCCTCCTCTGGAAAAAGTCCTTAAGCAATAGTTCTAGATTTACTTTTAAATATTTGGCTAGATTCATCAATTTTATTTCTAAAATTTCATTTAGATCCTATAATTTTTTTACCTTTAGGGGTTTCAACTGTATACCAAACATTGTTTCTTGAACATTTATTCAGTTTATATTTTGTTGAAACTATCTAATTTGTATCTTTCAAATATTCATCATTATTATTAGTTAAAAATTCAAAAAAATCTAATTATCATAATAATTCAAAATTGATTTATTAGTTTTAATTCCAGATTACACATTCTAATTACATTTTATAAAGGTTGATTTGTATGAATATTACTTGTTTTAAATTTAGTTTGAGAAGAAGTATCCTCCTCCTTAAAAAGTACATTTTTGTCATGAGGATCATACTAACAACAGTTATACTCTCTAAATTATTCAACAATTTTATATAAATCTGAATTTTTATATTTAAAACAAGATTCATAAAATTTGATATACATAGATTCTTAAAATGTCATAGTTCTCTTATTATATACTCTAAAATCCTTGATATAATTATAATACACTATAAAAAATCATTCATCACTTCTAGCATAAAATTTATATGAATTATCTTCAGTATTTAAAAAAACTTTACACCCAAAAAAATAAAAGTTCCCAATATTAGGGTTCTTTCCATTAAACACTTTATAAGGTGTTTTATTTAACAAAGTTATAATAAAAATATTGTTTAAAATATAAATTATTTAATTTAAAAAATAATCTCAAAAATATTTTGGTAAATCAAATTCATTAAGTGGTGTTCTATCCATCTCCAAAATAGTTCTATTTTTCATTTCTATAACACCATTTTGTTGTGGTGTTCTATGAGTAGAAACATTTTGAAAATTACCATTTTTTTATAGATTTCTCAAATTCCATATTATCAAACTCACATCCTCTATCACTTATAATTGAAATCATCAATTAAGCCCTTTTATTTTTCATTATTTTACAGGAAATGGAAGATTTGGATAATTTTTCATGCTTATGATAAATAAAATAAGTCTAAGAAAACCTACTAAAGTCATCAAGTATCATAAAAACATACTTTTTACCACTTAAACTATCTTTTATCATGGGTAAAATTAATTATAGATATAAAATTTCAAGAGTTTTAACTATATTAACTTCATTAATGGATCTTAAAGTTTCTTTATGTTTTTTCCCTTTTAAACATTAATAAAGTGTTGAGATGAAAAGGACTTGTGTAAAGTTTTTCTTTTGTTATATAAGGTTTTTTACTTGACAGTTTTTTGGTAAAGGGAATACATGATGGTCTTTAGACAGATATGTAAGAGTAAACATAAAAAGTTTCCTAGAGCACACATTGTTCATTCAAAAGGGTAAGTTAAGGTGGTGGATGCATTTAACCAGTGAAGAGGCTACCATGATTATTGAATCAATGTGGACATTCTCCCCATGAATATCAAAATATGGTGGTGTTGGTTTTATTAGATGGAGTCTAATTTATGAAGTAGGGTGCAATTATTTTTTCTTTATTTTATTGTATATTGTAATCATATTCTCTTTCTTTTATCATCCCCCCATAGATTAGGATTTAAGTATGAACTATATAAATACTTATGTTGTTCTCTTGCCTTTATATATTTCAATCATTGCCTTGTAGAAGTTCTTTTTTGGGTTTCATTTAGAGGTGTGTATTGGGGTGTGGTGGATTGGATATGACTTGTCTTCTTAGTTAGTATACATCAATGGCATATGTCCATTCTCATTATTCGGTTTCCTCCTTGAAATTATTGAAGGATAACTTCTAAGTGTTTTGAAATTTCATTGGACCCAATGCACTGGTTGTAAATTGAGATATCCATTTTGTACTAAATCATGACTTACAATATCATTCATTCATAAAATATGATTGAGAAGAAAATTTTTCTTTTTTGAAAAATTTTCAATTATGAATTTAATTATATTATTAATAAATTTTTTATAAATTATAGAAAAGTTATTTTGGGATATTTATTTAATTTAAAAAGTTTTTATAAATTAATTAATTATTAAGTGTTTATAATTAATTAAAAAAAATTTATGAAACATTTATTAAATAAATATCAAGAATATTGATTATTAATTTTAATTACCTTTGATTTTATATGGCATGAATTATAATCTAGATATAAAATATTTATTTATAAATTATAAGGTTAGCTTATAAAATATTTTCAAATTATAAAATGAAGTTAAATATAAAGGACTTTATATTGAATTATGAATTATTCATAATTGTTAATTTAATGTTCAAATTAAGGCCATATTTTAATAAATTATTTGAATCATATCAAAAGTATTTTTGATAATTTAAATTTCCTAGGTTAAAATAATATTAAATATTTGATATTTTGATTGCGTAAAATATTTAGATAATAAATTTATAATATAAAGTGTTTATATTTTATTTATTATTATATATTTAAATAAAATTTTAAATAAAGAATGATATGAAGGAGTTTATATTGGAAATAAATATAAAGTATTTTTATTTATTTAATTATGTAATTTTCATAATGAATGGTTAAATTATAAAGTATTTATAATTAGTTTATTTATAAATTATTCATAAATGATTATCTCATGTTTAAATTTAGGAATTTTGCATTTATTTAGTGTTATTATATACTTTATTCATATATATATATTATTATATTATGAATGGATTTATTATTTAGTTTTAAGTGTTAAAATATTTCTATAATATTTCGTACATGTATCTAAAGAGTTAAATTAAAGGTGTAATAATCTATTTAGTTTTATTCTACCTTTACTTTGGCTTGTACTATGTTATGAGGTTGAATTAAGAAGTTAATTATAATTTATACATATTATTTATTAGAATTATGATGGAATTTAAGCCTCTCTTGAGTAAATAATTGTAGGTAGAGGGAATTTTAGTTGAATTATTCATTGGATTGGGAGCTTATGATCTATCTAGAAAAGTTGATTTCAGTTATCTGTCACTCAATGTTTACTCTTATGTAGATTTTTGGCCTTATACGGTGTTAGTCCTTTACATTAAAGGGTTTTGTATACCTTATTCATGGGATGAATTTATATGTCTAAATATAATTGTATTTTAATTTGGGCTAGTAACACAGGCTATGAGTTTTGTAAAGAGTTTCATGTCAATACTGTGTAAACATGTTGATTTTGTGAAAGAAATGGGATTCAAAAACTAAACCATTTGAAACATGCATACATGTAAAGGAAATACATGAGATTAAATAATGAGATAATAAATCATGTATAAAATACTATATAATAGATTCCTAATAAAGTGAACACATTTCATGACCTTGGTCATCCAACGGAGTAGATCATGCTAAAGTCAGGTTCCCATGGATTATCTTTTGTATGCAAAAATAGGTTATGGTTGACCCTAATAGGATTATTTTCTCATATATGGTATGATATTTGGGTCACACATATATGGGAAACCCTAATAATATTATGATACAAGAGGAATAATATTGATTGAAACTATATGATAGATTATTATATAGATTTATCTATTCAACTATACAAAATTTATATTTTATGTGGTTGAAATGATTGTCTACCTATATATCTAAGTGATGGTAGAAACACTAAAGTTATCCAAAGATTAGTGAAATATAAATCTTGACCCACTAATGGATATTATGTAAAATTATAAAGGGGTTATCATTTTAATAGGAACACATCTAATAAAATTACTTATTAAATGAATGTAAAACATGATACATATTTGATAAGTGATTTTGTTATATATAAAATGATACCATCTTCATAAAACATGACTTAAAGATCAATCCTTGAGAAAACAAATTAATGTAACAAACCCTTTATATTGGTATATAAACTTATGAATTATTTTTAAGTAAGAAGGAAATTTTTATGTGTTGTAGAAAAAACTTCTTAAGAAACCTCCTACTGATAAACCTAGTCAAAAAGATAAAGATGTTTTCAATAAGAAGAGTAAATACTATCTTGAAATCTCTAAATTGATCTTTGTTTATATGGATCTCAATATTGAAAATCAATATGTAAATATAGATACTTTTTGGATAATATATAACCTAAAAGGTTCCATCAAGAACTAGCTAGACATAAGATATATAAAGTCTGAAAAGCACTCTTTTGGTTTTAGATGGTAGTGGGTACTCCTATCTCAACTAATTTATTCAATATAGCTCTATATGTAAATAACTTGTAGAGACTAGGGACACGACATATACTTGATTTTTCCATGGACTTCATTGTGTAATCACTGTCAGAATGGTTCCAACAGTTAATTATGAATTACAGTATGAATAAGTTTGGAAAAAGTTTACCTGATCTTCTAAATATATTGAGTATTATTAAGAAAGACATGGGAATCCTAAGATCAAGTTCTATGATGATGGTATATAAAGTAATGGGTAAAAGTTTTAGATATAAATAAAATATTATAGAATATATAGAGTCCACACCAACTTTTACACCTAATAAGGGAGATTCTAAGGAAAAATAACGTTTTCGATGTGGGAAAACAAAACACAGGAGGATAAACTGTTGATCATACCTGAATTAGTGAAAGAAACATTATAGAAAATCCAACTTAGGTATTTATGTTATAGAATCCAATTCTTTTTTAAGGGTATATAATACTCGCTATACATTGAAAAATTGTTTTTAATATGTATAGCAATTCAATATCAATGAAGGATTGATTCTTAGAGCTTAATGTATACATTTAACATATGTAATAAGGGGTTGATACATCAAGGAGTTGTTTTTATTGTATTTATTTAAAAATATATTGGACTCAAATAAATAAAGTTTTTTTATCTTGGTTTATTATTATGTTATAATATATGTTATTCTAAAAATGGTTATTAAAAATAAATGAGAAAATGTTTTTGATACACATTTTTATGATTGATCCAATTATATAACATGTTTTAAATGAAGATAAGGATAAAAAAAAATTCTAGGGTAAAATAGTTTATCCAATATATTTTAAAAAATGAGGGAAAGATATCTCACCACGCATCACTATTTTATTTTGAAGAATAAAGTCTTATTTTTAGAAAATTAATCCAATCACATAAAATACCATATGAGATATGGTTATTAATTGTTTCTTTTTTAAATGTTACCATTAAATTAAATAAATGTTATTTCTTAAACATTAATGGGTTTTTGTTTCTTAGCATGATATTATGGAGAGAATCTAATTTTCAAGAGGCAAGTGAAATTATATTTGGACTTATAGAAGTTCAATCATAGAAAATAAAAGTTTTTACTAATAAAAATTTATAGTGAATCTCAATTTATATCTTAAAATTGTTTAGGTTATGTTGGTAAATAAATATAAATTAAATAGTTACATTTTGTTATGATGTTGATATCAAATAAGAGTTTGTGTGAAAATGATCCAAATATGATGATAATGATATGGGAAATAGTTCTAAATAAATGATAGAAGTTATTAACATCGTAACATTAGATGTTTTGAAGTAAAGGAATTTGAATACTATGTTCAAAGAATTTAAAATTAGGCCACATTGGTGGTATCATAGGGATATGGTAGGATTTATATAAATATGTAATGAGTTTAAAAACCCTAAAAGTTTAGAAAACATAAGGCCTATTTGGTAACATATCATATGGGATATTATTAGATGAGAATTTATATAAGGGATATGATTAGATGAGTAGTTCTCTGTTGGTTTTCTTCAATGTTATTTTTCAATAGGGAATTTATTCTATTTTATGGATTTTTTTTGATTTTTTGTTGATGGATTTATGAGAAATAGATTCTACCTCATTGAATTTTCAAGAATTGATGCACCATGCAGTTTATGTTGGGTGTGAGACCTCGAAAGAGGGATGGGTGTGATGAAAACCATCATTCATCCATCTGTATGATTCTTATTTGATGGATGGGCACCTTGAATTGATATTTTTCACATTGATTTTTGTTTGGTCTTGCTTCTCATCAATTTGAAAGTATAGTGTGTTTTCAAATTCATTTTTGGGTGGTCATCTCAAAAAATAGATAGGTGTGATAAAACCTATCATCTGGTCCTCCTTACACATGTCAGTATGGGTTGGAGGGGTACTTTACCGCAGTTTTTTGGACCCAAACGACACAAATTCTTGGTAGGGGTGAGTCATAACCATTGATTGATCTCACTTTTCATGCTATAGTAAGGTTATATTATAGTTTTTCTTATGCTTTCATTGACTTTGGTTTTCATTTTGATATTCTAGACCATGTTTAGGCCTTCAAGTCTTGTTTTTAATCCATCTATGCGTCTTTCATGTAATGGGTTTCCTCCTCTCTCAGTCCTGAAAAGGGGTTATCCTTTATTTTTTATATTCAATAAATAGGTATTGACCCTCAACATTTAGAAAAAATATGATCATGAGACATAGAACTAGATTTTTGTGCTAGATGACCTACCAAGTATATCACATAGAGTGTCATACACTATTTATTTGGTATACCAATGATGCATGTTTAATATTAAATCCTCAAACCCAAGTTTTCTAAAATACCTAAAATGATAACTTGAATACTTTAATACGTTTATTATGCTAATATTGAGGCTAATCTAATCAAGGGGTGGTTACTTAATTTTTTACCTTGTCATCAGTTGAGCCTTTACCAATATGATATTTCTATACTCATATGATGAGTATGACACTTGGGACCTCGATTGAGATAGACTGAGGAAGTGTATGGTTATTCCTAGATAGGTTTTACATGATGTTCTTATATATTTGGATAAGGGGCATGTTATTTAGTCATCTACTTGGATAAATGGCATGTGATGTGCTCATCCATCAATTTAGTCTATACTCAAAGAATCAAGTATGTATAATTAGTTATACAAGATTGGAATACTTTATGACCTATAGTTACTCAATGTTTTATAAAATGGGGTTATATGATTATGCATTCTTATATATGATATAGTTAATAGACACAAGTTTAGAGATACATGTGTTTGATGAAGACCATGTTATATCCATTTATAGCTTCAGTAGCATTGATGCTTTTATAGGGGACACTCTTTTATTACATTTATAGATTTAGGAATTCATATTTGTTTTCAATGCTGTAAAGGATCATGGGGTCACACTTTTTTGTTGAATTAATGGGGATTTAGTTTTATGAAAATCAAATAGTTTCTCTAAAATTTTATTAGATTTTGTCCAAAAATGATTTTTAGATATAAATTCACAATTTATTTCCTATGATATGATACATGGTGAAGATGATGATAGTTTTCCAAAAATGATTTAGAATGAATCCAAGAGGATTTTTGGGTATGATATCACAAGTTAATGTATGTGATATGATATAAGTTGAAATGTCACAAAGTTTATGAGGCTTTAGTTGAAGCAGTAGATTGATGGAGATATTCCTTAAATCAAGATTTATATCTCATATCCATTATCCTATATGATAATATACTATATAGGGATGTCATATATTATGGAATCCATGTAACAAAAGGTATGTTTTATGCCTTTATGGGTATATTGGTTCTTATAATATGGTGATATAATAAACTGATTCTCATTGAGCCTATCATACTATAAGATATGAGTATATCATTAGACTATAGAGGGTTGTATTGTACAATTATCATGGAAATCCTATGATTAATTTAGGTAGTTGATTGTCAAGTGTTAACATTCAGATCTCTCCTACATAAAAGCTATCATTTATTATAAAAATTTCATAAGATGAAAAATTTGGGATAATCAAATGCATCTGTTTGATAAATTCATACACATACTCAATAAAAGCATTCAAAGTTCTTGCAATAATTATAATTACTCAAACATTTTATAAAGTTTTATTAAATTTCATGAAGGCTTGGGGAGAATCCATATGACCTATATAATTAGACAGAAGTCCATGAACATGGAATATATGTTTCTCACTGATTCTTAAGATGCCTATTATCCTTCTTTATTTTTCTTGAGAAATACTAGTATATGATAGTATGAAGGAGAATCCTACCCAAATTTGGGATGATTCAATTGTCCCATGGATTCACCATGGAGGAAGGAGTCTTTTGGTTATTTCTAAGGGATATTTATCAAATTTTGTGATTACATATAGGTGTTTTGACCAACTTCTATGTAAGGTACACACATATTATTCATTTTTTATACATGGTATTGATTTCATAACATAGTGATTTTAGTTTAAGAGTTTTTTTAAGTATTATAGTACTTGAATAGGTATTATTAGATCCTTGGAAACTCATCAGTTACATGATTTGGAATATATCATATATGGTAACACATGTGATTAGGGTAATCTTATAGTGTAAATTTCTACTCACCCATGCTCACACATCTCAGTGTTCATGTAGATATTGTTTGTTATGATAAAATAAAGGTTAAAGATACCTTATTCTCCTGTGATATATCATATGGGATATATTTATGTGAGGGGATGAAAATATTTAGTTATTCTTGTTAGATATTTTTTATCTATCCATGATGGATAAGTTTCAGTTGTCTACTTTTGATAAGTTGAGTCTTATCTTATTTGTCTTGTTTCCACTATATTTTTATCACACTGTTTCTTTTTAAAAATATTTATGATTTTTTTCATTTAATGAAAATGAAATTTTTATTTTTATATAATTAATTATTTTCTTTAAAGGAAAATCATTCTCCATAGATAATATGTTTTCCCTCAATACTAGTTCTTATCCTTCAGCGATTGGGGTTGAATTTGAGGCTATATAGAGTTCTATTTTGGCTCATGGGTTTTGGGGTTCTAGGTCAAGGTGTTATATTAATTATAACTGGATACATCTGGGTTATATATAGGTTGATGAAAAATTAACACAAGTATAAAATGAATCCTACAGTTGTGTGAATTGATTAGTAAAATGGGTTTGTGTGGTGCATATGTCCCAATGCATGAATGGGGAGGGACCATGGGCTAATTTTACTTGAGTTTGTTCTTGATCTATCATTTTATATTTAACCATGGTGGTAAGTTCATTGATTTTACTAATAATAAAGTGGGTATATAAGAAAAAAGTTGATACTACTTGGACTCTTTTAATCGTTATCACTCCTATGAATCCAAACCATTAGTCATTTTGAGACATGTTTGTAATAATGTTTCTAAAAAAATCCTATCTTACTAGGGGACCTCCTATTGTCACATATTTTATGTTGTTATCTATAAACACTAATTACTCATGAAAATATAGGATCAATATCTTGTTATTAATCTAATGATGATGAAATACAAGACACGGACACTTAAACATCTCTTAATACGCATGTATGGTCTCTTTCTGGGACTGTAAAAACCTATATATCTTCTTCCCAACGGTTATCATGAAATAATAGGTAAAAATTATATAAAAAATTATTTTTTGAAAAATGTAAATTCCTTGTGATCATTATTTTATCATATTAAAGAAATATCATAACAATGCCATCTATTGATAAATAAAACACTTGCATGATTATTTAAAATTATATAACACTATTAAAGTTCATGGTAACATGTGCTATGTGAAATTTCTTAAGGTATTTATATGTATTTCCATGTTCTTGGATATGAAATTAAATTAGTCTTGATTAAACATCAAACCCTATAGTGATCTCTGGGCACTCTAAACATATAAAGTGATAGTCAAATATAGTGTTCCCAACTTCTTAAGTTTTAGCAGGTCTGTCATGGATACTAATTTTTAAAAATCCTCACACTCAACCATATATAGATTATATAGATAATAATTCTCTGTAATCCCGTATTTAAGGTTTACCTACTATTTCTTTAGTTTTAGGTTTTGTTTTCACCCTACCCCTCTCTCAAATATTCTAGACCTGGTATACAAATTCACAATATTTTAGGATTAGGACATGTTAATATGTTATAATAATATTGAGTCATAAAATGTATAAAATTTAATTTTGAAAGTTTTTTTCTTTGAATTGATGTGTTATTTGTAATTTATTTTTTTAAGACTAAATAAATTTAAATAACAATAAACTAGTAAAACATTTATATTTCATACACTGAAAACTCAAAGTGGGAGAGAATTTGAAATAGTTTGGTTCAAATATATTTAAATTTAGAAATTAAAAAGAATTATTAGGGGTTAAAATAAATATCAAAATAAATTCCTTATAAAAACTCTAGTACCAATCAAAACAATTTTCAAAATTCACATGATTTTTCTTGTGGATATAGAAAAACAAATTTCAATTTTTCTTATAAAGAAAAATGTTTAGAAGTGATTAAAATAGCAATTATAACTTTGAATATAAATTCAAAGATTTTAAAATAAATCCAAATTAAATTTCCCCATTTCTTGTCCTCAAGAAAACCACTCATCAAATTTAGTGGATGCAAGTTCATCTTAAGAATGAATGATTTAAATTGTTAATAAGGAATTGATTTTGAAAAGTGTTTACCACATAGACTCTTTCAAGTATGAATAAATGATTACATTTATCAAAAAAAATATTAGCCTAGATATGTTTTCATGTTTTAAAAAATGATTGGATTTTAACATTTTTAAAATATTTATTCAAACATCACTTTTTATTTAAATATTCTTACAAACTTCCCTTTTTCTCAAATGTGAACTATCTGATATATTTTAACACATATAATAATTAGACAAAATTGGTATATGAATGAGATTAATAATTAAAAGTAAGCATAATTATCCCATCCATCAGTCTTAGATTAAATAATAAAAATTTACTAATGATTAGGAGTTCATTTTATAGCCCATTTAAATGCACATATTCGGAGTTTAAAATCCAATCAAAAAGATCAAAACCAATTAATTTATAAATATTACACCCAATGTTTAATCAAAATCAAAAAATATATAAATCAATGTAAACGATATTACAATATTAAATCCATGGTATAAAAAAAATGTAAATAACTCCAAAAGGAAAAAGGGCTACAATTCCAAGAAAAAAATTATAACCACTAGAAATCCTAAATAAAGCCTAAAATTTTTTCCAATTTTAAAATTTTATAGGTATTTTGAAGTAAACTTAATGAAATACAATTTAACTCAAATAAAGACTCTTACCACACTCTTAAAACTCAACATTGTCCTCAATGATGAATTTTAAAGTGATATATAATTTGAAATAGTTTGTTTCAAAATATTTTCAATAGAAAATCAAATTAAAGCTTCAAGGTCACAATAAATCTCAAAATAGTATGCCTTCCAAAAAATTTGATGCTAACCAAAATAGATTTTTCTTGACCCACACTTGATAAAACCCTTATTTTTTCAATAAAAGAGATTATAGTGACATTTGTGGCTTTCCTATAATAGGCCTTAGGCTTGTGACTAACCCAAAGTGCACCTATCACAAGAATGGGAGGCATTTTCCTCTTAATTCTTGGTAGAAGGAAATAAACCATCCATCAACCACTATGGAATTAGATAGAATGATGTATTAATTCAAAAAAATACAAATGTTAACTACATAACATATATCAAAAAAGTAAAAGTACATATAGAAATGACACTAAAACTATAAATCATCTTTTGACTCTATCCATTCTACCTAAACAACAACTCTAATATCCCCCAAATTATCCTACAAACACTTAGAAAATTGTGGTGGGGTGATCACTAGGATGTACTCAGTAGAATCATATTCCTATGAAATTCTATATCCATAAGAAATATGATGTTATAATAGTTATATGTTGAATAATCTAAGAAAAATGAGGGTATGGATAAAGCTAATAATTAAGTAATACTCACATATTTTTCATTATTAACACCATCATCTATAGATATATTATCATATTATACTAATAACTTATCATAATTGAGAAAAAGAAGTCCCAATTTCTAAGGATTTATAATAAAACAATAAGTCTATCATATAACATCAATAATGAATAAACATCCCATATAATATCACATCTATTAAATTATTAAAACAAGAAATCAAGCCAAGATCTCAACCTACATCAATAATTCCATCATCGCATCCCTTCATCTCATACTGCCACATCATTATATGCCTAAACCCTATTGATACACATCATCAAATTATTATATACCATGCAGACATATCATCATATCCCTACACCTTATGCATATGCATCATCACATCATCACGTCCCTAAATTCCATCCATTCACATCATCACATACCTACACCCCATGTAGCCACCTTATCATATCCTTGTATCCCATGCAGCCATACCATCTACGAATTTTTGTTTAAACTCATTCTATTATAACCCAATATGCAATATAAACCCTTGAACCATCGTAACAAGAGTTTATGTGTATATGTTAACCTTAATCTAGTATAACCCATAAGTAAATGCATGTTTTGTAAACTTGAGCCATTACAGCCTATATATATATGCTTTCACTTCTCCTCAAGACATTATATTCCATGTGTATATATATATATATATTCTTGAAATAATTTTTATCCATTAAATCCCAAATTAACTATATGTTTAATCACCTCAATCCTTTTATATCCTACATGTACAGTGTCAATAAAACACACAAATAAGCAAGAAAACAATTAAACATACAAAAATACACATAAATAAACATAAAAGTGATTCATAAAGAAAATAAAGTAAAACAATTGAGCATGTTAAATAAAGATAAATTGTGGTGAAAATAAATAAAATATCCCATCATACAATAGGAGTGCCAAATAATATAACATCAAATAAACTAGCCACAATATTCCATGATAAAAAAGTCTCCCCACCATGGTTCCTTTCCCTTAATCTTTTATAAGAAACTCTTTACTATTTAATCCTTTTAATAATCTCTTTTAAACATTTTTATAATGATCATACTAATTATTTTATATCATTGATTATTTAATTCCCTACTTCTCTTATTTAGGTAGATAACTAGTTATTATCCATATTAATTATTATTTATTTAAATAGAGTTATTATTTTATCTATATTTTCCCAAATAATCTTCTTTACCTTTTTGTCATATATATAGTTTAATTATTACACAACCACAACCTTCATAAATAGATAAATAACTAGTAAAATAATTATTATATAATTTATGGATTAAACTTTCAATTTAACATTAATTGAAATAATTAAATTAACTATATCTCTTAAATTTTAACTTGAATTATTAATGTAAAATATATGACACTTTAATGTCATCATTAAGAGATCTCCAATACTTTAAACTTAATTCCAATCTGTGCATCCATTATCCTTTCTTTTTTATACTTTTTCTTTCATCATAATACCAGCAAGTGTCGCAACACATAAATATATTTAATAATGTAAGTTTTATTTATGACATGATTTCCTTCCACAAACATAATTTTTTGTAAGGAACATGGAATCACATTAAAAAAATTATATCATCTGTAAAATGATACAATAAATAAACATAGAAGCATACACACATAAAATTATAACATCAATCTAGTTTTTTAACAAATATATCATCACATAATCAAAGGATAAAAGTATACCATGGAATTATATTTACCTTTAATTTCCAATTCCATAATAATTATCATACCCATTTCAATTTCTAGTATTTTCCATTTAAAAACCCATTTTTTCAAGTTCTTTTATATTTTTTTAATCTTTATAACAGTTTTATTTGGGTTCGAGTGGGAATGAAAGGGTGTTCGGTGGCTTGAGTGGAGTTTAGGAATTTCGAGGAGCACTATGTGAAGTGAAATGTCTGTGGTATTCAACATTGGGTATTGGGATTTCCCCTATGGTGAAAAAGGATGGAAAAAATTTTGTAGTGTTGGTCATGTTGGCCAAGTGGAAAGGCAAGCCATGGGTGGCACAATAAATGTGGAAATATCCTAGAAGCCTCACTACATCATGGTAGAAGGTGTGTTGTTTTGAAACAGTGAAGGGTTTATTCCTTCACCATGGTTTGTCTCCCTAGGTGAGGCATGATCGAAGAAACCATGGTTGTGGTGGGTACTACCACACCATGGTGTTGGTCGATGATATTTTTGAAATGGTTTATTCTACTATCATGTCTTCAGGGGGGTTTTAAACTATTATGGAAACTATGTGAATTTTTTAGGATTTTATTGTGTGCTTTTTTACTTGATTTCTTATGGCAAACCACCTCATGGTTTCTCCCATGATTTTGGCTCTCAAACTATGTACTTGTAGAGAAAATTCTAGAAAACTTATTTTCTAATGATGTCTTCCTCACATTTTGTTTGTGAGATCAAACATTAAGGTAGGTGGATTCCCTATCTCTATAATTTATTTATAACTTGAAGGATTTATATTTCTAAAATTAAATATGTTTTTCAATGGAAAACTATTTTGTTTCATATATTTAAATATTGGATTGTTGGTAACACCCACAAAGTGTTTTATATAACGATAAAAATAATTTTGGTTTTCAAAGAAATTTTTGGGTGTGAGAACTTAGCATATACATGGGTTGTGTGTGTTCGTATTTCATCATATGGGGATTTATTGGTTTAGAATTGGCCACCAATGCCTGCTTAAGGTACATATGAATACATATCCAAGTGAAAAATTGAGTCTGTAAGGATGGGTTTGATGCTCATGGGTTAGGATTGATCAAAGGAAGTTTCCTTGAATGGGTGTGTGAGTTATGAATTAGTTAGACCATTTGGAAAGAATTTTTTACACTTCTTCTTTAAATAAAATTTGGTTAAAAACTATTTTGATATTATATCTTCCTATTTTTATATAAAACCATGAGACAGCTTGTTCTTTTCATGATTTATTGTGTGGGAAGTCTTTTGGATTTCCTAATAACTTGATGCACTCACCCCTTGCTTATGAAACTTGGTGCATATGCAGATTCTATTTATCATGATACTGGTAAGGAGTAGATCTCATACTTCACTAGTGGAGCACCAAGAATATAATAAATCACGTCTTTTATACTTTAGTTCATGAATTATTACATGTAGATACATGTAATAGGATACCAAAAAAATTATAGGCTTAGTGTCTTTAGTAAATCAGATACATAACAAAATAACTTTCAATGACATTAATTAAAACTTCATAAAATGCCCTTAGAATTATATTTATATTCTAAAACTACACAGGATAACCTAGGGATGTACATGAGAGAGGGGTGAGATATAAATATCAATAAGGGAATAATCAATTAATGTCATGAAGTAAACCAGTAAATGTGAATCAAGAGTCATAACATGGTAACATAGAAAGGTGAGAATCAAAATCATGAAAATCAACGACTGATATAAGATGATAACATCAAAGCATCATAGGAATGATAAAATAACATAAAACATGACATCATAAGCATAATCCAAGGCTAACCACTGATAGATCATAACATAGTGTGCCTAGTCTAACTGACTATGCACCAAACATGGTATATCATTAGATAAAAATATTACCAAATTCATTTTAGGTCTATATAATTCTTGGTATACTTGTAACATTCATACTATGTGCATGTATTTGTGTTCCACATAGATCTCATAACATAAGAACATATTACATCAAATTTAATCCCATTATTAAGAAGTGTGGGTTACATACATGGAATTATTAGATCAATGAATGATAGGTGCATATAGGTGAATATCCTTGACTAGAAATGGGAATGGGTATTCATATTACAAAAGTTGGGCATGGAAAATCATGAGATAATTTAGAAATCATAACAGGTGTACATAAAGGTTCATAAAAGTGCTAAATGAGAGTAAAATTTGGTATCTAATTAAATTTTAATAATAAGGGTAGTAAAGGGATGTGTAAAAACATTTCTACATGATTAATTGGAAATAAAAAGTCTTAATATAAAGAAATTACATGAATAAATAAGAGAAATAGAATCAGTTACCTTGGGAGAGTACTTATAAAAGCTTGGGAGGATCATATTAAGATATTGGAAACACCTTGGAAGGGATTTAAAGAGGGATAGGTAGAGTAAATTCATGATAAATGGGTTTTAAGTGAAGATAAATGAGAGGTTGGTTGGGTATTTATAGAAAAAAAGAGAGAGGAATTCTTTATTAATATCTAAATATAGGTTTTGGACCATGAATGGTAAAATAATTAAAAACACAAAACTTCCTAGGGTTTGTTCCAATGGTTTCTTCCAAAGAAATGTTTTATTAAATATTTTCTTATTATAATAACCTAACTCCTTAAAATAATACCATTGGTGATGTGTAAGTGAGTCGTGTTCATAAAGAATTGCTTTTAAAACCTTAAAAAATATTATAGGCTTTGGAGTATAAATTAAAGGTCTGTAAAATTAATTCAATAAATTAAAAATTAAATTATTTTAAAGGGTAAAACTATTTTTATTATTGTATTCCCTTTATAGTATTTATTACATCACTTTTGGACTATTTTGATCTCATAATACATACTGTATGTTTATGCCTTATTTAATTTTTACCCAAAAATTTAACTATCTCATAAAATAAAAAAAATCACCATTAGATAATTTCAATGTTCTAATTTAAAAAATATTATTTATTTTACCGAAATTATTTTCTAAATATGTGAATATACACTTTTAAATAAAAAATTATTATTTACTAGAAAATACTAGTTTTTACAACTTTAACAACTTTCTAGCCCTTATAAAAATTACATTGGACTTAATTAAATTATATTGTTATTTATATTTAAATAAATAATATTTTATAATGATATTTAATGAAAATAAAATTTATTTAAAAATTCTTTAATTTATCAAAAAGAGTTTTCTAATTGAAACTAAATATTTCCCAAAAATATAATTTTGGTTTCTTTGTATCAAAATCTAATTTTTATCAAACTCGTTATAATCATATGTATAAAATAATAATGAAACTGATAAATATAATAATTATTTTATGAAAAATAAAATATAAAAAATCATATTATTGGGGTCTAAATACATAACGCTTTATTACACCAGCATACGCCCCAAGGGTAATTTGTGCGACGGTGGTACTTTCTTGTAGTGGTTTGGAGAACATGGTTTGGTTAGTGATCTCAACAATATTGAACTTATCCCATAAATGGTTTCGCTCATTTTTTATTTATTGAATCTCATATTGGTCTTAATCAAGGTCAAAGATCAATGATGTCATCTCCCTTGGAAACTTTGATAAATGGGATTCAAAGAGTATGATTCTACTGGTTGAGGTCATCGATTCTTCCTTCTATATCACTTATACTTTATCATAAAACTTAATATATGATAATCTTATTGGTAAATATACAATATATAGATTAATAATATTTATGATACTAAATAGAATTTTAATCTCGATGGAAAAATTATGGAAATATTTTATAATGGTCTTAAATAACAAAATTAAATATAATGCATGTGTTTTATACATTTATTAATAAGTAATTTATTAATTTAAAATGTAATTTCATTTATTAAAGTTTGGGTCATTACACTCCCCCATCCCTTAATAGATCTCATCCTCAAAATTTCATTTCATATAGTAAAATAAATAAGTGTACTTTTGTTCCATCGCCTCTTCTTGTTCCCATACTGCCTCCTCAAACTTGTGGTTCGGCCAAAATAATTTTGACCAGGTGAGTTGTATTATTTTTTATAACTTTTTATCTATGATCTAATATCTTCATTGGAAGATCCTTGTGTGAAAGATCATTCTCTAAGGGTACCACTTTTGAATTCAGTACAAGTGAGGGGTTTGGTATGTACTTCCTTAAGAGGGATACATTGAACACATTATGTACTTGATATAGGTTTTGTGGGAGTATTAGTTGATAATAAACAACTCTGATGAGATTAGGGATATCAAAGGAGATGATGTATCTAGTACTAATCTTTCCATTCATCCCAAACCTCATGAATTTCTTCCACTGTGATATATGATGGAACAACTTATCTCTGACCTCGAACTCTAGGTATCATTGATGATTGTTAGAATATATTTTATATTTAATTTTCATGGATTTTAAATTATGTTGAATGGTTTTAACCTTCTCTATATTATCTTATAAAACATTAGGCCCCATCAGCATCCACTCTCCCAACATGTTGGTGTGTGGAACCTCTTCCCATACAGAGCCTCATAGGTTCCATTTGAATGATATAACAGAAAAAAATTTCATATAAAAACTCTACTAGGGGAAGAGTTTGATCCCAATATCCTTGGAAATACATTAAAAAATATATCAAAATATCCTCTAGAGTTTTAATGGTTCTCTAAAATTGGTCATCGATCTGAGGGTGAAAAATAGTATTGAGACTTTTCTCTATATATAATACTTATTGAAGGATTCTCCAGAAACATGATGTAAACCTCATATATAGATTTGATATAATAAAGATTGGTACTCCATGAAGTCTTATCACTTAAATTATATATATCTTAGTGAATTGGTTAAGGTATAAATATTCCTTGATATTAAATAAATGTGTTGATTATATAAGGAAATCGACCACCACTCAAATATACTTATTTCCTTTATATGTTCTGGTAATTCCTATGATTAAATACATGGTTATGTTTCCTCGTTTTAGTACTAGTATGGGAAATGTTTTCATCATAAACTTAGACTTCTAACATTCAGTCATGAATTTTTGGCATACCAAGAATCGAGATAAAAATTATGCAATCTCCTTCTTCATGTTATCCTACCAGAATCCTTTCTTTATATCTCTATACATCTTAGTTCCTCCTAGATTAATATATAAGAATGATATATGCACATAATCCTAAATTTCACTCTTAAATTATGGTTTTTATGAGACACATATATGGGTTCCAAACCTTATAACACCATCTTCAGCAAATTTGAACTATGGAATATTCACTACCATTTTATATAGCACCTCTTCATCTTTTTATTCCTCCTTGATCCTATTAAGAATGGATGGTTGAGTATTTTTCTGAAAAAGGTAGTATGGATATCATTTTATTATTCTTATATCCATCCTTTTAATTTATTAGAATATTGTAACCCTTTCAATCCTCATCATGGATAGGGTTATTGGATCCTTTTGACTCAGAGCATATACCACTTTGTTCACCTTCCTATAATGGTAATAGATTGGATATAAATAATCCCATATTGCGATACTTTTATATGGATATATACTTAAGGATTTTATAATACATATATATGTTTCACTTTTCCCTATAGAGATAATGTCTCCAAATATTAAATGTAAAAATCACTGCATCCAATTACTGATCATGTGTTGGGAATTTTTTCTCATGGATATTTAATTGGCATGAGGCATATGCAATCACTTTTTAATTTTTCACAAGTACATAACCCAATCCCTTTGGGATGAATTGTTTTATATCACAAATCCTTCTCCACTATTGGGTAATATGAGCACAATTGTAGTTATTAGCCTTTTATTTTAACTCTTTAAATATCTCATTACATTTATCAGTCTATAAAAATATCATTCCCTTCTAAGTTATATTAGTTAGTGGGATTGAAAATTAAGAGAAGTTTATCACAAATCAATGATAATACCCAAATGATCAAAGTAAACTATAGATCTATGCCATCAATTTTTGTATGGTCCTATCCTTTAATTTCCTCTATCTTAAAATGATTCATATAAATCCCTTTGTTGGTGATAACATGCCTTAGTAATGTTTCATTCTCTATCCAGAACTCACATTTGTTATAATTTCTATATAACTTATTCTTTTGAAAGTTATTTAGTGAAACATCCAAACACTCTTCATGTTCCTTATCACTTTTGGATTAGATAATAATATCATATATAAAGGCTAACAAAAATTTGTTTGGGTAATCCAAAATAATTTAATTATTAAGTCTATAAAGATAGATAGAGAATTAGTGAGTCTGAGTGGTGTCACTATGAACTTGTAGTTCTTGTACCTTGTGTGAAAATTATTCTTAGGGATATTCACCTTCTTTACCTTTACTTGATAATATCATGACTTAATATCCTCTTTAGATAAGTAATGGGATTTTCATTCCTAATAAAACAATACATCAATCTAAGGAATAGGATAGTTGTTATTTATCATGATCTTGTCAAGCTCATAATAATCAATGAACAGGTTCATTAACCCATCCTTATTCCTGAAAAAAAAAAGACTAGAACACCCCATAGTGAAGTACATAGGCATATAAACCCTTGATCTAGATCATAATATAGTTTCTTATTCATCTATTCAAGTTATACAGTGGCCATTCTATATGGATTCTTGAATATGGGAAAATATCTGGATATATGTTTGATTGATAACTCAACTTATCATCTTAGAGAAAGACCAGATAATTATTTGTAAAACACATAAATGTATTCACTTACAAAGGGCATGTCATCAAAGATGATATTTTCCTTAATCTAAATCATTTGAGCTATATATGCTTGCTCATAAGGAAATAATATCCATGATTAAGATAATAATTCCAAAGAATATCCATCCTCCTAATTTAACTTGTATAGAATCAGAGGTAGATTAATGGTACATAAGGTGATTTACTTATCTCGGTGATTTATGTTGGATCTATATAATTAAATTCAATCCATTCCAATAATATCATAAAATTAAACTAAAGGGGGTATCATAAGGTTATCTAAGAAATTCATCCCACAAATATTAATGGGGGAGAAGTTATATGTTTGGGATGAAATAATTTTCCCATTTTCTATTTTTTACAATTAACTCGACTTCAATTTTTTTGGGTGGTATTTTAATAGTTCTAATAAAGTTTTTTTCTATGAAATAATGAATAAAACTATAATCAAATAGTATTTTCCTATATTTGAATGAATAACTTACATACTTATCATCGCTTCATTGTTAGTATCCACCTAAAAAGTTATAATGGAATATGATCCCCCATTATATCTAGGAATTTGAGGTTTTTTAATCTATTACCATCAAAAAGCCTTATCTTTGTGCATTGGTTCACATTGTTTCCTTATTCCCTATAATTGAAACATTAAATAGTAGGTTGAGAGTTGGCTATTGAATTCCATTATTCAATCACATTGGGGGGGTTTATCCCTTAAAAATTTTATAGCTAGGTTCCCTTCCTTCCCACACCGAAATAATTTCCTTTTCCCCTTCAAGAAATTTCTATGATTCTTCTTCCAACACATTTGAAAAGTGGGGTGTTTTACTTTCTTACCCTCGTGAGATTTCTCCATCTCTCTACCATAATTAAACTCCATTTTTTTGCTTCATGTATCCAGACCCATGAGACCCATGATATTCACAATTATCCATTTTAACATCAAGGGAATATAGATCAATCTCTTTGTATCTATCAAAGTATCAAATTTCCAAATATTTTCATAGATTTGGCTTTATCCCACTAAATTAGCATTCAAATTTACATTCAGGGTCAATAAAAAATTCATAGTCATATCGTGCATGTATTGTGAAGTTCATTTTATAAATCCTAATGGATTCATCATACTTTTTTTAAAATAAATGAGATCTATATCTATTTTAAGTCAGAGAGTATGAAGAAAATTTTTTATTGAAAAAAATTTCACGAATTCCTTCTACCTCAACACTTTGCTTTCTTCCTTGGGATTCATATTCTTATTCAACATCCACCATTGATCATTTTCTCCATCCATATGATATAAAACTAGCATGAAATTCTCTTTATTAATTAATTTAAGAATAGATAATATCTTTAAAATGGAGTTGATCCATTGTTTCATGATTAAGGGGTTAGAAGATCCATTAAAATTTGGAGGGATTTGTTACATAATGGTCTCAATTTCAACTTGATATTTATTAGGGTATGTGGTTGTTCCTCATGATTCAAGTTTCTATTAAAATTTGATTTAATTTTGAAATTATTTTACTGAATTTCTAGACTCTTACTACTATCAGGTTGGGCATCATAATTGTAAAGTAATCACATTACTCGTCACATTGTTTGTTAACTCAATTCCTCCTATTTCTACCCATTGACTAAAATAAATGAGAACTACGGATGAGAGTTTTAAAACCATTAAACATATAAAAGGAAACTATGATCATTGAACATATAATCCATAAATCACATTAATTCCTTAACCAATGAATTTCTATGTTTCAATCTAAGTTATCTATGGTCTATTTTCTAACATTAAATATCATGTGAGTTTTTTCCCTCGATAATGTTTTGTAGAAAGTATATGATTAACCAAATAATACCCCATAAGAGTTTCCAGCTAAGTGTTGATTCTTATGACTCTTTATCGTGCACTGGGTAAAGATTGAGTTAATACCCAATGCACCCTTTTTAGGGTTATTACCCCTAGGTGAATTTGTGAGAGATCCACGTCCACTTGTAGTATCTAGATAGATATTTTATTTCTTAGAAACAACTCACTCTATACTTTACCCAAAAAAAATAGGAATGTTTTACTTGATTATTATTATCCTTGTGGTTTTCACTAAGGTTTTCTAGTATTAATCCCCAAAAATTACTAGACCTTTCTCTGATACCAACTATGACAACTCATATCTTTTATACACTTTATTTCATGACTTATTCCATAGATATATACATAATACACTCTCAAAAGATCAAAAGGTGTAGTATATTTTAGAAATTAGATACATAACACAATAACTTGTAATGAAATTAATTAAAACTCTATAACATTACCTTATAATTCAATTGATCTTCTAAAACTTCATGGGATAACCTAGGGACATATATAAGAAAGTGGTGAGATATAAAGCCTAGTAAGGAAGTAATCAAAGCATATCATGTGGTAAAGTAGTACATGTGATTAAAGAGGCATACCATGGTGACATGGAAAGGTGAGAATCATGATCATGAAAATCTAATCATGATAAAAGATGATAAAATCAAGGATACATAAGAATGTGACAGCAACATAAAAATGTCATCATAAGCATAAGTCAAGGATAATCATTAAGACATAATAACATAGTGTTCTTTGCCCAACCTCTCATGCACCATAAATGGTATCTAATGAGATAAAAACATTACCCAATGTATTAGAGGGTTATATAATTTTTTTTCCCACCTATAACATTCATATTATATAGATGCATTTTTTTCCATGTAGATCATACAACATAAGAACATATTTCATCAGATTTAATCCCATGATTAAAGAGTTTAGGTTAAATAAATAGAATTACCCAATCAATGAAGAATATGATAATCTAGGTGAATACTCTTGATTTTAATTTGGTGTGGGTATTCATAATATAGAAGTTGGGTATGGAAAATCATTGGATAATTTCGGTAGAATAACAAGTGTGAATAAAGGTTCATGAAAGGTTTTAATGATAGTGAGATGAGGTATATCATTACATGGTAATCATAAGAGAAGAAAAGGGATGTGTAAAAAACATTACGACATGAACAATTGGAAATCAAAAGGCTTAATGTGAATAAAGTACTTGAATAAAACAAGAGGAAGAGAATCCCTTATCTTGGGAGAGTGATTCTAACAGTTTGGGAGGATATTTTTATTTGCATAACCTTGGGAGGGATTTATATATGGATATGGATAGTAAAATTATGATCAATGGGTTTTGAGTGAAGATTAATGAGAGTTTGGGTAGGTATTTATAGAAAAATAGGGGAGAATGTATTATTAATTTCTAAACATCGGTTTTGGACTCTAAGTGATCAAATAATAAAAAACACAAAACTTCCCATGGTTTCTGAAAAATAGGAGGGGTTTTGAATATTTTATTAGGCTAATAACTGAACTCCTTAAAATAATACCATTTTTTTAGTGGAAGTGAGTCATTTTCATAAAGAAATGTTTTTAAAGCCTTAAAATGTAATATAGATTTTGGGGGATTCATTAAAGGCTAGTAAAATTGATCAAATAACTTAAAAGTTTCATTATTTTAAAAGGGAAATTAATTTTTGGTCATGTATTTCCTTTATAGTATTTATTACATCAGTTTTGGGCTATTATGATGTCATAATACATAATGTATATTTATATCATATTTAATTTTTATCCAAAAATTTTAATATCTCATTAAATTATGAAGAATTAACCATTGGATAAGTTTTCCATGCTAATTTAAAAATAATATTTATTTTTAAAAAATAATTTTATAAATATGAAAATTTATAAATTTAAATAAAAATCTTTATTTACTAGAAAATACAAGTTTTTATGATGCTAACAAATTTCTAACCCTTGTAAAAATAACATTAGACTTAATTAAATTAAATTATAATTTATATTTAAATAAATTTTGTTTTATAATAATATTTAATAAAAATAACCTTTATTTCATTATTATTAAATTTATAAATAAGGGTGTTAATTAAAACTAAATATTTCCCAAAAATATAATTTTAGTTTTTTTAAATCAAAAATATAATTATTACCAAACAAATTATATGATAATATATATAAATTAATAATGACAGGGATAAATATAATAATTATTTTATTAAAAATAAAATATAAAAATTCATACTTCTAGGGTCTACACACATAACCCCTTATTATAATTGTGTATGCCCTAAGGGTAAGGTGTGTGATGGTAGTACTTTCTTGGGGTGGTTTGGCGAATATGATTTGGGTCTTGATCTTGATAAGCTTGAACTTATCTGATAAATGGTTTTTATCATGTTTTGGTTATTGAATCTTGGCTTGGGATTGGCCATGGTCAAAGCTTGGTGATGTTATCTCCCTCAAAAATTATGATAAATGGACTTCATATGGTATGATCTTATTAGTCGAGGTCATCACTTCATCCTTCTATGACAATTATACTTTATCATAACCCTTGATATATATTAATCCTGATGGTCACTATACAACATCTATATTAAAAACAATTATGATGTTTAATGGTCTTTTAATCCTGATAGACAAATTATAGCCATATTTTATAATGGCCTAAAATAGAAAAATTAAATGTAATGCATGTGTTTTATAATTTTCTTAATAAGAAATTTATTCATTCAAAAGGTAATTTAATTTATAAAAGTTTGGTTCATTACTATGATGTTTTATTTATGTTTGATGGATATGGATCTTTGTAGTTGGTTTATTCCTAGTGTTCGAAGTAGTTCTACCATGGTGCCCTAAGTCTTATATGTCTTGGATTTATATCATCTTTTACTGCTACTTTGATATTGTTTAGTTATTTTGGATATTGATTTATATTGGTTTATTTTCATGGATTATATAATGTCTTATATTTATTTTCACTATCGTATTTTAATTTTTTTATAGGTGTGTAGGGAAAATCATCCCACAATGTTATATTATACCCTTGGAATTTATTTCTAACCTTTGGGGTCTGAGGGAATATAACCTAGGAACCTTGGCCCAACCTATGAAAATTGTATAGCGTTGATATATTACAAATGGTATTGGTTTGGTTGGACTTTCAGTCATGATGGTAGACTTGGCGATAGGTTGTGTTGGAACTTGAAATTTAGAGCATGAAAGGTATAACTAACCCCTTTATATTGAATTTAAAGTTACTAGGGTGGCTTGGGTACAAAAAAAGTGTTCTTAAAACAGTTATAGGAGTGTCTCCAAATAATCATCATGGGTTTATCCAATGAGTTCACAATAACATGCATTCGTAACAAGACTTCCCACTAGTACTTCTTCATCCATATTGTATTTGATCACTATTGGAAATTTTCTATCATGTTTTTTCTTATTATTATTTGGAATATTATAAGCCTTCAGTTGGTATTAATGTGGTGAATAATTGGAAATTTGATGATGAATTTGGAGAGATATGACCAGTAAAAAGGCCTGGAAATTCACAAGAAGTGGTTATTGAAAAGGTGGTTAAACCTGATCCACAAGTGAATCATTAGCTTATTAAAATAATTATATAGTAATTCTAGGATGTAGAAAAGGGGAATAAAACTAATTAACCATTCTATGTGGACTTTTCATTATAATTTCAAAGGTAAAACCCACCAATATTTCGAGAGGATTCAGGACCAGAATAATCATAGGCCTAGATTAGTCAAATGAACAACATTTTCAATTTACTTTGAACCCCAATTGATATTAAGGTGAATCTACCAGTATACATCCTAAAAGATCACACACAATAATGGAGGGATTTAGTTTTTCAGACTAAATGTAGCTAGGGACTTACTTTGAAATAATTCAAGTAATTTTTTAACCAAAAATTATATCTACATAGCTTTAAAGTTAACAAAATGAAAGAATTATTTATTTTTAAGTAATAAAATACATCATTGGTGGAATATATATATAATTTTATGAACTGGGTTTTTTTCTCTATAATTGGCTACTAGTGAGTACATGAGGGTGCGTATATTCAAGTCTAATCATGGGTGAGAACTTTAATGTCAGAAGTAAGTGAAAGAGGAAGACCTGCTCTCAAAGTAGCAGGGTACTAGAAAATCAATACATAGGATCATTTTCTTTGCATCCATGACACATAAATAAGCTAGGATGTTTTCATTGTGGTTCATTGGAGCATATAAAGAGAAACTATATGCAACCACCTTGGTACTAGCTTAGTTGTGTTTAAATGGATCATCTATGATGTTATTATACTAATGATCTAAAGTTATCTAGTGAAAATAGATCAAATATGATTTCGGATTCTCATTATCATGGAGTATGATCATGGAATAATAGTTCTTGAACCCAAAATTGAGCGAGTCATGATGATTCCAGAAACACCCATACACCTCATCTGATGAAACCTCAGTGGGGAAGCTGAGAGTACTTGGTGGGAGTTATCAAGTAGTTTTGTGGTGTTAAGAATAGTTTCATAGATAAGTAATGTGTAAAAACCCAAGACATTGAAATATTTTCATGTTAGAATAAATATTATTTTGTCTCTCTTTATACTCAACACAAAGTTAAACTTACACTACACACAACACTGAATTAGCTTTTGTTACATGCAAGACCGATTTTTACCACCTTTTAAAGGAAAACCTATTTTAAAAATAAATTTTGAAACTTTTATAAATTTTATTTTTAAAAATTAAAAACTTTTTTGAATTCAAAATGTTGAAATTATCTTAGGGTTATGTTTTTGGTTTTTTTAGAAAAGTCATTTTTTTATGAATAGTGAAAATTACTGCAATTTAGTTAAAAACAACATTTACGTTTAAATAATGATTAGTGTTAAATTATATTTTAAGTTGGTTTTTAAAGTCACAATAGATAAATTATTCATATATTAATCCAATATAGGTCATTTTAATCATATTTATACTTAAATTACATATAAAAACTTATTGAATGTTTCAACGTTTTTACTTTAAAATCCCACATTCTCACCACGTCTGCGGGATTAGCATTAATCTTAATTTTCTCACTTCTATGATTTGAATTTTTTAAAATGGATATAAATAGTTGTAATAAGTAAAATATTTTTGGTTAAATAATATCAACTTAATTTTTTAATAAAAATATTAGTGAAAGTGATTAAAATTAATTACGGTGACTAAGGTAAAATTAAGCTTAATAAGGGACTAAACCATAATATTAAGGACCAAAATTACCCAGAAACTTGTATAAAATCCATTGACTTCCAATAATTATACAATATCCCAAAATGTTTTTAAATTTATGGTTTATTATGATACTATTAAATTTAAGTGCCCTATATAAAGGGTTAATTAAGGAAAAACACAAAAAGGGAACTTTCCTTACCTTTAACATTTATCAAACATTGTTATGTGTAAAAAAATCATATTTTTGGTTATACATATCATTTTTAAATATAAAGGTTTTATTTTTATGACAATAATTTATCAATTATTTTTACATATGGTTTAGTTACTTAAAAATATTAAGAAATTCCAATGTAGTTATTATTTAGTTAATAATTAACTAAAATAAATAATACTATAAATATTAAAAGTGAAGTTAATTGATTGAATTACTATATTTATTTTTTTATATAAATATATCATGTTACACATATTGAAACCTAATATATTTGAATAAAAATATTATATTGACATTTTAAAATTAACATTCAATAAATAATGTTAAAAATGACATTATTGTTATTATACAATAAATTATATTTTATTGAATGATTTAAAATTAATAAAAAATATGTATACTATTCCAAGTTATTTTTAAGTGTTAATAAATATTAAATATGGTCTATTAATGGACCAATTTATCTTTTATAATTAACATATTGACCCATGTATTTTAAAAATGTTGTTAACACGGTTTGGATTTAAGTAGTGTTTTAGTGCGTCACATGTGCTTGTTTTAAAATTAATTTCCAAAACACATAGGAATTTTATTTTATAAATTATATATCATATTGATAATTAATTGAATAAATATTTTCTAATAAATTTCACTTTATTTTAGTCTTAATGGTTAAGTTAATTAGATTATAAAACTAGATGCTTTAATAAAAACCAAAATGATAACATTGGAGAATCTTAGAAGTTAAGAATCCAAATTATTAAAATGCACATATTTTTGTGTGGTGGTGGTTTTAATCTACCATTATTCCCATTTATCAATTATTTTTTCATTTTAGGTGCTTTAGGTATGTTAGACCACCCATTAATGAATACCTTTTGGTATTTACAAGAGTTTCACTCCCCCTCCACTATAAAAAGGAAAGCACTCTACCCCTTTCTCACACATCTCAAGACACATTTACTCATAAAACGTCTAAAAAATAGTCCCCAAAAATCCCTAAAATTTAATTATAATCCTTCCTTTGGTCAGGAAGAAATCTAAGGAATCCTTTTGGTACAAACCAAAAGGAGTTACCCAATTAATAGGTAACGTCTTCTCTCAAGATCTCTAGTTTCATTTCCATTTTCCACTTCCTAAAATATACTTATTATATGCTTATATAAAAAAACCATTATAATAAATATACTAGTATTTTTTTATTTAAATTTTTATACCTACACTTACACACACCTAAATCTAGTGGGTAACAAAAATACTATTTCTGTTTATGACGAACTACTGCCTCACGAAACGACGATTGTTCATTTTTCATTTACCACCTATCATGGCATCCATTATGATGGAAAATCTATTTATATATGATATATATTATATTTATAATATATTTATTATTATTTAATTTTTATTTATAATATGAATTTATGTTGTCCATCTTGTGTAAATATGATAATTTCGTTTGAGGAAGTGTGGACTACTACCCCCTCAAAGTGATATGACTCGTTCATGCAATACATGGAACAAATAACAGATAGTTTTAATAAACCTATGTAACATATATAACATTTATATGATACTGTAATTATAATATATATATGTATCACTTAGTTTAAATTCTTTTAATACAACAAATAAATGAAAGTATCATTCATGCGTATATACAGCCTATTGTCTCCATGAATGGTGAAATTCATTTATAATCTCAAAATATTATGGCCTATTATAAATAAAAATGTACCGAATATATAAGAAAATTTATTCATGGTTTACATTCTAAATATGACGAAATAATCATCTAAAAAATAGGAAAACAATTAATAAGTCGAAACATACTTGATAAAACTCGGAAATTAACACCCGAAATAATTGAAATAATGAAAGAGTGTTAAAAAAATGGTAATAAAATATTTTAAAAAGTTAATATATGATATAATAATCATGAGTAGGGTTCATTTATAATATGTTAACATATATTAAACCACTATATAGGAGGATAAATACCACACACACAAAAAACTATGATTAAGGTAAGTAAAATTTGTCTCAATTTACATTCCATTGAGAGTTATTTTCTATATGCACCAATTCAATTTTATTTAGGGTATATACTGCCTTATTAAGGTTATATCATGAATACCATTATTATCATGATATTATAAGTTTAATTTAATGTTATTAATTCATTTGTATTATGATTTAAATGTTTCAAAGTGGTATGGGACACTTTGGAATGTTTAAATATTATTCTCCTCAAGAATGTTCTTAATGATTATCTTTACAATCTCACTTTCTTAATGATTGTTAACATTATATTAAAATAAAAAAAATCATTTTTTAAATTAAGTTTAATATCCATATTTTGATACATGTATATGTTTATTGCCTAAATTGTATACCACTTTTCATACGGGGTTCACTTTGATAGTATTAGATTCTTGGCCTGAAGCCTTGAAAGTATTATATTCTTGGAATGAAGCCTTGATAGTATTAGATTCTTTGAATTAAGCCTTGAAAGTATTATATTCTTGTAATGAATACTTGAAAGTATAAGATTATTTTCATGAATCCTTGATAGTATTAGATTCTTAGCATGATTCCTTGAAAGTATTATATTCTTATCATGATGCCTTGATAGTATTAGATTCATGGAATGAAGCCTTTACATTATTATATTCTTGGAATGAAGACTTGGAAGTATTAGATTCTTGGCATGAATCCTTGATAGTATTAGATTCATGGCATGAATCCTTGACAGTATTAGATTCTTGGCATGAATCCTTGAAAGTATTAGATTCTTGACATGAAGCCTTGAAAGTATTAGATCCTTGTAATGAAGCATCGATGGTATATTATAGATATCCATAATTAAAAATTTTCATCATTTAGATTAAGTTGTTATTCATGGATTATATTTTGCGTTATCATATCTATGGATAAATTTAATTCTCAATTTATTGATTTAGATGGCATGAGTTTTATTTTCTTACCTTTACATATTGATATTTCCTTATCTAGTTATTTGAATGGAATGTGTTATTAGTTATTTACCTTTCCGTGTTAATTTATAAATATTGAATCATTATTACTTCCACTTTACTTACCCTTACTGAGAATTTTAAATCACCCTTATTATGTTTCATTTTCCCAGGTTATGAAGAAGAAATATTTGAATAATCTTTCAAGGATATAGTTTATTTCTTTTTATTATGTTTGATATTCTTATTTCCTATTTTCCAATGTATTATGAGCTTCATTTATATAATCTGGTTTTCCAAGACTGCTAAATTGAATGGTCCTTTGGGGTTTTTTTCCTTGTAAACATTCCAATATAAAAAAATAATGCACTCTACTGGGTTTCTGGGTTAGGCAGTTATAGTTGGTATCAAATGAATTTTAGTAACAACCTTGGAAAATAGATTTATAATACTTAGATTAGGGATCAAAACCCTAAGATAAGATTTTAGGATGAGTATAGAAGAACATCCTATAATTTTTTTGAGGTAGATATTATTTGGGTATTCCTATAAATTCATCCATATTTGGATACTAAAAATGGGCGTGGTTCTAGCATAGATGTACCTATGAGTAATAACTCTGAAAATGTGTTCTAGGTCCAACTCGGGTTAACCCGGTACATGATAATGAGACTTACTGCACACTTGGTTTGAAACTCCTAGGAGATACGCTTATGATAGTTCACATTTTCTATACCTACAATTATGAAGGATTTGAAAATAAATATTTCCCAAAGTAATCAAAGATTATGATTCTAGGATTCATGATGCATAAATTTATGTGTTATACCATATTTAGAATTACACATTATGTTATTATTTAATCCATTATATGCCATTTTTTAGAAATGGTGCCTAGTTGAAGGAATGTGAACCTCACTGATGCACATGATCCAAAGAGTAATAAGGATCAGATCTTTCATGGTCTTAAGACAATATTTCAAAGGGAAATAGTATCCCAAAAATTCTCATCGTATGATGACATAGGATCATGTGAAAATGAGATGGTTAAATAATTATCCAAGTCCTATTTATTTGAAGGAAACCAAGATAAGAAGTAGCCATTTGAGCACCATGAAAAAGGGAATGAGTCAAAGAAGATGGGGGAAAGAATTATTTTTTGACATTTGATAATTATGGAAAGAAACACTCTGGTAATTTCTTGAAGGGAATGTGAGTTTTTTATAATTGTATAGAAAAAGGACACCGAGTTTGTGATGGTAAGTGTAAGAAATTTTTTTTCAATATAAACTGCATAAACTACAAGATGATGAGACACTATGAGAATCAATATCCCAAGAATCAAAGGAATATACCACAAATGATGTTATTGGATAATGATCAAGTTATTTCATGGTTGCAAATAAAGAGGAATGATTAATATACCTATTAAAGAATTATTTAATTTGAATATTTTATAAGAAATGTAATGGTTATAAGAATGGTGTAATATATATAGATTGTGTTACAATACTTTTTCTTTAAGGTTTTTGAGATCATATGTTTAATGGTTCCAAGAAAAGTTATTCAGTAGAAAGTTAAAATTTTCATAAAAAACATGATTAAGGGAAATAGAACCCTTAATATGTTTCTGATGTTGATATAATGATGAAGAAATGATTGATTTGGATAAGTGCTTCCTACCTTGGAACTGATTAATGGATTTTTGACAAGTTGTTTATTCTATCACTGATGGTGTTTATAACACTTTTGGATTTCAGTAATATATCCAATAACATGTTTCTTACATAAGGAATAAGGAATACTGTATGTTTCCAATTGGGTTTTATGGTGATTTAATTCATTAACATATTTTAAAGGATACATGATGAAGGTGTTCACATATTCTGTATATTATTATTAAATAACTACTTCATATTGATTAAAGGCTAATGATAAGTTCATTTTGGAAATTCAATGACCTTATTTCTAATGTGTTAGATCATAATATTTTGGAATATTTAACCATTTATGAAATGTTTTATGTTGAACCTTGGATGTGATTTTATATATTGATATATTACATCACTATATTATGTGTCTTGTGCTAAGAGATGAACTAGAAATAGTTCAAGGAGTAATAAAATGAAAATATTATGTTTATAGAAATGTATATTTCCTTACATTATTATAGAGTGAAATAATTCCTTAACTGTAAATAAATGTTTTTGAAAAAAAAAATGTTTTCCTAGTACCTTTATTTCAAATAAATCAAATATCCTCTTAGATCATCGTGGATTTATGGCCTTGTGATTGTTAACTTCCTCATAACCATGTTAACTAGCACTCTCTATCAGAACATGATTGTTAGATTTTTATTCTATATCCATGTTTCCATTTCCCACCCATGTTCTCCTAATAGCGAACCTATTTACATGACCGTTTTACATTTATTTCTCTCTTATTAAGAATATGTGTTATTAACCATATTAACAATGTGGGTTTTTTAAAAATATCTAATATCAATCCCTTGATTACTAAGATCAAGTTTAAATTACAAGGATGCAATTTAAATAAGGTCAGGATAATGTAACAACCTAGTAAATTAAAATATTTTCATGTTAGAATAAATATTATTTTTTCTCTCTTCATACACAACACAATGTTATACTTACGCTACACACAACACTGAATTAGTTTGTGTTACACACAAGACTGAGTTTTACCCCATTTTAATGGAGAACCTATTTTAAAACAAAATTTTGATATTTTTATGAATTTTATTTTTCAAAATAAGCATCATTTTTTAATTCATAATGTTGAAATTATCTTAGGGTAAAGTTTTGGGATTTTTCTGAGAAACAACATTTTTTGATGAATAGTGAAAATTACTGCAATTTAGTTAGAAACAAAATTTTTGTTTAAATAATTATTAGTGTTAAAGTATATTTTAAGTTGGTTTTTAAATCCAAAATATATAAATTATTCATATATTATCCCAATATAGTTCATTGGAATCATCTTTAGTTTTAATTAGGTATTAACACTTATTGAACTTTTCAATGTTTTTACTTCAAAAACCTGCATTCTCACCATGTCTGCAGAAATAGAATTAATCTTAATTTTCCCACTTCTGTGATTTTAATTTTAAAAAATGGACATACATAGTTTTAATTATTACAATTTTTTTGTTCAAATAATATCAACTTAATTTTTGACCAAAAATATTAGTGAAAGTGGTTAATATTAATTAAGGCGATTAAGGTAAAATTAAGCTTAATAAGGGACTAAACCTTAATATTAAGGACAAAAATGACATATAAACTTGTATAAAATCCATTTTCTTCCAATAATTACACCATATCTTCCACTTGGTTCTAAATTTATGGGTTATTGGGATATTATTAAATAGAATTTACCTATATAAAAGGTTAAGGAAAAAATACAAAAGGGGAACTTTCCTTCCCTTTAACATTTATAAAACATTGAGACATGTAAAAAATATCATATTTTCAGTTATACATATACTTTTCAAATATATATGGGTTATTTTTATCATAATAATTTATCAATAATTTTTAGAGATGATTTAGTTACTTAAAACGCTTAGGAAACACCAATGTAGTGATTATTTAGTTAATAATTGACTAAAATAAATGATAATATAAATATTAAAAGTGAAGTTAATTGATTTAATTATTATCTTTATTGACATTATTATTATTTAACAATAAATGAAATTTTATTAAATGATTTACAATTAATAAAAATCATATATTCTGCCAAGTTATTTTTAAGTGTTAATAAATATTAAATATGGTATATTAATGTACCAATTGATCTTTTATAATTAACATATTGACCCATATTTTGTAAAATAATTGTTAACACGGTCTAGGTTTAAGCAGTGTTTTAACACGTCACATGCACTTGTTTTAAAATTAATTTCTAAAACACATGGGGATTTTATTTTAAAAATTAGATAAAATATTAATAATTTAGTGGATCTATATTTTATAATAAATCTCACTTTATTTTAGTTTTAATTGTTAAATTAATTATATTAGAAAACTAGATGATTTAATAAAAACCAAAATGATAAAATTGGGGAATCTTAGAATTTAATGAACCAAATTATTAAAATAAACCTATTTTTGTATTGTGGAGGTTTGAATCGACTATTATTCCCTTTAAACCATTATTTTTTTCATTTTGGAGGCACATAAGGTAAGGTAAACCACCCATTAATGAATACTTTTTGGTATTTACAATAGTTTCACTCCCCCTCCACTATAAAAAGGCAAGCACTCTACCCCTTACTCACACCTATCAAGACACATTGTCTCATACAAAATCTAACCAAATAGTCTCCCAAAATCCCTAAACTCAACCTATAAGCCTCCCTTTGGGAATTAATCAATTCAAGTAATCCTTTAGGTACAAACCAAAAGGAGTTACCCGATTAAGAGGTAACATCTTCTCTTAAGATCTCTAGTTTAATTTCCATTCTCCACTTACTTAAATATTATTCTTATATGATTATATAAAAAAACCAGTATCTTCAATATAATAAGCTATTTTTATGTAAATTATCCGACCTACACTTACACACACCTCCATCTAATGGATATCAAACATACTATATTTGTGTATGGCGAACTTCTTCAACACGAAACGATGATTGTTCATTTTCCCTTTACCACCTATCAGATTAGATATTATGATGGAAAATTTGTTTATATATGATATATATTATATTTATAATTTCTTTATGCTTCTATAATTTTTATTTAGAACATACCTTTATTCTTTCCATCTTCTGTAAATATGATAATTTCGTTTGAGGAAGTGTGGACTACAGCTCCCTCAAATTGATATGACTCATTCATGCCATACATGGAACATATAAAGGATTGTTTTAATAAACCTATGTAAAATATTTAAAATATATATTATAATGTAATTATAATATTCATATGTGTCATTTATTATCTATTCTTTTAATAAAAAAGTAAATGAAAGTAGCGTTCATGCGTACGTATGACCTACCGTCTCCATAAACAGTGCACTTCATTTCTAATATCCAAATACTATGGAATATTCTAAATACATATGTACTGAATATATAATATAATTTAGTCATGTTTTTAAATCTTGAGATGATGAAATGGTGATCTAATAAATAGTAACAACAATTAACAAGTCAAAACATACTTGAGAAAACTTGGCAATTAACACCTGAAATGGTTAAAATAATGAAAGAGTGTTAACAAAAGGCTAATAAAATATAATAAGAAGTTAATATATGATATAATAAACATGATTATGATTATATTATAATTTAGTGAAATATTTTAAACCACTATACATGAGTATAAATACCACACACAAAAATTAAGGTTAATGGGAGGGAATTTCATCTCAATTTACATTCCATTGAGAATTATTTTTTATATAAACCAATTAACTTTTATTTGGTGTATATACTAAATTTTTCATGTTATATCATTAATTATATTATTCTCGTGATATTATAAGTTTAATTTAATGTTATTACTTCATTGGTATTATAATTTAAATGTTTCAAAGTGGTATTGGACAATTTGGAATGTTTAAAGATTATTCTCCTCAAGAATGTTTTTAATGATTATCTTTACAATATCACTTACTTAATGATTGTTAGCATTATATTGAAGCAATAAATTTTTTGTAAAAATTTTTTTGGAAATTTATTTTAATATCTATATTCTGATAAATGGATATGTTCATTTCCTAAACTGTGTACCATTTTTCATACGGGATTTACTTTGATAGTATTAGATTCTAGGAATGAAGCCTTGAAAGTATTGGATTCTTGGTATAAATACTTGAAAGTATTATATTCTTGTATTGAAGCCTTGAAAGTATTATATTCTTGGAATGAATCCATGAATATTTTGGATTCTAGGTATGAAGCCTTCACAGTATTAGATTCTTTGCATGAAGCCTTGAAATTATTAGATTCTTGGCATGAAGCCTTGATAATATTAGATTCAAGGAATGAATCCTTGATAGTATTAGATTGTTTTAATGAATACTTGAAAGTATTAGACTCTTTTCATGAAGCCTTGATAGTATTAGATTCATGCCACAAATCCTTGATAGTATTATATTCTTGGCATGAAGCCTTGAAAGTATTAGATTCATGGCATGAATCCTTGAAAGTATTGGATCCTTGGAATGAAGCCTCAGTGGTTTGTTATAAATATCTATATTTAAGAATTTCTCCCGTTTAGATTCACTTATTTTAATACATGATAATTTAAATTAACATATCTATGGATACATTTCATTCTCAGTTTATTGATTTAGATGGTAGGAGTTTTAGTTTCTTACCTTTCCATATTGATATTTCCTTATCTAGTTATTTTAAAGGAATGTGTTATCAGTTATTTACCTTTCCATGTTAATTTTTTCCTATTTATTCATTATTTCATCTGCTTTACTTACCCTTACTGATCATTTGAGCTCACCCTTATTATGTTTCATTTCCCCAGGTTATGAAGAAGAAATATTTGAATAAGCATTCAAGGATGATATTTATTTGTTTTTATTATGTATCATGTTTCTAGTTACTATTTAAAAATGTATTATGGATATCATGTATATAATCTGGCTTTCCAAGACTACTAAACTGAATGGGACTTTGGTATTTTTTTCCTTCTAAATATGCCAATGTAATAAAATAATGCACCAACACCAGATTTATAGGTTGGGGCATTACATAATGAGGCCCCTCAATGGTGTGAGATACCATCATTATAAACTCTACACTTATTCATGTATTTTTTGATATAGGCACACCTCATTCATTCATTAATTCTTATATGGTAAATCAAATGGGGTTGAATATGGAAATAATGACACACATGATCAGCATTCAGACACATCTTCAAAAATGGAAGTGTCATGTATTTAAGTATGCAAGTTGTTCTATAACCATAAACAGAATCTAGTTCATTTGGAACTTTTCTATTGGGTTTGTGGAATGTTATTCAGCTTCACTAGATAGAGTTCATCAGATATACATGATCGGATAGAGATCATCAGATGGAGACCACTAGACAAATGTTTCCTGCAACACAGTTATAGATCATTTAGGTTAGAAAGGTTAATACTAGAAATACTTCTATTAGATAGAGATCATCTAATAGAGATGACTGAACTGAGGATTCCTATGGTGAGACTTTGATATCATTAGATAGTGATAAAAAAACTGAGATCATTGGATAGAGTTCTCATAGAAGGTGTTCACTTGGGGTAGTCACTCAATGTCGGGTTTTTGTGTATAATGACCTGTTTTTTGTGCTTTAAATAGATGGTTAAATAGTGTATCATTGGTTTCCTATGTTAATGGTAGTTTGACCATGAATCTTGAAGGTTAGTGCAACTATTTGACCAAACATAGACCTCTATAAAGAGGTTTGGTGACCCATCTCTGAAGTGGTACTATTGTTAAAAATCTTTTGAGAGTTTGTAATTGAATTTTATAAGGATTTTAAAGTAGATACGGTGTGAGTGAGTTTTTTGTATTTAATTATATCTCTAGAAATGAAAATGTTATTATTGTTATCCCATGGACATAGGAAATTTGTTTGAACCTTGTAAATATTTTTTGTTTATTTATTTATTTATTTATTTATTTATTTATTTATTTATTTATTTATTTATTTTTTGTGTGTGAAGTGTGGTTCATAAATTTTGTGTGTTGATTAAGTGGGATCTCATCCTATTTCCAATACATAGACTTAGAGGAGTTGATAATCATAAAAACCTCTATATGGTAACATTGTGGATATTTCCATTGTGCAGGCTAAATACAATCGGATGAACATCTTTGTCTAGTGTATGATGTGCTTTCTAACTCTATCTATTCGATCGAATAGAATTTTTTTTACTTCATTTGATTCCTAAAAAGTGGTATCAAATGGTTAGTTCAACGTTACTTATAGTATTAAGTTTCTTATCCCCTTTTCTTGTGAGTTATTTGATTTTAGTTGGATTTACTATTATCAGAACAATGAATTTAGAGGAATGAAAGGTTTGTATCGATAAGTTTGATGAGATGTGATTTACCTTTTAGATAATGTAACTAGAGGATATTTTAATACAAAGAGATCAATATTCTCCTTTGTTTAATGTATATATTAAAACTAAGTATAGGAAGTAATGGGAATTGTTGGATAGGAAGTTCTTTTCCTTGACCAAGATATCACTTGCTTTGAATGTTTTATCAAATATTAGAGAAAAGAAAACTATTATAGAGGTTATGAAATTATTGGATAAAATGTATGATAAGACAAAATTTATTAACAATTTTTTTAAGATTTGGAGATTTTTTAGCTTAAGGTTATCATATGGATGACCCGTAGTCGATCACATGAATGAATTCAATATGATCTAAGGGTAATTTTAATTAGTGATGGTAGCTTTCATAGATGATTTTTTATCTTTCCTTCTTCTTTCCTCAATTTCAAAGAGTTGGTGTTCCATGGTGATAGTAGTGATCAAATCAAGTGGGAAGGAAGATCTTTTGATTTATGACATTAAAAACTTGATCATGAATGAGGAGTTGAGGCAGAAAGAAGTTCAAACTTCATCCGGAAGTGATCTTAATGCTACCAGATGGGGATGGTTACTACATTGAAAGGAATTTCATAAGAAGAAATATTTGGAGGATAAATCCTAATGAAGAAGTTTAGAGAAATAAAATGTTTCAATCTCTATATATTGTATTTGTGAGAAGAAGATACATATTAATAAATATTGCAGCAATCAGACAGAGGCTTCCACTTCTGGAAAGAAAAAATCAATAGGCATAATGGATAGAGTTTCTAGTTTGATACTCAGTATGATCATTCTAGAGGATTCATGGGTTATTGACTCAGGTGCGTCTTTTAATTCAACTAGTGAGTGTGGTTTTATTTTTTATTATATAATAGTAAGCTTGGTAAGAGTATAATTATTTATATTTATTAAAAATAATTTTTGATTATAATAAATAAATATTTATTTATTATTATTTTGATCACTTAAATAATTTTATTTTATATAAATATTTTATTAATTATAATGAATTGGGGATTTTTTATAAATTGAAAGAAACTAGTGAGGATTAAAGTTTAACAGTGAACAACAAAGGTAGTGACGGTAGCCGCAACAGTGGCTCTCCTTCCTCCATGGTGCATCATAGTGATGGCAATGACTGCTCCAAGTAGCGGAGGCATAATAGTGGCTAGTTGTCTTCCATGGACGCGTGGCATCCAAGCCGGTAGTGAAGCTCAAATGGGTCAATAGATTTGATCAGATTCCTTGGCACCTCCTCATATGGAGACGATGTCTTAGACGGTGGCTTCATGGTGTTCTTTGGCATCCACAATGGCATCATCTTCAGATCCAGTGAGTTTGGGATTTGATTTTTTGGTGGTGACTCATGGATGTGCGATAGTGATTCGCTAGTTTGATGGTTTTTGGTGATAGATTGGACTCACCAGTGAGTCTTGGTTGTGGAAGTGAGTTATGAATAAGGTGCTGGTGGTGTCAAGGTTTGATAGAAGGTGGTGTATCAAGCAGTGTGAAGTGCATGAGGAGAGGTGATAGTGTGAAAAACTACAACAGTGACTCAGTGAATCGCCGTTGTTGTTCTATGGTGGTGTGTCGATTGTAAAGTTTACGATGTAATGTCTCACAGTTGGCTTCTATCTAGTAGTGAGACATGAATTGCTATTGGGTGTGTGAAATGAAAATTTGGTAGAGGGGATGGTAGTGAGTTATTTTCACCAAAATTAATAAAAATAAATTTAAATAAACATTAATTATAAGAAATTGAACATAAATTAAATCAAAACAAAATAACATAAAAAGATTAATAAAAACAATTAATTATTTAAATATTATTGTATTTTAAGATAAAAAATTAAAACAGTTGAATTAATTAAAAAACATTAAAATAATTACTAAACAAAATAATAATAAACTCACTGAAATTAAAAAGCAGATTGAATAGATAATCTTGAAGCTAAAAAACTAAATAGAAATAAAACATTAAAATTTAAGAGAACTAAATTAAGAATTGAAAACAAATTAAAAACTTAAATTTAATATTAAATTAAAATTATATTAAGATAAAAAAATAAAAATATTAAAAATTAATGTTTAATTTAATTTAATAAATAATTAATTATTTCTTAATTAATATATAGATAATAGAATTAATATTTAAAGAAGAATTATAATTTAGAAGAATAAATCATGAAAATTAAGTAAAACAAAAATAATTATTTTAAAAGTTAAATTTAAAAAAATTAAATGTAAAAAATGATTAATTAATGAATTTAATTATAAAATTAAAAAAGTGAATTTAATTTAAAAAAAATTACAAAATTAATTAATTAAATTATAAAAAACTAACTAAAAATATGTGGTAAAATAATACAATTTTAGGCCATATCAAATTCCCCCACAATGAATTATTGATTATCCTTAATCAATTCCATGATTTTTATCTTTTTGAAACAAAAACATGTATTTTTAAACATACATATCTAAATGAAGCATGATAATCAATTTAAAATCAGAGGAAAAACTAATAAAAAGGCTTTTCAAAAGAAATATTCAAATGGAGTCATGCCTAAGTTAAAATAACCATTAGGAGATTAATTAATAAAATAATAATTCACTATTGAGTATGTTAAGACTCATATATCATGCCACTTATTATATTACTATAATTCAAGTTCATTTTATAAAAGTAAGAGTGAAAATAGGTTAAAATTAGTGTAATTATAAATCCTACTAAAAAGCACCTTATACTTTGAATTTCTTCTAGGTTCCAAAAAGAAAAGTTTAAATTACAATTTTTCGAATCATTTTATTGAGACAATTTAAATGATTTTCATATAGTTGACTTTCCCCTTCTTAATTTTGAGTTCAAAATTATCTTCACCTTAATGAAATTGTTTTTAACAACTAGGCACATTATTATTATTATTTTGAATCTTTCCCATCCATGTAACTTGTGCAAGGCACTATGAAGATTCACTTATTTGAATTGTATAAAGGGATTACACACACACACACTTAGTTCCTAGTGTCTCATAGGTTCATTGTGGGTTCTCATTTTCCCATTTTACTCTAGTTTCAAAGGAATTAAATGACTACCATTTAAATTAGCTCTATAAAGTGATTATTTTTATTGTTTTTTATAAAAATTGAATCCCCTAAACTAAAGTTCAAACTTCCAATTTCCTAAATTTATGATCATAACCCAAAAAATATCTATCCTATATCACTCTCCTTCTTAGTTCCTAAATATAATTTCTATAAAACCCATATTCAAAAAAATTAGACTCAATGCATCCCTCAATAACCAGTAAGATATTATCCTTTAGTAAATACTAAATTTAAATGTATAATAAAGCCTAGTGAACCTTAAATTGAAAAATAATTTGAAAATTTTTTACCAATTTTTTTTATAAAAAAATTAAAAGGGAAGAGGGATTTAATGCACTTACTATAAAGCATAGAATATCTCATAAAATAGGAAGATCATCTCCCCCACATTTAAAACCCAAATTTTTCCCCAAAGTTGAATTATAAGGTGGAGAAAATAATTTGACTTTAAAATTTCAAAAAAAAAATTCAATTCAGTATTTATAAGATAAGCCTTAGGGTCATAGTGAAGTTCAAAGAGTATGACTTTCATAATAAAAATTTTACAATATATTCACATGAATTTTCATAAAATCCAATGATAATAATTTTCTAATTAAGCTCAAATAGTAGCATGTGAAAATTGAGTTCAATGTGTTAAAATTGGGTGTAAAAAATTTATAAAATTAGATTCAATCATATATACAGTAGAGCCGAAAAAATCATTCTAAACACCCAAAAAAACTAGAAAACCCACTCAAAAGCAGATAACTAGGCCGGTATTACCCCCTCACTTAAATTCAATAGTGAGAAATTTTAAGTTCATTATAGTACCAATTTACAATAATCCAAAACATGAAGCAAAAAATTTCCAGAAACATTCCAATATGCAGTAAAGAAGAAGAAAGACATCAATTACACACTGCCACTACCATACCAATGAGTCACTGTTGGGTAAATCAACACCAATAGTGGAATGGTGACTTGTTATTTTTCTAAATAGTAATATAGAAGAGAAAAAAAATCCAAAAAATAAGGAACTTTCCTGATTAAATTTTATCAATTTATGCTCCACTAGTGGCACATTATGTTTTTAGAATAAAAGGGAGTTCAACTCCTCCCATGGAACCAGCAACAGAAACATTATTTAATATAAAAAACATAAATATAAAGATCTAATATCCTGCAGAAACAAAGAGGAAAATGATAGATCAAGAAACACTTTATTCTTATAAAAACTAATAACTAATACAAACCATGGGTTTAATTTCATGAAATAATGAAATTTATGTCTTCAATTTGACTTTATTGAAAATCAATTCTCAAGCACAGTGATGGCATCCAATCCCATTGGTTTCCCTTCAAAATAAAGTTTGAATCTTTGAGAATTCACAAGCATTTTTTTCCTCTTGAAAATTTTATAAAACTCTACTCTTCAATACTCTAATAATAATAAAACATCTAGGCCACTTAGATTTCAGATTTCTAGAAAAGACCATAAGTCTAGAATTAAAGATAAGGACCTTCTTTCCATGTTTTAATTCTCTATTTTGAATTAAATAAATCATTAAAAAAATTGGACCTCTCTTTATATATCCTAGAGTTATCATAAGACCCTCTCCTAATCTCATCTAGCTCACTTAACTCAAGAAGTCTTCTCTCTCCATCACTCTTAAAACCAAAATTCAAATCTTTAACTACCCAATATGAATTGGGTTTCAACTCCATAGAATAATGACTACATTTCCAAAATAATAGCCTATATGAAGCCATACCAATTGGGGTTTTTAAATCTGTTCTATGGGACCACAAAGCATCATCAAATTTTAGAGACTAGTCCTTCCTAGAGTTTGATACATTTTTCTTGAAAATCTACTTCAACTACCTATTTGAGAGTTCTACTTGTCCACTAGACTATCAATGGTAGGAAATACCAGTCCTTTGAACAATGAAATATTTTTTCATCATGGCATTGATTTTTTTAATTTTTAAAATGTGTTTCATTATCAGTTATGAAAGCTCTTGGCACCCCAAATCTTGAAAAGATGTTATTTTTTACAAACTGGATAACACTATTGGCCTTATTATTATGAAGTGTTACTGCCTCAACCCACTTGGACACATAATCAATAACAACTAAGATATACTCATTCTCATGAGATCATGGGAATGGTATCATAAAATATAAACCCCAAACATAAAAAATTTCCACTTCCAAAATACCTTTCTGAGGTAAATCCTACTTCCTCCCAACATTGCCCAGCCTCTGACATCTATCATTACCAACTACATAGATCATTGAATTATTGAATAAGTTAGTCCAATAAAAACAATATTAGAGCACTTTTTAGGTTGTCCTTTCACCGTGATGATAGCCTCTCCAAGGAGAGGAGTGGTAACTCTCCAATATAGGTAGCATTTCCTCTTTTGGAACACACCTTCTTAAAATCCCATCATCAAATATCCTTAATATAAAGGGACCATCCTAAGGATAGTAATTAAGCTTTAAAATTAATTAATTTCTTTTTTTATTTGACAATTCCTTAGGAATGAAACTTTCTTCCATGAAATTATAAAAGTCTCCAAACCAAGAAGACTACCTAATGAAGATAGTGAGTAGCTTTTCATCAAGAAAAAAAGAATTTGTCTCCCTTGGATATTCATAGTGGGTATTAAGAAGTCTAGAGAGATGATCTATAACTGCATTCTAAGCTCCTTTATTATTTAAAATTTCCACGTCAAATTTTTGTAACAAGAAGATCCACATAATAAGCCTAGGTTTGGATTCCTTCTTATACAGCAAGCACTTTAAGGAATAATAATTAGTGAAGATTATAACTTTGAAACCTAAGATGTACTACCTACGTTTTTATAGAGAAAATACCATAACTAATAACTCCTTCTCTATAGTGGTATAATTTCTTTATGACTCATATAGAAGTTTGCTATCATAATAGACCACATGTATCCTCTTATCTCTCCTCTATCCTAATACATCTCTAATAGCCATGTCACTAGCATCAGAAATTATTTCAAAAGGTATTTTCCAATTAGGTGCAGTAAAGATAGGTGATGAATTGAGCTTTTTCTTTATAAAATTAAATGATTTCAAATAGTTTTTATCAAAGAGGAATGGGGAATTCTTGATAATAATGGAACATAAGGGATTAGTTATTTTTGAGAAGTCTTTTATAAATATCTAGTAAAAATCAGCATGCCCTAAAAATATTTTTCACACCATTAACATTTTTAGGAGGTTTTAATTTCTAAATAACTTCAAATTTGGATGTTTCTACCGCTAGAACCTTCTTGGACACTATATGTCCATGGAATGTCATTTTAACAAGTTAATAACTAGGTTGGTCTCTAATAATCTTCCCAATAATAACTCCAAATTTCTTAAAAAAGTCTCAAATGGGATACCAATAATAGATAATTCATCCACAAAAACCTTTATGATCCTCTCAATCAGGTTAGGGTATGCATCATGAGTTGGGTGGTGGCCTGAGGCGATGATGTAGGTTGCAGTTTGAAAATTCAAATTTGAAATTTGAAATTTGAAATGGTTTTTGAGGATGTTTTCGTGCCGGTAGTTTTGTAAGGTTCCCACTTTCCAAAAAGTGGATTTTTAAAGTAATAAAAAAATGGTTTGGAGTGAATCATGTCAGGAAATATATCCATCATACACCTTTGAAAGGTTTTTGGAGCACCACATAAACCAAAGGTAATTCGTTGGTAAGAAAATATCCAAAAGGGTCATCTAAAGGTAGTTTTTTTCCAATCCTCTAGAGCTACTAGAATTTGGTTGTAACTATAATATCCATAAATAAAACATAATAATTAATTCCCAATAATATTATTAAGAATTTGATCAAGTAAGGTCATTGGAAAATGGTCATTCCTAGTGGTTGAATTAATCTTCCTATAATTGATACAGACTCTCCATTTGGTGGCCTTCCTTGCTGGAATTTATTAATTATTTTCCTTAGTGACAATACTGAAACATCCTTTTTTGGGAAAACTTGGACCATACTAACCCCTGTACTTTCATAGATAGGATAAATGATTCTGGTGTCCAACAGTTTTATGAATTCCTCTCTCATAGCTTATTTCATGTTAGGTTTTAATCTTCTTGGACACTGAACTCTTGGATTATGATCTGGTTCCACAGGGATCTTATGCATGTATAAAGAAGGGATAATACCTTTAATATCATATATGGACCATCCTATTCCATATTTGAATTTATTAAAAACACCCAAAAAATCCTCTTAGTTTTCTTTTAATTCACCAGATATTATGACAAATAGTGTACAATTCTCACCTAGAAATGAATATTTCAGGTGTGATGAGAGTGGTTTAATCTAGAAAGTGGGTTAATTTTCACTATATAGAAGACTCTTGTGCCTATTAGGACTATGGTATTAAACATTCATCTTAAAATGATATTTAAATGTAAAAACTTTTTGAACTTCTGGACAAGATTTTAAATTTACTTCACTACTTTCCCAAGTGGATAACTCACTTTCAAAGGTTTCTAGTTCAGAATTTAAGATATTTAACAAATAATAATCATCCAGTTGTTTTATTAGATCTCAATTAATCAAATAAATTTTTTCAGAAGTGTTTTTAATAGTATAATCACCCTCAAGATCCCTCCTAAATTCCTTAAGTTCATAAATGGATGATAAATCTCCAAAAGAAATAGAAATAGGACTGTTTTCCGGTTTTGGAAAACTTTCTAAATTCTTAGTTTGAGTAGATTCAATAGAATGTGAAACACCATTTGCATATTTTAAATTTATTTCTTCATTAAATTATTGATTATCAGATTCTTCTAAATTTTCAAATGAATTTTTAACCTCCAAGGACTCTATCTTAGAACAGTTTTTAGAAAAAGTTGGCACTTCAACATTTTTAAAGAGATTGAATTCATACTATATACCCCCTCTAATTTTAAAGAACAGATGAACCTTAGATACATCAATTATAGCTCCACTATTAGGAAATAAGGTCCTACCTAGAATTATGGGAACCTCTGGGTCACACTCCATGTTAAGCACTAGGAAGTTAGCTGGAAGATATAGTTTTCCAACTCTAACTAAAAGGTTATCTATCCTCCCTATAGGATGTGTACATGAGTGGTTATCCAACTATAAAATGAAATTTTTGGGTTTAAGGTCACCAAATATCAACTATTGAAGTAGTTAAGGAAGATAAAATGTTAATACTAGAACCTTAGTCACATAGGTAGTTGATTTTCCTATAATTTCATAAAGTGCGTGGTATGAAAAAACTACTTAGGTCTCTGAGCTTTAGAGGTATTTTATTTTGGAGCATAGCACTACACTCTTCAGTGAATATGTATGTGTAAAATGCATAAGTGTTTTTTTTACAATTTTTTAAGATATTTAAGGTAAGATGGAATTTCAATTAAAGCCTGAATAAAAGGAATATTCACTTGGAGACTGGTTAAAATCCCAAATAACTGAAGAAGTTCAACCTTGTTATTACTTTTTTGTTTGATTTTTTCAAGGAAATGTATGGGTAGGGAAAATTTCCAAAGTAAATAAGGAATATCTACAAATTATTCTAAAACTTTTTCCTTACACTTGTTCTTCCTAAGTTTAGAAAACAACTTGTGTTTTAGGTGAAAAAATGACATTTTGTTCATTTTAATCATTTATCTCATGATTCATAGATTCTATTTCAAGTAAATTTGTGTTTCTAGATTCATTATGTTTTTAAATTTGGGCATTTTCAAAGTATTTTACAGATTTAGTTTGAGTTTTGGGTCCACTTCTTATTACAACTACCATGACATTTTCCCTTGGGTTGATTTCAATTGTACTAGGAAGTTTACCCTTTTCCCTTTGATTTATTCCTCTTACAATTTGGCCCAGTTGAGTTTCTAGATTTTTCTTTCTTGCATCAGATTTAATTTTTTTAGAATCATATAGGGATTTCTATTTATTAAATTGAGTTTGAAAATTTTCATCTTGATAGTCCATTATATTTAATATTTTATCCAATTTAGAAAACTTTTTACCCTCAAAATTTCATTATGAATTAGAAGACTCACCCCTTGGTTAATATTGAAATTATTGTCTTAGTTGATTTTGGTAACCTGGGGAAGTGGGTTGTTTTATCATTCCTTATTATTTCCATAACAATTTATGATGGTTTCTATAGACTTGGTTATATTTATTTTAAGAGGTATCATATTTGGTAGGCATCCTAGGGCCATAGTTAAAAATGTTTTTAATTTTCTTATTGGGTTGGCATGTCAAAGTTTGGATAGTAGTTTTTAGTGTGGCCAAATATCCCACACTGAGCACACTATTCTCTAAGTGATTGGTTTGAGTTTTGACATCCCCTTAGTTTATAAATTGTTTGGAATTTTGGTTCATTAAGTTTTTAAGTTGGGTTTTTATTTTATCAAGTTGATAGTTCATTTCTATTTCTGTACTAGGGTTGTAATAATTTTTGTTCACTCTTTTCCTTCTTGAATTTTTGTGTTGAGAATTTAAGGAAAGGTTGATAAAAATATTTCGCAACTATTTATCAGTATTATAATTATAATTCCTCCCAAAATATTGGTCAACAAGGTTCTGACTAGAAGAAGATAAACCTTCATAGAAGGTGTCCATGTGAACATGGGATGGGAGTTGATGTTGCATACACTACCTAAGCAGGTATCTGAATCTATCTCAATACTTAGGTAAGTATTCACCTTCATCTTGGTAAAAACTTGTTATTTTGGTTTTTAATTCAACTTTTAGTCTTTGGGGATATGTTTTCATGACAAAAGAATTATAAACATTCTCCCAATTCTCAAAAATGTTCTCATCTAGACTCAGAAACCAATTTCAAGCATTCCATTTAAGTCAAAAAGAAAGTACTCTCATTCTTAACTCATTTTATATGACTCCTATAAGTTTTAACTATTTCACTATGTTATTAAAATCTCTAATTAATTCTAGTGAGTCCTCATGAGAGAGACCATTAAAAGCTGACAGTAGATAAAGGTGGGACTATTTTAACTCATAATTTTTTGCTCTGGGAGAAAGTCTAATGGATGAAGGGTTGCATGAAACTTGAGGTATTTAAAACTCCCACATCCTAGGCCTCTAATTTTCTTCTAAGATTTTAGGTTGACAGTTTTTTAGGTTATTAGGTATAGGAACTATCTCACCAATGCTTTCTATTTCTATTTTTTTTCTTTTTTACAACAATTAGGATTTTTTTTTATTTCTTGGTTGAATGGATAAAATCTATCAATAAAAGATATTGTGATCATATAACAGCATACAAATCAAAAAAAAATATTATAAAAATAGTATAGAAATATTTTGGACAATTAAAATAAGTATAAAAGGTTGAATTTTTTTTAGAATTTTTCATTTTATAGTTTTTTTTGAAAAAATTTATAATTTTTTTTTTAAATGTTTTTTTAGAATTGAAAAGTGATCACTCGAAGCCTTACCTAGTAACAGTTCCAAATTTTGGTAATTCTGGAGGTCATCAAGGACCTCAAATTATTATTTATAAACCTTTACTAGTATAGTAGTGGAGGGTCTAATCCGAAGGGAAGATAGAGTGAAAACAACTTCCAAAGCAAAGCAAAGTTGAATAGTTCACAAGTATTTTTCTTAAAGTTTTTTTAATGATGTATTATGATGATGAAATTGTTTTTTTTATAAATAGAAAGAAACTGATGAGAATTATATTTTAACAGTGAACATCAGAGGTAGTGAGAAAAGAAGTGGTAAAAGTTGAACAATCAAAAGAAATGCCTAGGAAAAATCTATCCTATTAGTTTAAAGAGGGTTTATATTCGCAGAAATGAAAATGAAAATGCAACCAAAGAGAATTAAGGATTTATCTCCCTCTCAAGGAGATTAATCATGCATATAAAATTAACTTTGAGTTTTTCACTCCAAAAAATATTCAACTACAAAAAATATAACTAAAAAATTCAACAAAAACAAACTCACTGAATGTTCTGAAGTTTTTTTAAAAATTAAAAAATAGAGAAATTTCATCCAAGATCAAACTCGCTGAATGATCCTAGAGTTTGAAGTTGATCACAAGTGGCATGAAGCAATTAAATTAATTTAGAATTGATCTCTCTGATCAATTATAAAAACATTAAAATAAAAATATGAAAATATAAATTAATAAAAACCATAAGAAAAATAAATTCCCCAAACTAAAAGTTAGCCAATAGTCATGTTCATATTATGCTAAGATTACAATGTGAAATGAAAGGAATGAAATTTTGGAAGAAGAGTTCTCCCTTGTGGAATAGTTCCTACTACTGCTCATCTCCATCTCTGTGATTCTTCTTTGTCTCTCTCTAGAAATCAATGTCGTCATTCTTGAATCATCTCCATAAATCATCTATATTCTCATCTTTTATCCTCAGTACTCTTCTTTAGTAAGTCACCTTCAACGATCACTGACTTACCCCCATCTGTGAGTTCTAAACACATGACTTGAGTTTCACCTCTGTAACAACTTCCACTCCGATGTTCTTTATGAACCTGGATGTCAATGCTTCTTCTGCTTGAATTTTAAAAATGAAAAATAGAGAACTAAAAATAATAAGCATTTATAGTGTTTATAAAAATATTACTTCAATAGATATAAGTAATTAATTATTAATAAGTTTATAAATTTATTAACATTAAATTATTAGTTTATATTATTATAAATAATTATGTTTAATTATTTACATTTATTAAAACTAATTTTTAGTTATAATAAATATTAATTTATTAATTATTATTTTTATTATTTAAATTATTTTATTTTATTTTGAAAATTCATTAATTATTATTATTTTATTTTATTAATATTATTATAGTTAATGTTTTAATATCTTTATAAAGGATTATTGATTTAATTATTTTTAAATATTATTATTTGTTATTATTTTATTTGGTTATTTATCCTACACATTATCTGGTATGATAGAAATTCCATTATTCATAATAATTACTCCTCCAACCTTATTGCGGGATGGACGAGGATTCAGATTTCCATTAGGGATGCCGCCATGATCCGGAAAGCTCATTGTGACAACTCAATTGGTGACTTTGTGATCCTACGACGTCTTAGGATTGATGGCATCTTCCCTCCGCCGAAACGTTTATTTGAGGTGTTCTGGAAATCCCCTCTTCCTGGATGGATCAAGATCAATGTGGATGGTGCCTTTAAAGGAAACCCGAGATCTGCGGTTTTCAGAGCCTTTTTCAGAGACTTTAGAGGTCATTTCCATAGATGTTTCTATAGCAGATGTGGTGTCACCTCTTCCCTTGAAGCCGAGATGTTGGCACTGATTCATGCCATCAATTTTGTTAAGAAAAAAGGCTAGAACAACATATGGATTGAAAGTGACTCCACCACCATTTTCCAAGAAATTTGGAATGGTGTGGTCCATCTTGCTTGGCCTCTTACTGCGAGTTGGAAGAACTTCCTTGACTCACTCCTGGAGCTCAGATACATTACCACCCATGCCTAACATGAATCTAATATGGTGTAATATAGTCTTTCTAACAAGGGTATCAACCAAGACATGACGTGGTTTGACAATTTTTTGGTTGAACTTCTTCCTCTCTATGAAAAATATTGTAATAAAATTTCCTCTTTCAAACTCATGTAATCTCCTATTTTTGCCTTTAATAAATTGTGTCTTGGTCTTTGACCAGGACATTACCATTAAAAAAAAGTGGGTGATAATTGACTATGATTTGTGATGTCTCTAGTTCTAGTGGGTAAAGGTTGAAAACTAACACCCAACCATTACGTTAAAATCAATTCCTATATATGTATATGGAAATGGTAGAAAATTTCTATTGACTTTATCATCAATCTACCATAGATACTTTGGAAGCACAATGTTATTTGGGTGATTTTGGATTGACTCACTAAGTTGGAACACTTTCTTCCAATTCAAGAGTCTAATATGATATAAGATTTTATAAAACTCTATACTCAGAAAGTGGTAAAATTATATGGATTTATGGATTCTATTTTCTCTAACTAATACCCTATATTCACCTCGTGGTTTTTGAATTCCTTGCAACATGACCTTGGAACCAAGATAACCATGGGAACGACATATCATTCCCAATTGGAAAAATAGTCATAACATAATATCCATATAATTGAAGACATACTCTGATCCTGTGTTATACATTTTGATGGTTTTTGGCAGACCATTTTTCCTCTATGAAGTTTTTATATAATAAAATTTATCCAGTCACGATACATATGGCTCTATTTGAGGCATTTTATGACCAACCATGTTTATCTCCACATTATTGGGTAGAAATAGGATAAAATACACTAATTGGACATAAACTTATTCATGAGATGACTGAGAAGATTAAAATGAACAAGAAACAGATAGTAGTAGCCTAAATCCATCAAAAATCTTATGCAGATCATCATAGTCACCTATTAACTTATGTTATGGGTGATCATATGTTCTTGCAAGTCTCTCTTAGGCTTAGAAATCATCGCTTGGGAAATTAAGGAAAGTTGTCTCCTCGGTACTTCATACCATTTGATTTAGTTTAATGTATTAGAGATGTGTATTTTCTTTTTGATTTACCACCGATATTCACCTTGATTTATAATGTCTTTCGTGTATCTCAATTGAAGAAGTAATAGCCTGATCCTAGCTATGTGATTTCATGGGATCATGTCATAATTGATCCAGATGCAACATTTATCCATACATTGGTCTATGTCTTTGACATACAAGATAAAGTATTGTATAGAAAATTTATTAATTTGGTCCTAGTATTGTAGAAACATGGTGATATTTAGGATGAGACTTAGGGAAGAGATAAGCCCATGCTCGAGTAATGTCTAGAACTCATACAAAGAATGGACAACCTTTATATTTCTAAGGATAGAATACCTAATAGTGGGGAGAATATAACACCCTTAGTTTGATTCATTTTCATGTTATTTTATGTTTTTGTAGGATTTTTAGTGGATTTTTGGGTTTGGAAACGGTCCTCGATGACTTAAGTAGAGTTTAGGAATTTTGAGGAGCAATATATGTAGTGAAATACCTGTGGGATTCAACATTTTTCATTGGCAGTTCCCCTATGTGAAATAGGGAGGTCCAACATATCACAGTGTTAGAATAGTGTCCCTATGGTAGGCTAAGTCGCAGGTGGAACTGACACTATAAAAATGGACCGAGAAGCCTCAATATGTCTTTCTCTAAGGTGTAGTTGGTCAAAACGGTAAAGGATTTATTCATTTTCCATGGTGGGTCATTTTGGTGGGTCTCCCTGGGTTATGTTGAATTAAAGCAACTAAGAACATAGTGGGTATCACCACATCATGCTGCTGGCTGATGGGATTTTTGAAATGGATGATTCTACCGTCGAGTCTTCAAATGGGTTATATACCATTATAGAAATTGTGTGTATTTTTTTTGGTATTTTTTGTTAATTGTTTTACTTTATTTCTTATGGTAAAACCATCATTTTTTCTCCATTGATTTTTTTCTCATGAACCAGGAACTTTTATAGTTGATTATAGATGATCTATTTTCAAAAAAAATCCTTCCTCTAATTTTATACTATGTGATTGACTGTTGATGAGGGTGGATTTTACCTCTCATATTTCTCTAAAACTTGAAGGATTTTGATTTCTAGAATTAATTTCTTGTTCTTTTTAATGGAAACCCCTCATTATTTCATAGATTTAAATAGTAGATTATGGGTTACACCCAAAAAATGTTTGATATAATGAAAAAAAAGAATTTTGGTTTTAAAATAAATGTTTGGGTGTGAGAACTTGGTATACACATGGGTTTTCTGTGTTCATATTACATTGTATGGGGATTTTTTGGTTCAACCCTATCCATCGATACACACTTGGGGCACAAATGGGTACACATCCAAGTGATGAATTAAAATCTAGAATGATAGGATTTCCACATACATGTTAGAACTGTTTAAAGGAAGGTTTCATGCAATGGTGTGTGGATTCTAAATTGGGTCGTCTATAAATAAATAATTATTTATGCTACTTTTTTAAATAAAATTTTATTAAAAACTAATTTGATATTCATTGTATATATTTTATAGAAAACCATTATTTGAAATGTTCTTGTCCAAGTGGCATGCGTGGGAAGTCTTGACGATTTCTTACCAAGTAAATATACTCAACCCCTACATATACACCTTAGTAAGTATATAGTTTTTTTTATCATGATATAGGTAAGGGGAAGATCTCATACTTTACTGGTGGATCACTATGAAGTTGTAGTCATGGTTGATAGATATAGATCCTACGAGTTGGTTGAGTCATGGTGTCTAGAGTGGTGCAACTCTAGTACCTTGAGTCTTTCATGTCCTGTATTTTTTGTTTTCTATTTTGTATCATCTTCTACTGCTACTCTAATATTTTTTAGTTATTTTGAATATTGAGTTGCGTTTTCTTTCTTTCACACATCATATGGTGTCTTGTCTTTATCTTCACTATTTTCGTTTATAAGTTGTGTTTTTTTCCTAAAAATCTTGTGGGGTTTTAATAGTGTTTTGTGGTCATGGTGGCATGACCCTTCATGTCAAACACATATTTCCACATCCTTTATTCATGGTTTCTAATGGGTTGTATTCATGGAACCAAAAACACCCAATGGTTCCCTTATTTGGAATGTTTGAAGAACCTTCTTTACAAAGGTAGGTATTCATTGGGAAATGGCTCCAACAATGATTAGGGACTAACATTGGTTGAGAGGATGGTAGGTCAAGCTTATCACATTGGTGGGGGGTATCATTACCTACTTCATGAATATCTTATAGATTGAATACATATTCATGAATACTTTATTATATCCCAAAGATAGAATGGTTCATCCTTGTATTAACAATAAATTATTAGAATTTATTCTCTTTATAACCATCTGTATGCAGCTAAGGTTATTCATCGATGGATGCATATGTATGTATACGAGGTTATCTATCAATGGTACCCTTTTTTATACAAATTAGATATTCTTATATCATTATTATCATGATTATGGTTTTAATTCATGTATTGGGTCACTCTGGAATTTATCATCATCCATGAAGAAGGTAGTTGTTTTTGAATTTACATTAGGCCCATGTAAATGGCTTCCTAAGTATCCTTATAAAAGGAATAAGAACCCATGTAGCTTAGTGACACTTAACAAGACATGTCATTCCTTTTAACTTCATGTGACAAGGACCAAATCGTGTAGTTTAACATCATGTGAAAATGAAATCTAAGTGAAAGGTGCCTAGTCAATGCTATTGTGGGACTTACGCCGAAGCAACCCAAGGGACCTGGAAGGGATGTGGCCTCTCAGTTGGGGGAATTTTCTTGTTGGTAATATATCCCAATAAGTATTGAGATGAAAAGGTCTCATAAGGAATATGTCCCTCAGAGTTGGATATGACCCTACTATGGATATGACCTAGAGAAGATTAGGGTGAGTTTGGGGTATTGGGTTTGAACCTCATAGAGGATTCCTACATATCTAGTTTGGATAATAATCAAATACCATGTAGTTTAGTTCCACTTAACAGGACACATCATACATTTTAAGGTTATGTGATGAGGACAAAATAGTGCAGTTTAATGTCATGTGGCAAGGATGTTAAGGTGAAAGGTACCTAGTCAAGGCTGGTGTGAGACTTATGTTGAAGCAGACCAAGGGACCTAGAAGGGATATATCCTCCCATGTTGGATATGACCCTATTGGGAATGTGAACCAGAGAATATCATAGTGAACTTATGGGTGTTGGGTTTGAACCATATTAAGGCTTCTTACATATCCCATTTGGACATGAATGGAAGTCCACATAGTTCAAAATATTGTTGTTTATAATGAATAGGAGGATCATGTCAAGGTGAGAGGAAGATCCAGAAAATGACTCTATATCAGGATAGGTATTTGATAATGTGGATGACATGATTTCAACTAACCTATAATCCCACATGATTCATGATCATTGTGAGAAACAAGAGGAAGTGGAAGATATGGTAAACTACAAAATCTCCTTCATTTTATGGTAGAATAGGGTGGGGATATGTAATTATGGGGAATTACCCATAAGAAATACTAGTGTCTTACTCGAAGAGGGATTACATACTGCGATATTTACTCCTTTTCTACTGGTATATGAGGGTGGAGTTAGTTAGGGGAGTTATGGAGAGAGACATGGATTTGATATGCTTGTATACTATATTATTTTCAACCTCAGTGTCCTATCATTAACTTGAAGGTTGGGATCCTTTTTACCATAGGAATTTATAATATATAACACTATGAGGATCCCACTTATTAGGTAGGATAAATGTAGGACCTCTATTACTATGGGAATGTATAATCAAGAGGACATACTGATGTGCCATATGCTATGATCATACAAAACTGGAGGCTTTGGGGGATTCCTTGGCTTGGTCCCCCTCAGAAGAGGGATCCAATGAAAGAGGTTAATTTCTATTAGTGGTATTAAAGGGGGATTAATGGGTGGTTCGTGCAGGTGAGTCCTAGGTGGACATAAGGTGTCTCTCGTAGGTGAGGCCAAGATGAGTTGAAGGTAGCTCGCGCAGGGTAGGCTTAGGAAAGCTGAAAGTGCTTCACGTAGGTGAGGCCTAAGAAAGATGATTATGGCTCATGTAGGGTAGGCTTGTGTGAGTCAAAATAGATTCACACATGTGAGGTATTCATGATATAAATATGCCTTTGGGTGATGGAAAACCTAGGCAACAACGCTTGGGTGAGACCTTTCCCTATTCTCTAAGGGTCTCTTCAAGTTTCATTGGATAACTAATGCTCACGTTTTGAATAATTTAAGGGTAATTCACCCTAGTAGTTGACTAGGGGGTGTTTCCTATCAAGGTTTTTATTATTCTAGACCTTGAGGGACCTCAATACATTTATTGATACTAATTTTCCCTTCTTTTAAAGGATTATAAAACAACATGAGGGTTTGGAGGCCTTGTGAGAGAGACTTGGATGAGAAGTACGATTCAAGTGATCTCTTAGTCATTCATTCGTGTCAAATGAGGAGCTCAAGGGTCGTATTTATAGGAAAGATTAGGAATCTCTATGAATAAATCCACTCGAGAAATTCCATCATGTAGGTGTCTTATGAAGGATACTCATGCAGTTATTGGTCACTCATATTGGGCTGCAAAGGTAGGGCCTATCTAAAACTTTTGGAGCATAGGTTTCTTATGCTACCTAAACTTGTGTGAGATTCTAGACCATTTAGGTGTCTTTCATTTCTCAAAATGTCCCATAAATTATTAAAATATTCTAAGTATATTAGAAAGGAAGCCCCTTTCCCTATAGGTGACATTCATATCGAGGCATGGAAGAAGGTTTTCTTAGATCCCAAGGGGTAGAGACCTATAGGTAAACATCCCACATGATGGCCTGTAATTGATAAGAGAGTCATCTTGGGTAGATACTTTCCCGTGTAGGAGAAAGTTGAAAACACAAAATGGGGGTATTATTTCAAGTCCTAAATCTCTGCTAAGACCAGACTTGGAAGATTTATGGTTGTGTGGCTAAGCATCTATATGCTACCAGTCTATGAATCCAATAGTGATGTGTAGCTGAGGACATTTTTCAGGGCATCCAAGCTAGAAATATTATGACACAAAGGGTCGGTAGCCCTAAATTTGGTGAAGATTTACTTGTGCTTGATGCATTTGTACACAGGGAAGGATCCCTTCTGAATTTAGGGGCCTTTCCAAGTACTATGGGGGTGGATATTAGTGAATTATATCTTCTATGAGCTACTGAGTAAGGTCAACATCTCAGGGTCTTGATTTTGTCCCATTGTCCATGTTGTCTCTAGTATTATAATTCTCTTCATGAAACATGAGGTAGCCTTGAAGACTCTAGGTATGTTTAATGAATTCAACTTCTTCTCATATAGTGATCCGCCTACTGTAAAAATCACTGATAATAACCACAATGATTATGAGCTCAAACCATACATGATAGCCTTATGAGATTGTGTATTTGCAACAAGAGTTGATTGTGAAATTATCTTTGAGTCTTAAGTCCCCTAGAAATTTTCATATTAGTTTAAATGTCTTCAACAACCAACTATCTATCCTCATATAGATTTTTGATTGCAAAAGCATATGATGGTGGCTATGAAACTTTGGGTGATCATGGAACAGGAAGAATCTAAAGTAGTCATTAGGTTACCTTCCTCGGATTCACCTATTGGGATGACTTAAGAATATTCCCACTCCTGGATCTCCTCATATCACCAGGGGTATTAGTTAAGGACATCCCTAAAATTAAGGCTACTCCAAATATTTCCAAACAAGTATGTAAGGGCATGTAGATTCACATTGAAAGTGATAATGATGAGGATCCTCTATGGTCCCAGTCCTAGGGAACTCAGTGATCCAAAACCAGAAATATTTAAGCAGGTAGAACTGATCCAAGGTAATCTAGTCATCACCATTGGGAGGAGATTGAGGGTTTAGCTACCTAACATATTGTTGAGGATGAGGGGTCAAGGAAATTGTCAAAGTCAAAAGATGTTGTTTCCTATTCAAATCCATCCACAACAACATCGAATTATGTGTGTCTTATGGAAGTCCAAGATTGGAAAGGCACAACCAATGACATCAAATATTTATGGGTATTTCTCCAAGATTTCATACATATCCTACAAGTTGGGGATATTCAAGAACCTCTTGATCATCGATTTAAAAAAAATCTTACCAACGTGGGGAAACATGTTCATGAATTAGTGATACAGATATATGCCACCAATGAATAGATCTTAGTTACAAAGAATGTGGAAGTTATGATAAACCAAGGTGTTAAAGAAGGGGTGACTGATCAAGAAACCAATGAATGGGATGACTAAATTGATTTTAATGAGGTATCTCTCTCTATATTCCCTTATCTATTCCCTCCCTCATCCATAATTATTCATTTTTAGGGGATTTAATTTTCAGTTAGGAGGAGAATAAGGGGTTCCAAGAATGATTCTCAAGTCACCAAAATATGGGCTGACAGACACTCCCATCAAAGTGAGGGGTGATACTCCTGAGTCCTCAGAGTTGTCCTTAGGATAGAGGATGATGGAAGAGGAGACAGTAGAAGGTTCTTATCAACCGCTGCCTCCAATGACTATATTTTAAAGGACCAACATGGGACCTCTCCATCTTAGGTGAATAAAAAAAAGAGAAAAGATGTTGTTAAGGTGCATTTGGCACAGTAAGTTTTTTTCACTTTAATTTAATCCTATTACTTGTATGACGTACCTATTTTATAGTTTTTTCCTTTTGTAGGATATGATTTAATTTCCTTCCTCAAGGGGTCTATCATTGATCCTTCGAGGACTGAGGGGGGAATTCCAGATGAGTAACAGACTTGTGTTGGTGAATACATCCCTTAGAAAGGATAAATTCAAAGAGATAAAGACATGTATTTTCCTGTTGATGTAAAGAGGGAGGAGGGTCATAGTAATGTCATATTTTCATTACAAGGTGTCATGTGGCAATTACTGACTTCTCTACTTTATGATATTTAAGATCTAATACATAAACTAGAGGACACTATGACTACTTCCAGTGGTCCTTTCACCAACCCATAAAGGGTTGATGGGGCCCCCAGACTATCCGATGAAGGTGTTGGTGATGGTATTGATTTGACAGGGCCCAAAAGGGACATACCTGTTGAGAAGGTGGTGGATAAAGATGACGGTGGAGCCAATTTGGGTTCTGAACCAAATTTCTCAGATATCCCTACTGGTGAGGATTCTATGAGACTAATATCACCATATAATGATATAATGACCATGGAATCACTTTTTCAATATTTTAATTTTCATACCTCCTTAAAGGAGTTTGATGAATATAATAAGGAATTGAACAAACTTGAGTTTTCCTCTTTTATGTTTTCAAACACATCTAACCTCCTTATTTTTGTTACCTTACATCAAATATTTACTTGTTTAACTTTGTCTATAGAAAACATTGCTAATGAAATCCATGATCAGGGTGTTAAGGGCCATCCTACTCCTATTTTGGAAAGAGTTATAGCCAAGGGTCCTGAAGTGGGGGATCCTCATAAGCCTTCCATCCTAATCCCTGTGAGAACTTGGGAAGATTTTCCTCATTAGGAAATCCCAAATCAAACTGATAATTCCAAGGATTATAGGGAGGAATCCAACCAAGCAACTGATCCGTCAGTGGGTGAGTTCCAAAAACTATTTTGATCACCTTTTCTCCTATCTATACTATATCCTAATGATGAAGACTAATTCCTTTATCTTTTAGCATCATCAGTTACAATGGTATCACCTGAAGGGGAGGATTTTTCCCCAGCTCATCTCACTATGCAAGAAGAGGGTGACATCACTCCGGGAAAGGAAATGCAAGTTGCTTCCATAATGGAACTAATTACAAAGTAAACCTATCCTATAAATACTTTCTCTACGGAAATCTAGGAGGCTCATAATGATTTCTAAGAATTCCATGGGTTCATATGGAAGGAAATCATGGAGTTAGTCTTGTGGAAACATATAGTGAATTTACCTTCAAAACTCCATCAACTTCAGAGCATGTTTATCATGTTGGGGTGTGGAGGATTAGATTACCACATGGTCTATCATACTGTGAAGGATATCATTCATTGATGAGACCAAGAGCCTGAATCATAATATCTCCTTATCAAAGAAAGGATTCTCACCAAAACTGATGATCTCCAAGATACATTATCACAGGTAGAGATCAAACATGCCAATAAATTGGAGGGGTTAAGAAATAGATTTATGAGAAATCCATCTAGATATTATGCCTCCAAAAAGAGATGGATACTACCAGAGGAGAGCTTATAAAACATCACCATTAATTGGAATAGGTACAAGATAAAGGACAGACTATTATTTTGGTAGTGGTAGAGGAGTTTTTCCATAAATATACTATTGATAAGGCTCAAGAGATCCTTCAGAAACTCAAGAGTAAAGTTGATGGTATTTTTTAAAATATGACAGAGAGATTATAACTTATGGATGATCCTCTGACTTTTTCTCCATGAATGGAAATAATTTTTCTCCCAATAATCTATATCATCGTCCCTTATTTTCCCATGTAATTATAACATATCACTAAATATATTTTTTAGATAAACATCCTTGTGCCAATATGTCATAATCAGAATGATAGGAATAGGTGTGTGCTTTAATTTTTTCCTAGGTTTTTATTCTTAGAGAGTTTATTTTGATTATTTCTAGAATCACATAATGGATACTATGAACTTTTTGGTCTTTTTAAAAACCACCCTAATTTTTTATTATGTCAAATATGAAGAAGACTTAATTAGTGAGGCTTGAATTTTTCTTAAGCCACCCTTTTTGGGTTTTCAACCTAACAAGTTTTATGAATATTTATTTTCATTGCCCAATTTTTTTCCCTAAACCATGAAAATTTCATGTCTATTTAGCTAAAACTCGGCTTACCTAGGGTTCCCTTTTTTGGGTTTTCATCCTCATTAGTAATATGTATTTTTTGAAGACAATTTGGAGTATTGAAATCTTGAATATTGCAAATAGAGATTTAGGTTGAACATATTTGACCATAAGTTATGTGATTAACAACTACGGTGTGGTTTTCTAGCCAAGAATTCTCCAAAACTTCCCAAATAAGAGGATTAAAATGTTAAGTTATGATCTTGTGATTTTTGGATTTAAAGGAATGTTATGGGAAAAGTATGCAGGGAGTGACTGATATAACAAATATTTTCAATTATTTTATTCTTAATTTCAAGTTTTTAATCACAAAAATGTGTTATTTAAAGTTAAATTGTCACATTTAATGTTTTAGGAATATTTTTGAGCTTCATTGGAAAAATGGCATATTTTGGATTTAAACAGTTTTCATTTATTATAATGTTCGGCCATAACTTTTTATAAACTGATCCAAATTGAAAAATTATTTTTTTATAGGTTTATATGTTCGATGAGATTAATTTTATCCTGCTATACTCAAAGCTCAATCCATCATTTGGAAGCTCAAATCCAGCTCACAAGTCAAACCTCGAAAACTATGCACAAAACTTCATAATTTTATTTCTGGGACCATATCACATAACTGGACGACCCATTAGAGATGATATTTTACATGGAGCTGGAATACATCCGTAGTAAGAACTTTCATTAAGATATCTGCGTCTGTATATTTCTTTTTCAGAGCCATTAATGCGTTGGAACTCGGTGTATTGGAATACAAACAGTCATCCTGGCCAGATTAAATGTCATGAGTAAAGAGACCATATCTCTTTTCAAACTTTTCTAATAAAGCAGAACTTTCGTGGGTATATAGAGGATATTTATTTTAACAACTTTAAAGAAGGACCTGCTTCTGAATTATTCCATTAAGGAGGACATCCACACTCATACATCTGGTGGACAGATTTTGGAGCCAAAATGTCATCCCCTCTCCCTATAAAAGAGTGTTTCATTTTCATTTCAAAGGGTTGGAAACTTGGGAATAGCCTTTGTTGGACATTATATGTAGTTTAGTTTTGTATTTTATTTTAATTTCATTATTTAATATCATTTCATATTTTTATTCAAGTTTTATCCTTTCTCTATTTTCTCTCTTTTGTTTTCTCCCCCTATTTTCTCCATCACTGTGAACTCTTATGCTCGTGATCATGAGTAGCTAACCCGAGGAATTTCCCGGGGGAGTAATTCAGTGATGAACCCAAGTCCTTCAAAATTATTTTTTTATGTTTCTTATTTACTTAGAGTTATGTTGAGGGGGATCTTAGTGGGCAAGGTTCCTTTGTGTCTCCACTTTCCACCCGAGGCTTAGCTTTCACATCTATCACATTCTCCCTCAATCGAGGAGGTGGATGTATGGTCTCTCAGTGATCATTGAGAGTGTCATATATTCACAAACATAGAAATAAGGGGATTTTCATGCATATGATTTAGCATACAAATTAATTATATTTGAAACTAAAAAAGAGACGATGAAGGTTCACTCTGGATAATCTCCTGGGAGGATCTCCTTTCTGTATAACATCATTCTGTTTGCATTCATTGTGTTTGCATTGCATATGTATATTTACTTTTAGAATTTCATTATCATTTATAAAATATCCTTTTAATTTATTTTATTCCATATATATACATAGTGAATTATAATTAGTGAGTGATTGACTGCAAAAGCTCCTCAAGAGATCGACCTAGGTCAGCCACTGTGCTGCACTTAGTATAAATATTTTTGAGAGCGCGCACGACAACACTTCATCAAATTGGTGCCATTTCTGGGGATCCAAGTGGTCTTCAATAAATATTTTTATTCACATATTGTAAATTATTTTTCTTCCTTTTATTTAAAAAAACATCAAAAATCATATATTTCAAAAACTAAAAAAAAAACTTTTTTGTTCATGATGAATTTCAATGGTGATTATTCTGCATGGACTAATGAATCTTAGATGCAACAAGAATATGAAATTATAAAATCTCATATGCAATAACTTCATGAATACATTCAAAAACTGAAGAGAAATTATAGAAGGTTTGATGAATATATGCGTTCAGTGATGGAGAAACCTGAACCTGAACCTAAACCGAAACCTGAACCAGAACGAGTGGTGGAAGAGATTTCACCAATCATTTTTATGTCAAAGAACCTGAGGAGGGTGAGAATAAGATTCTAAAGGAATTAATCATATCATCCTGAACTCATCCATTGATCGATGAGGTCCCTCATGTACACATTCCAGTTGATTCACTTATGGGAGATCAACAATTTTTGAAAGAATCCTAAAATCACTTTATTGAAGATAACCTGAAACTTGATCTTCCCATCTTTGATATTGAAAAATCAGAACCTTTTGACCTCTCTCTTGCAATGGAAGATTATGAAGAAGATGCAACTTCTAATATGGAATTGCCAATGGTCTTTCCTGAAGAGATCAATTTCCTAGCTGACATACTTGAAAGGGAAGATTTCTTAATTGATTTGTCATGTTTTAATTTTATTCAAACTGAATTGCTTTCTGACTTCTCCTTTCCTGAAATTTCTAATACAGCCCAAATGGAGCAGACCTTGGATGATACCAAAGAGACTACCCTTGTGGTGGAGATCTAGTAAGAGAATCTGGATAATCATGTGGTGTGACTGCCTCCTCTACAACAAATTTCATACCATTTGGAGGAGGACACCACAAAAGTTCATAGGGAGAACCCCTATATTCTATTCCCTCCCACTCTGGATCTTAAATTCTCTTTGTATTTTCTCTTGGGGGTTGGGAAAATTATTATATTCTTTGGGGTTCTCCAATCTCAGTGTCTACTGATGGACACTGGAAAAAGTCACATGTGGTGGTTTATCTCAAAGAAACCACACCCACCATCTGATTGGGGATAATCTGCTGCAACTGCCTGACTAGGGGCAGTAAAAACCTAGCATCTTCTTGGGATTCAAACCAAGAATTATCCCTTTTCTATAACTTTTATATTTATTTTTATTTATTTTTCTTATTTGTTGTCATTTCTTCGGTTTTTGCTTTCATTTTATTTTTCATGTTGTTTTTTTGAAATTTTCTTGTTTTACTTTTTCATTTTTGGTGTTTTTTTAGGAATCTTGAGTTGAATCGAATACTTGGGAAAATTAAAACCATCTTGGTATTTTTGGCCAATTGCATGATTTTATTATTTGAGGATTTAAATTATTACTAAATGGATTTTTTTTCTGATTTCTGATCTTTTCATTTGATGATGTTTGATTGACTTTGAAACTCATGTGCACTAGTGCTGTCCAAATTGAAAATCTTGCCCAAACCGAGAGGTTTCTAAAGCTATTTGACATCTTATTACATTTATATTTTTTCTTGAGAGTCTTGAGACATTTTTTTTGATCCAAAAATTCTATTTTTCTCTTTTTCAAAGCTGTTAGAGTTCATGGAATGTGTCAGGTATGATTGAGACATCACTTTGAAAGCCCCTTTTTCATTCAACTCTTATTTTGGCCTATCTTTACATCTGACCTTATTTAATCCCAATTATCCATGAAATAACTTTTTAGGAATCCAAATTACAATCCATTTATCCCTTTCCAACCTTCTCTAGAATTTAAATGCATGATTATTGTTGAACTCAAGTGTGGGGGAGGGAGAAGATGGGTTGTGTTTTGATTTCTTGAAGAATATTTTGGAGATGAATTGAAAGTGTTTCCATATTTATTGATTCTTCGGTGGAAGAAATGTCATCATTGAAAGATGGATGGGTAGCCTAAAATATCATTACAAATATGGGCTGGGTGTTCACCAATTTTTGAATATCAAAAGTTGCCTCTCTTTTCCTCCAAAACATGATTCTGAAGAGAAATCCATATCTGAATTCAAGCTGAAACAATGCTACAAATGGGTAAAAGAGGGATGAAAATCATTGATGATGAAATTATAAGTGTTAACTTCCCAAAAGAATAGGTTTTTGGAGGTTATTCATTTTTGATCTGATTGAGGAGCACACCATTCTTGAGCAAAACTTTTTTCATGCATTTACTTTACTTTAGAGCTTAACCCTCCTCATTCTGCCTCATATATTTTTACATTTTAAACCTACCAACCCTCATCATTAGAACAACCCATGAAAAAGACCTCATGATTGAAACATTTTTTACTATTTGAAGTGGATATATTAGGATGATAGCATGTCTATGGATATCACACATGTTTTGAGAATGAGAAAAACTCCACATTAAATATCCTTGAGTGAAGAGAGAAATATTTTTTCCGAGGAGGTAGGTATGACATGAATGTGAGGACTAACATGATATTGAATAGATTAATATGATTTTTGAGGAGTTATGAAATTTTTATCCCTGTATGAGGAATGATATTTTCTTTGATATGATAATTGAGTTGTGTTGTCATTTATGTTTTGAGAAGTTTGTTTTGACCATGGTATAAGATGATTGCCCAGGAGTGCAATGTTTAAGTGTGGGGGAATCGATAGAACAAATATTTTCAATTATTTTATTCTTAATTTAAATATTTTTAATCCCACCAATGTGTTATTTAAAGGGAATTTTTCACATTTAATGTTTTAGGAATATTTTTTAGCTTAATTGGAAAAATGGCATATTTTGGATTTAAATAGATTTGATTTATTATAATGCTTCGGCCATAACTTTTTATAAACTGATCCAAATTGAAATATTATTCTTTTATAGGTTTCTATGTTTGATGATATTAATTTTATCCTTCTGGACCCAAATCTCAATCAATAATTTGGAAGCTCAAATCTAGCTCACAAGTCAGGCCTCGAAAACTGTGCACAGAACTGCAAAATTTTATTTCCGGGACCATATCTCATAAATTGACAACCCATTTGAGCTGAAATTTTACATGGAGTTGTAAGACATCCGGAGTAAGAACGTTCATTAAGATCTCCATGTCTATATCTTTCCTTTTCAAGTCCATTAATGCATTGGAAATTGATGTATTGGAATGTGAACAATCATCCTGTCCAGATTAAATGTCATGAGTAAAGCAACCATATCTCTTTCCAAACTTGGCCAATCAAGATGGAATTGCGTGGGTTGACATATAATATGTAGTGGAAAAACTTTCAAGATGGACCAATTTCATAATTATGCCACTAATGAGGCCATCCACGCACATGCATCTGGTGGACAGATTTTGGAGCCAAAATGTCATCCCCTCTCCCTATAAAAGAGTGTTTCCTTTTCATTTCAAAGGGTTGGAAACTTGGGAATAGCCTTTGTTGGAAATTATATGTAGTTTAGTTTTGTATTTTATTTTAATTTCATTATGTAATAGCGTTTCATATTTTTATTCAAGTGTTATCCTTTCTCTCTTTTCTTTCTCTCTTTTGTTTTCTCCCCCCGTTTTCTCCATCATTGTAAACTCTTATGCTCATGATCATTAGTAGCTAACCTGAGGAATTTCTTGGGGGAATAATTAAGTGGTGAACACAATTCCTTCAACATTAATGTTTTATGTTTCCTATTTACTTAGAGTTAGGCTGAGGGGGGTCTTAGTGGGCAAGGCGCCTTTGTGTGTCTAATTGCCACCTGAGGCTTATCTTTCACTTCTGTCACATTCTCCCTCAATCGAGGAGGTGGATATACGGTCTCTCGGTAATCATTGAGAGTGTTGTATATTCAAAACTATAGACAGAAGGGGATGTTCATTCACATGATGAAGCATGCGCATTAAGTAGATTTGAAACTAAAAAAGATACGATGAAGGTTCTCTCTGGATAATCTCCTGGGAGGATCTCCTTTCTGTATAACATCATTCTGTTTGCATTCATTGTGTTTGCATTGCATCTGCATATTTACTTTTAGTATTTCATTCTAATTTATAAAATATCATTTTCATTTATTTTATTTCATATATATATACATAGTGAATTATAATTATTGAGTGATTGACTGCAAAATCTCCTTAAGAGATCGACCTAGGTCAGCCACTGTGCTGCACTTAGTATAAATATTTTTGAGAGCACGCATAACAACGCTTCATCAGTGACCATGGAAAATGTTTTAAAAGAAGTTTCTGACATGATGTCATCGGGGATTACGGATATTGAATGGGTTCTGTTTGAGGAAGAATGTACCTATGGTTGATAGGACTTTTGGGGGTGACTTATGAAAATCCATAATAGGTCTTATCAATGCATATTAAAAACAAAGGTAACCTATGGTATTGTACATTATATTACCAATGGATAGGAGAATCTTATAGAGATTCTAAGTGTCACTACATACATCATTAAGATGATAATAAATCCAGATGTGGTTCTTCAGGGTTTCATGGTGGATGACCATCACCAAAAGGAAAGGATACTCCCAAAAGAGGGATAAATAATCATGTAGTTTAATTTCATATGACTAGGACATGAATTGTATAGTTTAACATCTTATGGAATGGACGTTGAGGGATGTAATTTAAGTTTATTTATCTTTGACTAAAAGAATAGTGATTTTTCATTTCATGGTGATCTTACAAAGAATGTATCATCATTTATAGATGTGATGAGGGAAAGTTATAATCCACAATCTGGGGGTTTCTAGATCATAAAAGAGATATGGGATAGGTATGCATGGAATGATCATGGACAATGTTCAAAAATTAGTTTCCAGTAAAAAGTTGTTGGGGATTACGGAGATATAAGAGGTTTCTCTTAAGGACGAAGGTGCCTCTAGTTGACAGGCCTTTTAGGGGTTACTTTTTCAAAGATATACTGGGAAATATCATTAAAAGTTAAAACAAATGTTTCCTTTGGTATCATACATTCTATTACTGGTGGATAGATAAAGTCTAAACTGATCCAAATTTTCCTAGACACATAGTGTGATTTGCATAAGGAAGGTGCCTAAGTATGGAAGTAGTATTTCATGTCGAAATCACCCAATAATGGGGAAATCATTTCCCAATGAAGGTATAAACCATACATAGAAAGGGGTATTTTATATTGGGGATAAGCCCAAGATATAGTATCATGGTGACGCTTCATATCTCATCAAGGAAAGAATCAAGACACATGTATTTCTAGGCTAGATTTCCCACACTGAATGAATTATTGTGCAGGGAGGTGGAATTTTTATTTGATTACGGGATCATGAGTGGGGTAAGAACCCATAATGGACCCTCCTATATATATTTGTATCATATCTAGGAGAGTGGGGTAATTTTATATTGCGTTTGGAACCAAATGTTAGATCTGGGTGTCACTACATATCTTTTCAAAATGAGAATCAATCCATATGTAGTTCTTGGATAAATGGGTGGTGGAAAACCAACACCCATGATAGTGGTCCTCATGGGAGAGATCCATATAAATGCAAAATTTTACATCATTCTAGAGACATCAACCATACAGTTTAACATTATTTGTTAAATACTTTTGGTGTGACTTTTAAGGTCTTGCATCATGGACTATGCTAACCCTAACGTGAACTGATATGCCTCTATTATGCGAGGAATACTTTACCAAAACTCTTAATCCCATGTGAACTATACTCAATGTGAGAAACATGGAGTTGTAAAAGGTTTCTTTCACCACACTGAGGCAATTAAAATAAAGGATAGGGGGATTTTTATTATGTGGTCAATAGATCAGGATGTAGTATTTGAGTGTCACTACATATCTCATAGGGGTGAGAATCAATCTTTATATAGTTTTAGGATCATCTTAACATCGAATAATAGGGACTTTGACCATGAATTTTAGATTTATATGGTAAGGACGAATGGTGTCTTACAATTTTAGTTCATACAACTTGGACCATAAATATGGAAATGATGAGTGATATTGGACTTACTGGGCCAAGAATGTTCTGACACACTTTGAATGTGAAGAAGGAAATTGTAAACCATGATCTTGGGGGGTTATCAGATCAGGATAAGTGATATGGGACAAGTACATAAGGAGTGACCATATACCATGTTTGAAAATAAGTTTCTAGCATGATGTTGTTGGGGATTACGGAGATAGAAGTGGTTTCTCTTGAGGAAGAAGGTGCCTCTGGTTGATAGGATTTTTGGGGGTGACTTATGCATAGTACTAGTTCATATCAGTGAATAGACAAGTAAAGGTGACATCTAGTATTAGAAATTATATTACCGATAGTCAAGGAAAGCATAGGGGGATTTGAATTTCCTTATGCATAGAGTATGATGTGCGGAAGGAATGTGCCTGAGAACAAGGGAAGGATTTGGACCGACATTGGCCAGGAATTTTCAAGTTCCCTACATAGATTTTTTTGGTTTGTATATAAGAGATGGAGTATTTTTATTACTTCATGGTTGGGCCAAAACATGAGGTTTTGGTGTCACTACATATCCAATTGAGATGAGAATCAATCCACACATAGTTCTAGAATGAGTGTATGGTGGGAGACTGGCACCAAGGATTGTGATACACTCAATCATGGACCGAATTTTTATATAGTTTTACATTGCTCAACAAGGATGTGAACTATGAAGTTTTACACCATGTGGTAAGGAAGTTTTCATATAGTTAAACATCTTGTGACTAAGATGTTACAATATGTAGTTTAGAGTCTTATACCTCAAACTATGGTGTCTCATATTTTTAGGTCATATGACTAGGACTATATGTCATGCCTTTTAAGGTCATGTGATGAAGACTATTGGATGATTACAAAAAGTATTTCTTGAGAGACCTTACATTGGTAGGGACCATAACAAGCTCTCTATCCATTGAGATCACAGAATAATCTCAGTGGGAGTGGACCTTGTGTATTTAATAAGGTCCCTCCCACTTTGGTTCCAAATTTAGAGTTTTCTTCGCTGGTATCATTGGGTTCCTGAGGACTAGTACCAATATCCTTAGAGGAATAATTTTAGGTGAACTTTCATCTTAAAAGTTCATGCTATCCGATTTTGGTGGACCTAAAAGTGATGAAAATTATGCAGAATTTTCTCATCACATAACTCAAGTTAATTTATTTGTTTTTGGGATTTCTCATCTCTAGATATCTAATCACAAATAGAAATATAAAGCAAGTGAAATTAGACCTCAATGTGAAAGACTGGTTTTTTCCAGTATACCAATGAATACAGGGTCATCTTTGTGGAAGTGTGGGTTGTATTCTGGTAAGCCCACAAGTAATGCTAGATCTTTTCAAGACAAAACTATTGGCCTTTATCCACCATCTTCTAGAGTATGTTTTATAAGGTCTTGTTTAAGTTCCTTATCTTTCCATTTTCCCATGAATGATGGAGAGATGAATGGTTGGATTTGATATTATACTTCTGATACAGATTTTCTAGCTCAACTGGATAGATTTTGGTTCCATTTTCCATCAATATTATATGAGGGATGACAAATATAGTAACAATATTATCTTTTAATAAGATTACAATATTCTTTTACTTGACTTCTTTGAGGGGCACAACCTCAACCCACTTGTAGAAAAAGTTAGTTGTAAAATAGGCTTGAAATTCTTGGATGTAATAGGAGGATATGGCCATACAACATCCATTCTCCATATATAAAATGGTCAAGAGTACTTGGAAGTGTTTAGAAACTCGGGGGGGGGGGGGGGGGGTTGATGGATAAAGTTGGTGTGCACTTGGAAAGAATGACACTTTTTGGTGATTTTTTTCAATCCTATACCATTGAAGACCTGAAGTATCCATGCCTCTAGATTTGATGGGGAATTTTAAACCCTGACTGGTGGGAACCAAAATCTCATGTATATACTTATTTCATGAAAAAAATAGTCTCTTCTCCCTAAATTCACCTAAGAATGAATCCATCAAATCCATTCTTATAGAGGACTTTCTAGTGATTTGGGTAGTCATAAAGAGTAATATTAATTGGTTGTCATTAGTTTTTATCTTTTATAGATTTTTCTAATGGGAGTGATTAATTATTAAGGTATTTCACAATGGGAATCATTCAAATGGATGTAGGAATATCTGGTTTAGGTATGGAATTTACCTTATTTATTTTTCCATGTCAATAAAAAAGGCAACACCATCTAGTGGTGCCCAACATTGATGATTGTTTCATCCCATTATGGATCTTCCAAATCCATAACCACATATTCTAATTCATATTCCTAGGAATTCTATTATCATGGGACATGAGTCAATTTCGTCTCTAAGAGTAATTTTTCCATTATTATTCAGACATAGTCAAGAATGGGTATTATCACTTCTTTTATGATGTTATAATCGCCATTTATTTGCTTGATTACTAACTCTAAATGGCATTTTACCTTTAAGTGATCCATTAGCAATTGAAGTGTTATTTCTAGCCCTACAATGAGGGCCTGGTATTCTGATTCATTTTTTATATATCCTTCCAATAACATGAAATGGTAAGGTAATACTTCCTTTGATGAGGTGATGAGTACGAATCCCAAACTGAATTTATTAAGGTTGCGGAATTCTACTCTCTTCCCTATTGGTCTTCTGAACGCACCGTCAAAATATATCTCCCATGTTTGGGGGTCATCTTTAATAGAGAAGATATCTTCATAAATAAATTTAGGTTTTGATGATTTTTTTTTGTAGATGGATGTTTTGTACTGAAATTTTCCAATGTGTTCCCCATTATTGCTTTCTGATGCATGAACTAAATGTCAAACTACTACAATTTGACCATCCGTCATACCAATTGTCCAATAAAAATAAGATGGTTGAGGATGTATTTGATCCAGTTTCTATGAGAGACCAAATGGACCTCCTGGTGATTCAGGTAATGTCTCAGATTATGAACCATAAAGATTAATTCTCAACATCTCTTCTCAATATTTGAATAACGAGTCTTAGTATCGAGCATAGTTTTACAGAGATAATAGAGATTGTTTTCATTACCGTCATTATTATTTTTTTCATAGAAATAATCCAACGATGATTTTAAGTCTTCCACATATAAGATGAGTGGTTTCCCCTCAATAGGAAGTATTAAAACTAGTAAAATCAAAAGATATTTCTTAAGACTATTAAATTATTCCTATCAATTATCAATCCATTAATATGATACCCCCTTTTTATTAACCTAGTAAATGGAAAACACTTTCCTATGAGGTTTACTATAAATCATTGAATATAAGAAAGGTTTCCCAATAAACCCCTCAAATCTTTGAGGTTTTGAGGAGGGCACATATCAAGGATATAATTTTTATTCTCAGGATGAACTTCAATGCCATGGTAGAATACCAAAAATCCTATAAAATTTCTTGAGGTAACTCCAAAATAATGTTTCAAGGGATTCAACTTAGGCTATGTTGTCGAAGTTTATTAAAGATTTCCTCAAGCTTAACTAGGTGGTAAAAAGTTTTCTAATACTTAACCACCAAAATTTCAACATAGCACTCAATAGACATTACCAAAAAGGTTTTGAAGATATGATCCATGGAATGTTAGTATGTAGCACCAGAATTCTTCAAACCAAAGAGAATTACCTAATAGAAATACACCCATTGGTTTGATCTGAAAATAGTGACCTCCTTATCTTGAGGGTCTATCTTGATTTGTTTGTACCCTAAATAGCCATGAATGATAGAAAGGGCCTGATATCTGGTCATAGAATCAATTAGTAGTTCCATGATCGAAATCTGGGAATCAACATTTAGACAATGTCAATTGAGATATCTAAATTCAATGAAAAACATAATTTCCCCATTTTTATTATTTACCGAGACTATATTGGCTATCTATTGAAAATAATAAACTTACTAATAGAAATTTTCCATGATAATCTTGTCAACTTCCGCCTCAATTTTGGTAGTGTGAGTCGGATGCATCTTTCTATCTGACTATTAATAACCCTGGTGGTTTTATAGCAAGCCCATGTGGTGAGTGTCCACCTTGGGTTTGAGGACATATATTTATATATAATTCTAGGAAAAAACATCTTGTTGTTTATTTATAACGGAGGTATATAGCTATTTTTATTTATAATTCATGTTCGTGCTAATAAATGTGGGTTGTGGGTCCTCCTCTATACCCAGATTTATTTGTCTGAGTTCATAAATAGTGGTATAGAAACCCTCCTTGAATAATGTAAGGGAATCCTTAAGGTCCTCCTACTCTTCCTCTTCTTATTACTCTTCCTATTCCTCTTCCTCTTCCTCTTCCTCTTCTACTTCACTCTTAAGTGAATTAGTTCATGAAGGAAATTTTTCAGAGATAGGATAGGATTCGACATTTTGACATCCAGAAGATAAAGTATCTTCCTCCGACCCGATTAAAAATGTGGTATTTCTTTGAAGTTCCAGAGGTGAGATGAGGGGGGTAAATGAGTATCTTCACTCTCTCCTAGTGTCTTGATATCTTTTTTATGATTCAGATGATCAATCGGGTATTTGTTTAAGATTAGATGATGGAATTAAGGCATTTTCACTTGAGTTTTTACCACTATTAAGAGGGTTGATGACCTTTTTAGTGTTGTTGATCTTAGTTGTCATGATTTATATCATGAAATTCATTGAATATATACCCGAATATGAACTTATATATTCAATATGATTGATGGGAAGCACATATTCATCACTGATTTGTTTTAATATATTGGATGAGTTCAATTCTAGAACATTTAGGTAAGTGACCCGAGTGACACCATCAGCCATGGGTTATTTTCCTTCCCACTAGTATAATCTAGCGTCAATATATTGATATTATCAAGATTTAAATAGATATTTATCATTATTAAGTGTACTAATTTTCCCATTAATGAATTACTTGATACATTGGTGGTGTGATGAGGGAACTAACACATGTTGATGAAACCAAGGCCTTCCTAGAAGAATGTTGAAGGCTATGTCTTATCAAACAACCATAAATTATGATTCAGACACGAGGTCCCCAAAATGATCCCTTATCTTGATTCTTCCTAGGAGATTTAGATCTCTTTTTTCATAACCCTTTAGCGTTATAGAGGAAGGGGATAGGTTGGCCTCACTATATCCCAATTGACAAAGTGTTTGGACTAGAATAAGGTTGACTCCTGAGCTATTATCAATGAAATCCTTTGGATATCAATATCATTTATTCTTCTAGACACATACAAGGTTATTATGTGTCCTTTTATAATGGAATCTTTTTCTTTCTGCATGAAAGTGATGATTTTGTGACATTCTATAGGATTTATCTCTACATGATATATTTCAATAATGGAAACCTTAGCTTCAAACTCTTGAGGGCTCAGAAGAGCCTCTATAAGTGCTTTCCAGAGATCTTTTGATAAAATGAGTGTATCTAGGATTGATAACATGGATGGAACCAGGGAGATTTTCTTTATAATTTTAAGTTTATGGGATAAAGTTATATTCTTCCTAGCATGAGTATTCTCTTTTACAAGCACTTTAGGATCTAAAGTACTTGATGTAGGGAGATCATCCCTTAGAACATGAGTTGAAGGCACTCCTTTCCTTAGTGGATTAAGTCAAACATGTCCTACCACTTTCCAAAGTTTATCATACAATTTTACCCCCTATAATTGATATTCTAAGATTATTAGGTTAGGGAGACCCCTGGAATATGTGGGGGAACTTTCTTTCTCCTGATGGTCCTGCTAGAGGGCTCTCTCATGACTTTTAGCAGCATAAATAGTCTGATCAGGGACATGGATGGAGTATTGAGTTTCTTCATGACTATGTCTCCCTTATACCTACATTTTGGTAATCCTCCTCATTTGGTACCCCAATTAGGTACAAGGAACTCAGGTTCATGGTCATATTCATCATCAGATAAGGTATTTGTTCAGTGAATTACATTAATGGAACCTAATATTAATTCTTCATCTGATGAGGATTCCTTTTGTTAGGTCAAATCTTGTGGTACCATTTTGTGGGGCAATGCCCACAGTTTCAAGAGTGAATACATGAAGTCCTAGAGAGTTCAAGATAACTTTGGACTTGGTATAGGTTCATCTTGATGCATTTTTTTCGTCTCTTATAGCCATTTCATTTTTTAGAAGACTTCCCTTTATAGGGTTGTGATACTAATGAAGTCAATTTTGGTATAATGAAAGTGACTGGGGGAACAATTGGTTATTTAAACTATGATCATAGGATATCATTTGTCCATTTGATTTTTTTCTCAATTCATCTAATCACTGAACTTATACAAATTATTTTCAATAACTTCTTGCCATTTACCCTCTTCCTCTAAAGTGGTAGTGGAAATACATGCTACCTATGTTGGTGGTTTTCCTAGCTTCACTTTCCTAGAATCAACCATCTTTTGTAGGAAATATTGGAAAATATATATCTTTGATGGCGTGACCTAATATTTTATAAAAGGGGTAATAATTCAGGTGATCATCAAGATCAAATTGGTCATGTCTTTTGGGTTCCTGTAGGGTTAATAGGTTGTTTTCCAAGGATTCTAAGAAGTATATAGGAAGATTTTCATATAAAAAGGAGTATAATTTGATCTTATAATCTCCAAATTGGGAGTATTTCATCTCTTTCCTTTCATCCCAATGAGGATATTTTTGTTGATACTTCCATTCAGGAAGAGGTACCTCACAAGGAGGTACAGTCTTTGGAATCTGGATTTGGCATAGAGGATGGTTTCAAGGTAATAGTTACATCTTGCACTCTACCCATCCTCTACCTTTTAGACACCAACATAGGATGGGAGTTATCCTTGGTTTAAAAAATTTAATATTCAAACCTTTTTGCTACTATGTAAAGATCCTAAAATACACTTGAATAGTTTATTATGATAAGTGGTGTTCATAGTTCATCATGAAGATTATCAATGTAAATACATAGAAAATATTCTTAAGGGGGAAACAAGTTTAGGGAATAAGTCAAACTATATCACATGGAAATGAAATCTGACACCCTCTCATTTTATCACTGTCTACATTTTGAGATATCTAGTACTATTTTATTTTTCAATGTAGAGATGAATTTATAGAGGAATTTTTGTGAATATCGTATCATCCCTTGATTTATATAGCTGGTAGACTAGTATACCGGGTGAAGGATATTTCTTCTAAAGATTGTACAAAACATCTGATCTTGGCCATTTCTTGCTACTCAAGGGTCCCCATCATGGGGCCACACCTAGACATGAAGTTAATCAGTTATTGTTCTGGATCCCCTAAACCATTGAAAGTTGGGAACATAGGATTCCAAAATTTTGGAAAGGGAAGATTTGAATCCACCCATTCAGGGTAAGGATTCCTCTATGGTTTTACTGGCGCACATCATCCTTCCACAACTTCTAATCGATCCACCAGTGTTTGATAGTGTCGATGAGATGGGGAGGAATGACCAACTAGGTAGGAACCTTATTAAGGGGAATAAAATGTTGGACTAGTTTTGGTAATTCTTCTTGTACTCATGGTGGGTAACCTATAGGGGTTAGTCTGTGAGGATGTGTCCGATCTAGCTATGGTCATGTACCCAATGGAGGGAACTCCTAATATCTTGCTACCGTGTGGTCCAAATATATTAGTTATCATTAACCCCACATTGAGTGGATGTTCTAGATCCATTTTAGTTGTTGTGATGAACCCTCTTAGTTGATGTATGATGACTGGGATCATGAGTTGAGGCTCTAATTATAGACCATATCTGGTATGGATGTTTCCTTGGATTAGTTCTATTTTGATTTTTCTCAAATCCTTCATCTCTTCCTCCTATTGAGAAAATCTTTCCTCAAATGTGATAATTTAAACCACTTTATGTGGTGTGTGATATATGGTCACACATTTACCCTTTTTTGGTGGATTCTCATTGAGGAGTTAGTAATAGAGCGGTCAAGAGAATCCCCAAATTCATAACAAGCCTCTAATTTTGGGTATTCATGACTTCTTTAATCATCTCAGTATAGACCGTATTTCATACTAAAACCACATCATCTTGTTCCTATGTATCAGACTCATGTTTTTTAGCATCTTTAGTGTTGGTTGTAACAATGTTCATGGATGCATATTGCATTGTAAATTGATCATTAGTATCAGAATGATAATAGGGTCAGGTTTTTTGGGATATATAATGAAATAACTATGATTGACTAAAGTGGTTTTACCCTTAAGATATTTCTTTTATTTTTTTCTTTTCAGGGGGCTTCATCCTCCCCTTTACTGGTCCTCTTGGAATCGTTTGATGAAGGTTTATTTGGAGGGAATATCCAAAAAATGTGCATTTTCTAAGTGAGTAAATCAGGTTATGGTGTAGGATCAGCTAGGAAGATCTATTTTTCAATGATATCCTTAAATAGAAAAATATTGACATATATTGAGGTGGAGTTTGAGGTAAAAAAAACGGTCCCTATGGGGTGGGGATAATCCTGTTCCATTTTCAAAACCGTTCGAGCTTTTTTTGTCAGCATTGATGTTTGTGTTAAAAAATCCTCAATCCCTATGTATTGGGGTTGCTACGTGATTATAGTGGATGACACTTCAATGGCTGTACTATTGATTTTATGAAGCTTTTTTTGAATATGGGTTGTGTGCATTGTATTATTTTCACCTGATACACCTACTTCAAAAGATATTGGTGATGACTAATGATTATCTTCCGTTAAGTGGGAGGCTTGATCAATATTTTCAAATGTTTGTTGTAAGAGTCTTTTAATGGATCTCTCTCTTCTGTCTTGATGTATTTTAGATTTTTTCATGACTGGTTTTTATTGAGAATACCATCTATTGTGAGTAGTGCCCATTTCTCGAATCCGACTTGAGGTTATAAAATTACATGATGTCACCATTAGTGGGATTTTTTTATCATGTACCAAGGTTAAATGAAATACCATGTGTTCTCCTCATCCTCTAATATGAACATCAGATGGGGAATTAGTGATCATATGATGCAACTCTTTTAATTCATCGAGACATGAACACTAAAGAGATCCGTGATTTTTTCCCAATTTTGAGTACCATGTTACTAGGAGGGCTTCCAAGTCGATTTGATTGTGTATCCCTTCTATTTCCTTGACATTTCTTGGATATTCATTTTAAGGTGAGACTTTTTTTTAGGTGATAAAGTGTAGTCTATAAATTTATGTGGATGTCATGCACACATTCTTCCAATAATTCCTCTGGAATACTGTATTGGGGAGTGTCTAAAGGAAAGAACATGATTGATATATTATATTTATCCAACTTTCTCCTTATTATAAATATTTATTCTTCATCTTTTACAAGAGGTTCCTTGACCTAATCTGACCAAATTTGATATTTCCTCATTTATTTGTTATAAAAAACATATTCGGCAAGGATTTCCTCTATCATATTGGAAGGAAAGTGAACCAAGGGCGGTTCGGAGAATAATTGTTTTCTTGGGTAGTCTTCTGGTTGATAAATAATGTCACTTTTCAATGAAGAGGCTTCAGGAATGATTGGACTCATTTCCCCAAGTTCCTTGTGATAGGAGGTCTTACTTATAGTTGATTCGGAAAGGGGAGGACCACCTTGACAAAATGAAGTTTCACTGTGGGGAGAAACTTCACAGTGAATGTCATCATGGGTAGGAATACCATAACAACTTTAGATATGGTTGTAAGGGTAATTCCTTTAGTGTATACCCTGGGGAGGAAATTAGGGATTATGATAGCAAGGGGAGGTCATTATTAATGTTTGAACTTTTGGACATGAGGAGGGTTGTAGTAGTTCTCATCGGGAGATGGGTTCTCATGATTGATCAAAATGTGGTCATGAAGTATGAATTCATGGTAAAATGTTTGGAGATGACCTTTGGAATTTATGGAAGAAATGTTATGGTGAGGAAATTTATAATTCCAGATACTATTTCCATAATTTGGTAATGGATGATTAGGATCTAGATTCTCTATAGATAAACATCTGAGGGCTTCAAGAACACCAGCATTGAGCAGTGCTGGATCATAGACTGGATCTTCATTTTCCAATTGCCTTTGGTGAAGCTTTTTTTTTGTATTCTCTCTTATGGGTGACTGGGGATGCTTTCTATGGATATAGTATTTCATATATGGGGGCCATTTTGAGTAGATATCATGTTATTACTGAAATTTTCTGACAGATTTCTAGAATTTTTGTAGGGAGATATGCATGCCCTAGAATGGCCATTAGGATGGACCGATGACCTTCAGTTGGAATGGGGGTATGGACCTAATATATTTGTCCATTTATCATGAGATCTATCCCATGACCCTAATGAATGGGTTCAAGGATATACATATGCTCTGAAGAGACCCTCGTATTAGGTTGATGAATCACCCTAATTATGGGAACAGAGTTGTGTGTCCACTCTTCAACTACTACCACTACCATTATTATATCTTATAAGGTTTATAGGATATGGACAGGAATATTCATATTCCTTGTCATCATTTTTAGGATATGTTGAGTGACTTCAGAATCCAGAATGAGGATATATTCACATTCCATAGTTGGAGTAGAGGTGTGGGCCTGCTCTTTTACTCCATTTCATGTCAATATATACTGACAATCTTCATGTGTGGGGTTTGATATATGGTTATTCCCCTTATTTTTTATCATGATTTGTCTACTGGTTTCTATGAATAATTCCATACTAAGATAGAAGTCTTGGTGGACACAAGTAGGTGGGTGTGCCTACTCTCAATTTTCCACTGTATTTAACTAGAGGGATTATTTGGAGGGAACATAGGTATGGTATTTTTACCTATTTCTTGGATTCTACCCTTAGTGGGTTGTCCTAAGTTTCTATACCTAAGTGACCTAGGTTTGACTCCCAAGGGTAACACCCTCATAATGTTGAGGGTCCATTGTCGTGTGTCATTGATGGTGGGGACTACTAGATGGATCCCTATGGTGAGACCCCTATTCCATTGGAATGAGTTCGTTGGTGACATATTGATCCACCTTCCTAAGGTAAGGGGGGAATTTATTGTTGATTTATAGGTATAGAATCCAAAAATGGTTTGAAAAGGTAACTAGTTCCATTGACTTCTGGGCCACCATCCATCATTGAGTGGATAGTTGGTGGGGATTTTTGAGCTAAAGGTATTTTCGTACAGCCTCTAGAGTCGAGAAAGTACCATTGAGGTGGTACTCCAAAATCAACTCATTTGATACCTGGCATTGAAGACACTGGGTTGGTGAAAACATCCTCTGATTAAATGAGGATCTTGTCTATGAAATAGCTGAATCATGTGTTTACTTAAACTGGTAATACATCATTTGGATTGAAAGGAGTTCTTATGAAAGCAGTTGGATATATATGAAAAACAAAAAAAAAACCATCAAATCAGCATATTAATAAATGAACTCATGCACAATTGATTTTTTTAGATCCATTTTGGATCAAATTAATTTTGTGTGAGTGTGAAAAAGGCCTAAAATGTGGGTGACACAATCATTTTGGTTAAGAATTCATATCAGGTATACCATTTTTGTTTCATCCCTAAAAATCACATGGGGTTTGAATGGAATTTTGTTGTGGTAGTTTCATGACCCTTCATGTTATAAACATATTTCCACATCTTTCCCAGGCATTTTACAATGGGTTTTATTCATGGAGCCGAAAACACTCAATGGTTTCCTTATTCAAAAATTTTCAAAAACCTAAATTCCAAATGTAGGTGATCATTGGGAAATGGCTCCAACAATGCTTAGAGGCTGGAATTTTTCTAGAGGATGGGAGGTCAGACTCATTGCACCTTTTTTAAAGGAATTATTTCCTAATTCGGGACTCTCTTATATATTTAAGACATATTCATTAATCCTTTATTATATCCCAAAATAGAATAGGTCACCCTTGTATTAATAGTAAATTATTAGTATTTATTGGAATTAGAATCATATATATGTATTTCAGGTTCTTCATCAATGAAATAATATATGTGTATTTGAATTTCTACATCAATGGTACCCATTTTATATGAATTAGATATTATTATATCATTTATAATCATGATGCTGGTTTTAAGACACATAGTGTGGAACTCTAGAATTTATCATCATCTAGGAAGACATGAGTTGTTTTGGAGTCAGAATCAGGCCCATGGAAATGGATTCCTACATATCCTTATGAAAGGAATTAGAACCCATGTAATTCGGTTCCACTTAATGGGACACATCATACCTTTTAAGGTCATGTTATAAGGAAAACACCATGCAGTTTAACATCTTTTGGTAAGGACTTCTAGGAAAAATGTTCCTAGTAAAGGCTGGTGTGAAACTTATGTCAAAGTAGCTTGAAGGACCTAGAAGGGATGTGTAAGAACCCAGTTCTTTTTTTAAGGTACGGGTCTCTTTTTTTTTCTTTTCCTTTTGAGTTGTTTTTGAGAAAACATGGGGAAACTGGGCAAGTACTTGAATCAGACTGTTACATGGCCTGACTTAGGGTTACACACCGTGTAATCCCAAGTACATGTTGTGTACTCTCTACCCATTTAAGGGGTATACATGGTGTGCTGGGATGTTGGAAAGGGTAGAGATAATTAAACATGTACACACCATGTATTTTCTTCAACATGTTGTGTAGTCATGTTGGAAATACCTGGAAAGTAATTCGGTGAAACTTTTCCATATTTGGAATATTAAAAGAACCTACATGGTGTGTAGTCCCAAGTACACACCATTTATTTTGTAATTTTTTCTTAAAATGGGTAGTAACCTCATTTTTATAGTTTTGGGCAGAACCACTGAAAACCAATGCTCACACCTTCATTCTACTCCTGATTCTTCATCCAAAGTTGAATTCGAAAACTATTAGATCCATTAGAACCCACTCAGTAAACTCTCAATTAATCTTGATCTTTTCTTCATAATTTATTCTCTTTTCCAAGTTTTATGAGTTTGAGCATTTATTCTTATTGTGTAGATCTACCTTGTTCTAGATCGAATTAGAGGCTGATACTAGATGAGGAACTTTATAATAGTTCGAGGTAGGTGGTGCATACCTTGTTTTGTGTTTTCGTAGACATTTGGGGGTTGTGAATTTTAGCGCAATGACAAGTATTGAGGGAGGCCCTTGTTATTGCATATTGAATGGACTATGTGCCTTGTGGGATGTCGTTGGAAATTCCCTTACCTTGATTATACGAGCGAGGTCATCACTTCATGGGGAATTTTGGCTGGGGTTGAAAAAATGGTTATAATTGTTTTTTTATTTAAACAATTTAGTTTAAATTGTTAAATATTGATTACCCTGTTTAGAGGCATTCAAGATCTCCTTTCTATTATGTTATAGCTGATTTCTAGTGTAATTCAACTGTTTAAATTGAATTGCTTGATTAAAGTGAATTGTTTGAATTGTGATATAAATATGTAATTGTGGAATTGCATGTGCTGAGACCCTTGGGGTTGTGACAGGCTTGGACCAAGGATTTGGAAGGCATGGAAATCAGGATTGAGTGATGTTGATCACAGGTTGGGTGAGGCGTGAATTTTCTTGGGTGGTTTTGACCACAGGATTAGGCATCAGGGACATAAGTTTGGGGCATTTTGACTATCAGGTTGGGTATGGCCTGGGATACTTGGATGGCATGTCCATCAAATGTAGAGACCCAGTTTTTTCCTAATTAGAATTTGAAATATTTTTAAGAATATTTCCAGAGCTTGGAACAGAGATGACATGCAATTCCGAGTCCCGGTGTGCCTGAAATTAATTTTATAAAAATGTTAAGCGTTTTTATATTATAAACATGTAGTTAACTAATGAAAATAGTATATCTCTTAAATGGTTGATTAGATATGAAATCTGAGACCACGGTTGGGTCTGGAACGTGGAGTTTCCCCTAGGCATAACATAAAATAAGTTGGTGCAGGACGTTCAGACCCCTCGCTTGGTGGCGTTGTGTTAAATGTACAAAGTTAATTTATTCATTTAATAGCTCAAACCCGAATAACTCATGGACTGGGGCTCAGATGAAAAATCTGAGAGCACTGTTGACTTCAAAATGTAAGTTTTACCCTAGGAAGAGTGTAACTTTTGTCGGCATCGGGAGGTTGGTCTGTGTGCCAGTGTGGACGATTAATTAAATATTTTTTTATTTAATTATTTGATTAATTTAATTTTAACATAATGAGAGGTTATAAATTCATTTTTAGAGTGGGTTGGCCTCATAATTCAGTTTGTCCAATGATGGAAAACCCTCCATTTCTCTCCTCTCCTACTCTTCCCATCGATGAACGACGAAGAACAACAAGGAAATATTGGATCATGGTAGAACAAGGATCGCCGAACACAACAACTTCTTCCAATCATTGCACAAGTGTGATCTTCATCAACAATAACAGATCCAATCCAAGTAGGATTTATCTTTGTGGATTCCTTACCCCGATTGAATTTTCATGACGAACGTGAATTAAATGAATTAATTCACGGATTGAAAAACAATTGGTTTCATCAATTTCTTCTTGTTATCTTGAAATTGAAATTCTTGAAGTATGATAAATATTTATTTTCCAATTCCCTGTGTTCTTGATTCTCAACGATGATGGCCAAACAAACACGACCATCAATCCACACATATTCCATGACCTATTCTATTTCATTCTTCACACGTTCTCCACGAGTTCTTCAGTGCCAAATAATTAAGCGTGTCAAAAACAAGATGTTTCGTTGAGCGTGGAATACGGATGTAGAGATCTCAGCCCGAGGATTGAGAATATGCAATCATCACAATTTTTAGGCTTAGAACGAAGATGCAGAAACCCACGAAAGGGGCGATGTGGCGGTGCAATTTCGGCGTGTCTTTAGGGCACGACTCCGGGCGAGGTAGGCGGTGCGACGTACTACGACGGTTGAGCAGAGGCAGAAAGGTGGTGCGAGGCTGTAAGTGCAGTGATCCAGGTGGCAGCATCCCAAGGCAGCAGGCTGGTGGTGCGGCTGTCCAGGTGGGTGTCGACACGACGGAGCAGGGCGCACGATTGTGGCCAGTGGGGATGTTCTGGTGAGTCCATCAGGGGAGCAGCTAATCGGGGGTGGTCTGTGTAGATGGATGGTGCAGGATCATGTTTCGAACATGAATAGTGGTGACAGTTTTGGTGGGTGCGAAGCAACCTGACGGTTAGGGTTGAGTAGGATAAAACCATGGGGAAGGAGTTAATTGGAGAGAGAAGATAAAGTTGAAAGGATATAAAATAAAAATAAAATAAATAGAAAAGAGTGAAGGGGAGGCGCCATGTGGAAGCCATGTATAGCAAAGAAATGCCCCCATGAGTTGATTGAGTTTGGAGTTAAGGAAAAATAAATAAATAAGTAATTAATAATAATAATAATAATAAAATATTGTTATTATTACTTTTAATGATAAAACACTATTTTGCCCGCAACTCCTCTATGCGACCTCGGTTTGATGAACCGTTAGCGGTGAAGTGATCTTGTCATTAAGATGGTTGATTTAAGTCCAATGTTGAATATTAAATTCTGGTCCGTAGCTCGGATTCATGAAACACCCAATATTATTATTATTATTATTATTGCGGGATCTTGTATCTGACATATCTCCCTAATACGGTGTCGGAATGACGAACCATCTGTGATACCACGACCCTGAAATTAAGACAGATGTTTCAAGAGAAATTTTGGATATTTAAGTCAAGGTCGAGGCGTGGGCCCCACGAGGCTGGTTCGTGCATGTTGCGGTGAAATGCAACTTTTTTACTTGGTATCTATTTTGGACAAATGGGTAGTCCATCTCGTGTGTTTTCCCATGAGGATCGCAATGGTGTGATCCGTTCAATTTTTTTCAGGACCAAGGCGTGGGCCCCATGTGACACCATTCAAGCACAATGTGGTGATATATGACTTTTCCATTGGATGTTCGTTCGGGGTGAGCGAATAGTCGATCTTGTGCATTTTTTTCTAAGGATCGCAATGGTATGATCTATCTGGTTATCTGGTGTCATTTGAGGAGGTCTGCCAGTAAAAGTACTTTTTTATCCTTTAGATTAACAACGAACATCGTGCACTCGTTATCTTTTTGGCTAGATATATCATGTACTCTAGAAGTACATTAGCACACCTAGGGGTACTTGATTTTCAGTTTAGTACCCGAGTATGGAAAGGTACTGGGCATCTAATTGACGCATCGTCTGTCGTATTGGAACCCTTACGACAAAGCGGTCCTTTCGGTTACTTCTTCATGGGACTTTGTGGTAGTTGAGGTACGACCAATATCTTGAGGAGCAGAACATACGAAACTCAAATTCACTAGGTGCGGGAATCCTCTGGCTGACTGTCAAGTGAAGAGAAACCCTTTGTGGATCGGCATCAGAGCAACCCTGTGTGGATCAGCAGTAGAACGACCCTATGAGGACCAGCCTTAGAGCATCCCATCGTGGATTAGAAACTTACGACCCTATGTGGATCGATGACTTACGACCATGTTTGGATCAACAGTAGTGTGACCCGATGAGGACTCGCATTAGAGCGACCCGTCGTGGATCAGCGACTTACGACCTTGTGTGGATCGACAACTTACGACCCTGTGTGGATCGATGAATTATGACCCTGTGTGGATCGACGAATTATGACCCTCTATGGATCGATGACTTATGACCCTGCGTGGATCGATGACTTACGACCCTGTGTGGATCGGTGACTTACAACCCTATGTGGATCGGCAATAAAAAGACCTCTTCATGGTTCATTGCACTACGGGAAAAAGAACTTTTTGCGACGGGAATAAATCTCGTCGCAAAAAGTTTGGCGCTAGTAGCGCGCCAAACCGCACGAAAGTTATTTGCGACGGTGGGATCCCACCGTCGCAAATAGTGAAGTATTTGCGATGGGCCCCGTCGCAAATATCCGGCGGCGGTTAATAGCTTTTTCGACGGGCTGTCGTCCCGTCGCAAAAGGTGTGTCGACTGGGACTATTTGCGACGGGACCCGTCGCAAATAACTTTTTAACCGCCGACAGTAATTAATGCGGACGTAGGTATTTGCGACAGGTCCCATCGTGAAAATACTATTTGTGACGGGTCTCATCGCAAAAGATACTATTTGCGACGTGTATCCCGTCGCAAATAGTCATGTCGCAAATAATCTAACCTAAATATACCCTAATCCGTTTTTCCTCTCATTCCTCTCAATTCTTAGATCATATTTCTCTCTAAACCCTGATTTTAGAGGGAAAATTTTTCTAAGTTAATTTTTTCGTTCACGAAGAAGTTGTGAAGTCGTCCACATCAATAGAAAATCAAGCTTAAATGTATTTATGTTTTATTTAATTTATTATTTATTTCATTTTTTATGTTAATTTTTATTATTGGTGATTAGTTGTAATTAAATTAAATTTAAATTGTTTTGTCATGAGTATTTATTTGTACTAATAAATTAAAATTTTTAGTTCTAATTTTTAATAATTAGTAGTTATTAATAATTATTAACGAGAATTAGTAATGTATATAATTAATTTGTAGTAATTAATAATAATTGGTAATAAATAATAATAAGTACTAATAATTAGTAATAAATATTAATAATTATTAATAAATAGTAATAAATAGTTATAATGAGTAATAAATAGTAATAATGAGTAATAAATAGTAATAATGAGTAATAAATATTAATAAATTGTCATAAATAGTAATAAATTGTAATAATTAGTAATAAATTGTAATAATTAGTAATAAATTGTAATAATTAGTAATAAATTGTAATAATTAGTAATAAATTGTAATAATTAGTAATAAATTGTAATAATTAGTAATAAATTGTAATAATGAGTAGTAAATAGTAATAATGAGTAATAAATAGTAATAAATTGTATTAATTATTAATAAATTGTAATAATTAGTAATAAATTGTAATAATTAGTAATAAATTGTAATAATTACTAATAAATTGTAATAAATTGTAATAAATTGTAATATTTAGTAATAAATTGCAATAATTACTAATAAATTGTAATAATTACTAATACATAGTAATAAATTGTAATAATTAGTAACAAAATGTAATAATTAGTAATAAATTGTAATAATTAGTAAGAAACTATAATAATTAGTAATAAACTGTAATAATTACTAATAAATTATAATAATTAGTAATAATTAGTAATATTTATTAATATATACTAATAACTAGTAATAATTAGTAATAATTAGTAATAAATACAGATAATTAGTAATAAATATAGATAATTAGTAATAATTAGTAATATTTATTAATAAATACTAATAATTAGTAATAATTTGTAATAATTAGTAATAAATACAGATAATTAGTAAAAATATATATAATTAGTAATAATTAGTAATAATTAGTAATAATTAGTAATAATTAGTAATAATTAGTAATAATTAGTAATAAATTGTAATAATTAGTAATAAATTGTAATAATTAGTAATAAATTGTAATAATTAGTAATAACTTGTAATAATTAGTAATAAATTGAAATAATTAGTAATAAATTGTAATAATTAGTAATAAATTATAATAATTAGTAATAAATTGTAATAATTAGTAATAAATTGTAATAATAATAAGAATTAGTAATAAATTTTAATAAATTGTAATTATTACTAATAAACTGTAATAATTAGTAATAAATTGTAATAATTAGTAATAAATACTAATAATTAGTAATAAACACTAATAATTATTAATAATTACTAATAATTATCAATAATTAGCAATAATTAGGAATAATTAGCAATAATTAGTAGTAATTAGCAATAATTAGTAATAAATAGCAATAATTAGAAATAATTAGTAATAAATAGCACTAATTAGTAATAAATAGCAATAAATAGTAATAAATAGGAATATTAGTAATAAATATGAATAATTAGTAATAATTGGTAATAATTAGAAATAATTAGGAATAATTAGTAATAAATAGGAATAATTAATAATAATTAGTAATAAATTGTAATAATTAGTAATACATTGTAATAATTAGTAATAAATACTAATAATTACTAATAATTACTAATTATTACTAATAAATACTAATAATTAGCAATAATTAGCAGTAATTAGGAATAATTAGCAATAATTAGAAATAAATAGAAATAATTAGGAATAATTAGCAATGATTAGAAATAATTAGCAATAATTAGTAATAATCAGCAATAATTAGCAATAATTAGTAATAAATAGCAATAAATAGTAACAAATAGAAATAAATAGTAATAAATAGGAATAATTAGGAATAATTAGTAATAATTAGTAATAATTAGGAATAATTAGGAATAATTAGTAATAAATAGGAATAATTAGTAATAATTAGTAATAATTAGAAATAATTAGTAATAATTAGTAATAATTATTAATAATTATTAATAATTAGTAATAATTAGTAATAATTAGTAATAATTAGTAATAATTAGTAATAAATAGGAATAAATAATAATAAATAGTAATAAATAGGAATAATTAGTAATAATTAGGAATAAATAGTAATAGTTAGTAATAAATTTGAATAGTTAGGAATAAATAGTAATAGTTAGTGATAAATATGAATAGTTGGTAATAAATATGAATAATTAGTAATAAATAGGAATAATTAGTAATAAATAGGAATAATTAGTAATAAATTAGAATAATTAGTAATAATTAGTAATAATTAGTAATAAATAATAATAACTAGTAATAAATAGTAATAATTAGTAATAAATAGTAATGGTTAGTAATAAATAGGAATAGTTAGTAATAAATATGAATAATTAGTAATAAATATGAATAATTAGTAATAAATAGGAATAATTAGTAATAAATCGGAATAATTAGTAATAATTAGTAATAATTAGTAATAAATTGTAATAAATTGTAATAATTAGTAATAAATAGTAATAATTAGTTAGAAACAGTTCGGAATAGTTAGAAAGAAATTTTAACAAATTTACTAAATTTTAAGAACTTGGCACAATTTCTAGTGGATTGGCGGCACTCCTTTAGCTCGATGACTTTTCTCCTTTCAAATCTCACCAACTCAAAACATTATGAAAAATGTGCTGCTACATAGGCATATTCAGTCTTGTATGCACGAAATTTGATATTCATTCGTAGGATCATGTTTTTTATAATTTTTTCAGGCGGTGACAGTTGGAAGAAGACGATTCATCGACAAAAAGGGGGCTCTTTTGTCTGATGGCTCGTTTACTTGCATCTTTCTCACACTCAAATCACAATAAAGAATCTGGTCGGAGATACACATATTCATTCTCATGCATATGAGAATGAATATGCATACCTCCGACCAGATTCTTCATTGTGATTTCAGTGTGAGAAAGATGCAAGTAAATGAGTCGTCGGACAAAAGAGTAGCCGTCAATCCACTGGAAATTGGGTCACCCTTAATTAATGGTAATTATTAAGAATTATTAGTAATTATTTATCTTCTTTTTTTCAAATAGTGTTTTTATAATTTCAAATTATTCAAAAATAGTGATGATTTTATATTTTGTAGAAAAATATAGAACAAGGAAGTCGACATCAGTCATTATTAGATGATCGCGCTTGGATAAATCAGAATATAAATCCAAATGGTTCTGTTTTAAATCTTGTATATATTGAGGGTGTTATAGATTTCTTAGCATTTTCATCATCAAAACCAGAATATGTTTCAGAAGGCACAATTGAGTGTCCTTGTAAAAAATGTGCTCTGAAAACGTTTGACACATTTGACAAGGTTGGGGAACATCTCTTGCGGTTTGGTTTTCAACCAGATTATGTTTTTTGGTATCAACATGGTGAACACAGTTCCAGAAAAGATACAAATAACTTGATTCTGGATCCATCGCGGTTCCAAAATTTAGTACATGATGTTGCAGGTCCATCTGTTCAACAAAATGAAACTCATGGTGATATTGATTTAACTCCTAAGTTGGCACCATCTAAATTTTATGAGTTGTTGAGGTCTGTTGAGGATTCATTATATCCTAGTTTCAAGATAAGAAAATTATAAGTAGTTGCAAAATTTATGGCTATTAAATCAGATAATTCAATGTCAAACAACTGTTTGATCAGATATTTTCTTTGGTTAAAACACTATTACCTGAAAGAAATGTGTTTTCTGAAAATTACTATGAGAGTAAGAGGTTGGTTCATAATCTAGGCCTTAGTTATCGGAAGATTCATGCTTGTGAAAATGATTGCATATTATATTATGGTGAAAATGAGTCATTGGATAGTTATCCCACATGTGGAAAATTGAGGTATAAAGAATCTCAACCAGGGAAGTCTGGATCAATTTCTGTAAAATAGTTGAGATATTTCCCCCTTACACCCAGACTACAACATTTATTTATGTCTCATAACACAGTGTCAATGATGTCATGGAACAAAACCAATATTTCAACTGGTAAAAGCTTTAATCATCCATCTGATGGTGATTCATGGAAACATTTTGATCGTCTGCATCTGTATTTTTCTTTAGAAGCCCAAAACGTGTGATTGAGTCTTTCTACTGATGGTTTCTGTCCGTTTGGTTCTTATGGTAGTCAGTATTCATGTTGGCATGTCTTTATAACTTCGTAAAATCTACCTCCATGGATGTTGATGAAGGAGACCTATATCTTTTTGACCTTATTAATCCCAGGACTTCCGAAAAATAATATTGATGTTTATTTGAAACCATTGATTGATGAGTTAAATGCATTGTGGAGTAATGGTGTTAGTAGATATGATGTTTTTGTAAAACAAAATTTCACAGTAAAAGTTGCATTGATGTGGAAGATTAGTGACTTTCCGACATATGGCATGTTATCTAGCTTGAGTACACATGATCTAAAATCATGTCCTTACTATATGAAAGACAAAAAATCTTTTATGCTCGTCAATGAAAAAAACATTTTTATTTTGACTGTCATCACATATTTCTTCCAACATATCATACTTTTCGAAGGAACAAATCTCATTTCAGAAAAGGCACAATTGAAAGTGATGAAACTCTAAAAATGATCTCAGATACAAAGTTAAAATCAGTTGTATTTTCATTACCTCCCATCACATTTGGGCCAACAGTAAACCAACAGAAAATTCATGGATTTGGTAAAGAACATAACTGGATAAAATGAAGCATTTTTTGGGATCTCCCATATTGGTCTGATTTTTTGGTTTGCCACATGTTGGATGTCATGAATATTGAGAAGAACTTTTTTGATAATTTATTTCACACAGTTTTGGATACACCAAGTAAGGCCAAAGATACTGTAAAAGCACGATTAGATCTTGACCAAATTTGCAGGAGACCAGAACTTCAACTATTTGAAAATGTCATATCACAGAGGTTAATGAAGCCAGAAGCAGCTTATACACTGTCCAAAGAGAGTCAATTATTATTATGTCAGTGGATTACAGATTTGAGACTTTCAGATGGATATGCTTCCAATTTGGAAAGATGTTTTAAGAATGGTCATATTACCATATTAAAAAGTCATGATTGTCGTGTTATAATGGAAAGAATTATGCCAGTTGGATTCAGATTTTTGTTGAATGCTATGATTTGGGATTCGATAACAGACATATAATATTTTTTTCAAGACATTTGTGCAGCGACAACAAACTATGATGCGCTATGAAAACTGGAAGAACATGTTGCTATAATTATATGTAAACTTGAAGAAATCTTTCTGCCTATTTTCTTTGACTTAATGGAACATATAATATTACATTTTCCACATGATGATAAATGTGGAGGTCCAGTACAGTTTCTATGGATGTACCCATTCGAAAGATGCATGCAGAAATTGAAAAAAAGTACGTAACAAAGCATCAGTTGAAGGCTCAATTGTTGAAGCTTATTTGCAAGAGGAAATTGTTTTTTCTGCTCTCACTATTTTGAATCTGAATATCCCTCAAAATAAAACCACATGGGACGGAATGAGGAAAATGTTAATGATTAAATGGAAAATCAATTATCAGTTTTTAATCAGCCAAATCTTGGCTTCGGTGGAGTTCAAGAACGATGGATTTCAGACGATGAACATCACAGAGCTCATACATATGTTCTTATCAACTGTGAAGAAATGACAACATTTGTACTGTGATTGCTTCTATAACTTATTCTATAATTTCTATTACAATATGTAAACTTATTTTATTTGTAGGTTATATGATAATCATATCAAAAAACAACTTCCATAAATTACAGCAACTTCTCTTGAAGAACACAGACAAAAAAAATTCTCAATGGCTTCAAAAACTGGTAACATAAATTATTGATGGTTTAATATCAATTCAGTTTACTATTTATTATATTGGTAATTGTTTTACAAATTTTCAGGTGTCTCAACATGCTGATAAAATTGATAAGCGACTGTGTATATTGAGTAACCCACCATCCAAAATGGTTAAACCTTATAATGCATATGTGGTGAATGGTTTTTGATTTCATACATGTGCATATGGGGAATCAAGAAAATAATGAATAGTGGAGCTTGTTTGAGAGGATCTCATCATAGAGAAACTGAAGTTGACTTTTACAGAATTCTGGATGAAATTATTGAGCTATGTTATCCTGGAAGGAATTACATAATGATGTTTAAATGTCGGTGGTTGGATACTGAGAGAGGCTTGCATGTTCATCCGACTCATAGAATCGTCGATATTAAATATAAAAGTATTTTTGCAGTAAATGAACCATTTTTACTGGATCAACAGGTACAACAAATTTATTACGCAAAGTACTATGCTACTTCAAGAGACTTGAGTGATTGGTCGAGCATAATAAAAATGAAATCTCAGGAAAATCAATTTACTCAAATTGAATGTGGTTCCGCTAAAGTGGAAGGAATTGAAATTTTTCAAGAGACTACTCAAAATCCATCTTTTTCACAAAGAAATGTGAATATCGATGATGACACCCTACAATTAAGGGTCGATGGTGACGAAGATGTTAATGATGTTACAAATGAATATGAAATGACAAGGGATGGTGAAAGTGAAACTCAGATGGATATTGATGATGCTGAGGAGGAATATGAAGACATTGACATCGTCAGATATGAAGATGATGATGAAGGTGAACATTGACACAATTAAATGATGGTTATGATCATAACTAATATATATTTATATATAATAGTTATTTTCAACTATCTGCTAACAACAATCATTTTGTGTTTCAGATGGACTCTGATATATTCCATGAGTTAGAGGAGGCTGAGCTACCTTTGGATTAGGGGGATGTGGGATCATCTGACCCTCAGCCTACTGGTGGTTCAAGAGATACGCGGAGGGGGTACGGTCTTGCGTGACTGATGATTCCTGACCCTATCCCCAAGCGACATCCACGTCTTGGCTTTGATCCACGCACATGGAGGTATGGTAACCTGTATATTTTAGTTAGCTTTCATTAATTTGTTTATATATATACTAATTTTTTTATTATTTATTCTTTTTTTACAGTTTTTTGTATGTAGTTGTTGGACAGGGGAGCGCTATTTTGCACAATTATTTTTCTCATCCATGGATCACATGGGAACAGATTCTCATTGATGTGCATCTCGACATGTACAATCATTGGCTGGTACGTAAATAAATAATATTTATTTTGAAATTTATTTTATTAATAACTTGATATTATAAATTATTTGTAGGGTTTATGGTATCCCAACAATGATAGCATGTGTGACGATATCCATGCAGTATGGGAGGTGGCTATGCATGAGCGTTTTCATCAGTTTTTGCACAATTTGAGAAATACAGTCATTAAGAAAGAAGGAGCGACAATATTTGATGAGTCGTGTAGAGACCACTGACCAGAGTACATTTCATCTCAAGTTTGGGATGGATTATGTGCACACTAGTTGGGTGGTGGATTTCAGAGGAGGTCTTCATTGGGTCGAAAAAACCGGGGGAGACAGGAGGTGTCACATCGAGCTGGTAGCCATACATTCAGTACGCATAGAGAGCATCTTGTAAGTATTTTTTTAAATATTTTATATAACTTAAAATATAAACAGTTTATTTTATATTCATATAGGCAGTCGAGCATCCCGATATTACAGAGTACGATCTTTATCGGAGGATGTACAGTGATCCATCCACAAGAGAGATTAAAGGTGATCGACAACGTCAGATTGTGGTTAGTCTTATTTTTTTCAGTTTGACAATTAACTGCATATAATATTTTCACAATTTTAATTTCAAATTGGAATTGAAGGAGTCATATAAGGCTGCAACCTCTCAAAAACAGGTTGAGGGTTAGGATGAGGTGACTGATCAGACCAGTGCCCACCATTTCGATGAGTCGACATGGATGCCGGAGACTTAGTATGGCTTTGAGAAGGGCTGAGTAGTTGGTATTGGCTCTCATGTGACTCCCGGTACTTATTATGGTACTTCTGCGATGTCGGCGTCCAGCTCGAGAGGAGATCGTGTAGAGGCATCATCTTCTGCCTCACAGTATCAGGAGTAGTTCCGAGCTCAGAATGACCTAATAGAGTGTTTGCAGAAGCAGCAAGAAGAGATGCGTCAGCAGTATCAGTAGCAGAAGCAGCAACACGAGAAGGAGATGCATCGATGTCAGTAGCAGCATCACGAATAGGTGGAGTACATGTGTCGTCTGACTTGTAGTTTAGGGATGGAGTTTCCTCCATCATCTCCTTCAGCTCCTCCACCTCCTCTAGAAGATGACCCCCTAGTGATTTTTTTAATGTTAAAAACATTTGAATTTAACATTTTTTGTAATATGAACTATTTACAGTTTCTGTCTTTTATATCGGTGCGAATATTACATAATTTAATTTTTAATATTTTATTATTTTTTGTGAATATTGAGAATTTTAATAATTTTTATTTTTTTAATAATATTAATATTATTGTTTCATTAATCATAATTTTATTAAATATATTTTTTCAGTATTATATTTATTTAATGTTTTTTATTTTACTAATAATAATTATAATAATAATAATATTTTATGATTTTTTTATATTTTTTGTGAATATTGAGAATTTTATTATTATTATTTTTTTTAATAATATTAAAATTAATTTTTCAATAATCATAATTTTATTAAATTTATTTTTTAAAAATTTATTTATTATTTGTGATGGAATCTGTTGCGACGGGTTCCTGTCGCAAATAGCCTAAATAATTTTTTTAAAAAAGTATTTGCGACGAGATTACGGGTCCGTCGCAAAAAGTATTTACGACGGGCCCATCGCAAATAGTCTAAATAAATATTTTCAAAAAAGTATTTGTGACCAGATTACGAGACCGTCACAAAAAGTATTTGTGATGGGCCCGTCACAAAAAAGTGTATATATATAAAGTATATAATCAGAGACTTATTTGCGATAGTGAAGTTACTTGTCACAAAAAATATTATTTGCAACGGGCCCGTCGCAAATAATGTTTTTTGCGACGACGTTTTCTAAAACGGGCAATTTACAACGGGACCCCATCTCTAAATCTTATTTACGACGGGATCCCGTCGCAAATAACCTATCACAAATACCTAGAATTCTAGTAGTGTTAGTTGAACTTCTCAACAGAATAAGATGATCTAGCTTTATGACTAATCATCCTTACCTTTGTACTTTAAGTTATACCTAGTGTGAGCTGTGAAATGGAGATCCCCTTACTCTCTCATTTAGGTTTCTTTGAGAGAGCATATCTACTACTGGGTGGAGCTGTACTCTTTTTGTTCACTCATGTTGTACCTTGTTCTCTATTACTTCTCCCCTCTTTAGTACCTCTCTTGTTGCTCCCTCGAGCCTTTGGGGCATCTTACTGAGTATTATTCTACTCACCCATGCTTGGGCTTTTCTCGCATTTGGTGTGCCCTTTCAGACCGAAATTAGAGAAGCTTAGAGATACGGGGTGCTTGGACCACGTGCGGTGGTCATAGCTTGGGATTCAGAAGTTGGACTCTCCCAACTATTTTACTTTTTCACATATTTCCGATTGTGGAACTTTTATAGTTTGGTGTGTATTTTTTCCCCTTTCCCTTTCAGCTTTACTTTTCTTGTACTTGTACATTTTCGAGGTTGATGTATATATGTTTGGTTTCCTTTTTATAGAAGTGTTGTATCTTTCTTTATTTTCCTCTGCATTTCTACATTGAGTTGGTTGTGTTTGTGTGTAAAGTTTCTTAGGAAAAGGCCTCCCCTAGTTTGTTGTGCCTTCGACACTAGTTGCCAGCCCCTGGCCTATAGAGGCGGGATTGGGGTGGTTGCGGCTCGAGCCCCAATACGGGTCGAGTTGGGGAAAATTGGTATCAAATGTGGTTCGACCATTGGTAAGTTGTTTTAACATCTCCCTAAAAATTTCTTGGTTGGTTTCATGGAAACAGTGTCAATGTGTCTAAAGAGAGGCTCTCAGGCCAGCAAGTCCAGTGATAGTACGGGTGGTCGACGTATCCATTCACCCGGACCTTGATTACCCTCTTGTCGACTTGGAACCCTAAGATGCATGTTTCAGGGAACAATGGTACATGTATTATATATAATTGAGTCTTTTAATGTCCTTCTCGAGACTGCTCCCCATCGTTGTTGATATATAGATATGCTCATCCGACTGCGGTACACCTTGATAACATTTAGTGTGTTTTCATGATGACAGCTAGCTAGGATACTAGATTCAGTTCGTGATGATGATTCTATGAGAAACGATACCTCATTTCAGGACCCATCATGTGAGCCCCTTTCTCTAGGTAGGCAGATAGCATCACCCCTGCCTATTGAGCAACAGATAGCCCCAACAGAGCGGGTTGAGGATGTGCATAGTTTGAGCGCACTTTGCGAGTTCCAGAACCAAAGACCGATGAGATACCATAGTGAGCTATACCCTCAGACAATGGAGGTTTGGCTAGAGTCGGTGGTCCGCCTATTACCGGTAGATCAAATGTTGGATTTTACAGCTGACCTTTTCCCCGAAGCAGCTGGACGTTGGTGAAGCTTAGTTACTTAGATACACAATGAGTTGGTACTATCATGGGACGGCGTATTATAGCTGTTTTGTGAGGAGTTCTACCCATCCTAATTGCGCTCCATTCTACTTTAGGATCTCCTCCAGTTACGATAGGAAGGGATGATAGTGACTGAGTACGCGACTAGGTTCACATACCTTGCATGCTACTCTCTCAACATGATCCATGACAGATATTTCTGAGAACTTAAGTTCGAGTGGGGAATCTGTAGAGAGATATATTATATCATAGTGCCATTGTGCATCCCCACCTATGTCAAGGTGTTGGAGTAGGCACTGGTGGTAGAGAGCTTCCTTTCACTCCATACAGCTGGTTGTGACAGTGAGCGTAATAGACTTGAGACGTCTATTGCAGCTAGCAGATGCCAAATGATGAGATCTCAATATAGGAGATCTTCTCATGATCAGTCTCAGGAAAATTTTCATATGAGGCCCAGATAGTGTAGAAAAATCATAGTGAAATAGTCCCTCTAACTTTTGCACTCAAGGCATGGTTGTGTATCATATGCCCTTAGCGGGAAGTGCTGGAAGTCCCAAGCTCACCTAGTGAGGGAAGTTTCAAAGCAGTTAACTTCCCTATGATGACCCTTGTGGAGCAGTAGGGTACCACTTTTCTTCAGTCGATGGTGTTGAATCCTTCACTTCTCGAGCGTGTAAGAGAGTCTCAGTTGTGATTCATCAACTTTGAAATCCTATGTGACCATATTTCCTTATGTGTTTCACCATATGAATATTCTGAAGGAGGGAATCATGAGACCTTATTCTAGTGACAAACAGTGATTCCAGTTGTGACATGGGATGTATAGGTTCAACCGGGGAGGCAAACTATCCCCCGAGTTCTATCAATTCATTCAAGACTATGCAAAGAGATGGTGAGTTTTCATACCACCTTGCCTTACCCCAAATAGTTGGAGTGGGTACATGAAATCTTACATGTGTCACAACTGAGAAGATACGTGTGTGTTCTTACACACGTCACCAACTGAAGAAAGCTTTATGAGGGTGGACCACCCCTTTTCTCCACATTCATTGGTAGCACAGAAATGTACAGGTTTCCCTAGGAGCGGGAGTGCTGAGTACGAGCTCATTATCCTGAGTTTTTTCCCTAGTTTTTCTTTTTGAGAAAGAAAATGTTGAAGGAGGGAATAATGTAGAGACCCCGTTTTTGCATAATAAGACTTTCAAATATTTCTATGAATATTTCCAAAGCTAGGTGCTGAGACGGAATGCAATTTTGAGGCCCGGTGTGCCTGGAATTAACTTTATAAAAATATTAACTGTTTTTATATTATGTGCACACAGTTAACTAAAGAAAATGGGATATCTCTTAAACCATTGATCGGATCAGAAATCTAAGACCTCAGTTGGGTCCAAAATACGATGTTTCCCCTAGGAGAAACATAAAATAAGTCAGCACGAGAAGTTCATACCCCTCTCTCATTGGCAGTGTGTTAAATGGATAATGTTAATTTATTCATTTAATAGCTCAAACCCGAATAACTCATGAACAGGGGATCAGATGAGAAATCGGAGACCACCATTGAGTTTAGAATGTAGGTTTTACCCTAGGCAGAATATAACTTTTGTCGGCATCGGGAGGTTGTTCTGTGTGCCAGCGTGTACGATTAATTAAATAATTAAATAATTGTTTATTTATTTGTTTCATTAATTTATTGTAACCTAATGAGAGGTTATAAATTCATTTTTTAGAGGGGGTTGGCCTCATAATTCAGTTTGGCCAACAACGGAAAACCCTCCCTTCCTCTCCTCTCCTCCTCTTCCCGTCTACGAATGACGAAGAACGATGAGGAAATCTTGGATCAAGGTAGAATAAGGAGTGATGAACGCAAAAAATTCTTCTGATCATTGAGAAAGTGTGATATTTATCAATAACAATGGATCCAATCTAGGTATGATTTATCTTTTTAGATTCATTACCTCTGTTTAATTTTCATGATGAACGCGAATTAAATGAATTAATTTACGGATCGAAAAATAATTGTTTGAATCATTTTATTCTTGTTATCTTGAAATTTAAATTCTTGAAGTACAATAAAGATTTATTTTCTAATTCTCCATGTTATTGATTCTCAACAATGATGCCCAAACAAACACGTCCATCGATCCACACATAGTCCATGAACTTTTCTATTTCATTCTTTGCACGTTCTCCGCACGTTCTTCAATGCCAAATAATTAAGAACGTCAAAAAATCGATGTTTCATTCAGCACAGAATACAGACGCAGATATCTTGGGATGATCATCGAGAATCTTCGATCATCACAATTTTTGGGCTTATAATGAAGATGCAGCGGCCCGTAGAAGGGGTGACATGGCAGTGCGATTTCGAAGTGTCTTCAGGGCACGGCTACGGGCAAGGTAGGTGGTGCGACATACTGCGGTGATCGAGAAGAGGCAGCAAGGTAGTGCGAGGTTGGCAATGTGGTGATCCAGGTGGCAGCATCTCAAGGTAGTAGGTCAGTGGTGCAGCTATCCAGGTGGGCCTCGACATGGCGGAGCAGGGCGCACGACTGTGGCTGGTGGGGATGTTCCAGCGAGTCCAGTAGGGGTAGTGGATGATCGGGGTGGTCCGTGCAGATGGCTGGTGCATGATGGTGTTTCGAACATGAATAGTTGTGGTGGTTTCTGTGGGTGTGAAGCAACCCGAAAGTTAGGGTTGAGTCGGAGAAAATTGTAGGGAAGGAGTTAATTGGAGAGAGAAGATGAAGTTGAAAGTATATAAAATAAAAACAAAATAAATAGAAAAGAGTAGAGGGATGGTATCATGTGGAAGCCATGTATAGAAAATGAATGACCACATGCGTTGATTGAGTTTGGAGTTAAGGAAAAATAAATAAATAAGTAATTAGTAATAATAATAAAATATTGTTATTATTACTTTTGATGATAAAACACCATTTTTTCCACAACTCCTCCGTGTGACATCGGTTTGAAAAACCCCCCAGTAGTGACGTGATCCTGTCATTAATACGTTTGATTTAAGTCTAATTTTGAATATTAAATTCTGGTCCATAGCTCGGATCCACGAAATACCCAATAATAACAATAATAATATTTTTGCGGGATCTTGTATCTGACATATCTCCCCCATACGGTGTCGAAATGACAAACCATATATGACACTGTGACCCTAAAATTAAGATGGATGTTTCAAGACCAATTTTGGATATTTAAGTCGAGGTCGAGGCATGGGCCCCATGAGGCCATTTCGTGCATGTTGCGGTGAAATGCAACTTTCTCACTGGGTTTCCATTTTGGACAAATCGGTAGTCCATCTCGTGTGTTTTTCTGTGAGGATCGCAATGGCGTGATCCATTCAATTTGTTTTGGGACCAAGGCATGGGCCCCATGTGACTTCATTCAAGTGCAATACAATGATATATGACTTTTCTATTGGATGTCCATTCAGGGCGAATGGATATTTGATCTTGTGTGTTTTTCTCCAAGGATCACAATGGTGTGATCCGTCTGGTTATCTGGTTCTATTTGAGGAGGACTGCTAGTAAATGTACATTTTCTCCCTTTGGTTTAACAAAAAAAATTGTGCACTCATCATCTTCTTGTCTAGAGATATCATGTACTCTGGAAGTACACTAGCACGCCTATGGGTACTTGATTTTTAGTTTAGTACCTGAGTATGGAAAGGTACTGAGAATCTGATTGACGTGCTGTCTGTCCCATTGGAACCCTTAAGAAAAGGCGGTCCTTTGGGTTACTTCTTCATGGGACTTCATGGTAGTTGAGGTGACCGATATCTTGAGGAGCATAAACTTCAGAACTCAAGAAAACTAGGTGTGGGAATCTTGTGGCTAGCTATAAAGTGAAGAGAGACCCTTTGTGGATCGGTATCAGAGAGACCCTATGTGGATCAATAGTAGAGCGACCCAATGAGGAACAGCCTTAGAGTGGCCCGTTGTGGATCAGTGACTTACGACCCTGTTTGGATCGATGACTTACAACCCTTGGTGGATCAGCAGTAGTGCGACTTGATGAGGACCAGCATTAGAGTGGCCTGTTGTGGATCAGCAACTTATGAACCTATGTGGATCAATTACTTATGACCCTATGTGGATCAAAAACATACGACCTTGTGTGGATCGACAACTTACGACCCTCTGTGGATCGACGAATTACGTCCCTATGTGGATCGACGACTTACGACCCTGTGCTGATCGGTGACTTACAACCCTATGTAGATCGGAAATAGAATGAATTCTTCGTGGTTCAGCAGTAGAAATTCTCAACAGAATAAGATAATCTAGCTTTAAGACTAATAATCCATACCTCTGTACTTTAAGTTATACCTAGTGTGAGCTATGAAATAGAGATCCTCTCACTACAACAGAATCGCCGTTTAGCGGCGGTTTTTTTTTTGCGTTTAGCGGCAGTTTTAGGAAAGCGTCATAGGTGCCTAATTTCGCGGCGGTTTTCCTGAATTTAGCGGCGTTTTTACGAGCCCTGGATATCGCTGTATTCGCGGCAGTTATAACTACAGCGAATAAACTCCATTTCTAGCGGAAGTAAAACCGCTGCTAAATTCAGGTAAACTGCCGCGGAATGAGGCAGCCACGATGCTCCTATTTATCGACAGTTATAACCACAACTATAAGTAAATTTTATTTTACGTTTAGCAGCGGTTTAAACTGCCGCCAATATACATTTCGCGGTGGTTAAAATCGCCGCTAAAATCTGCCCAGAATAAAAAAAATTCTTGGATTCTGCTGCACCACTGCCCTGAAAAACAAATAAAACCAGAAAAAACAATCAGAGGTTCCAACACATTCCTCATACTCATGTATACAATATCCTAAATAGTAAATACTAGGAAGATAAAACTCCATGATACAACATTGTAACATCCCAAACTGGATTCCACTAAATCTTATAACTTCACTTTCTTAGGATAGATCATCCATAGCGATTCCACTCTACTTATAAAAATTGATAATTGATGAATTAGTAGTTATATTAGTACCAACCCATTTATATAATGTTTTTTTTTGGTTTTGTGGCCTAGAAACCATCCTTAATACTTATAATAAATTTGAACTGATGAAATAGCTTAAATAACACATTTGAAATATATTGTTATAAAAATCCTATTGTGGGAATAGTTTTAGAGTTACATTGGGATATAGCTTTTATAGGAATGTGGATATTTCCAGAGAGTCTTAGTTGACATCTTTTTATGTTGGAATATAGGTTAGGTATTAACTATGTTGTGGTGAGTGCTGTAGACCAGAGTTTTTAGTATAAAAGCTAAGTTATCCTAGTTTTATGGATTACTATGTAAGAGGAACAAGTTTTATAACATCATCAATCTGGGTTAAAGTTCAAGATGTAGGTCTTGATGTTGATTGAATGTGTGTGCATGGAATGATGATTGCATAATACATGTGATTATGAATAGACCATTTCTATTTATTATTAAGTGGATGATGTAAATCTATGTGGTAGGAAGTGAACCACAGGTTGTTCAAGGATGGGATATTAGTTCCAGATGGGGCTTCAGAGTATGCCAAGGATGGATTGTTGTGATGGAACATGGTATAATTATGTTGACTCACATCCAGAAACCATGTTTAGTGGTGGACAGATTGTTTTTCATGGGAATTAGATTCCTATTTTTATTAAAATGATGAATATTAAAATCCTATGGTGGGTAGAATCACACAGGTCATGGAAAATGTAACCTTTGGGAGAGTGGTTGTAGAAAGAATAGTCATGAATGGTAAAGAAGAAAGTTCTGGAATTCCAGTAATTAAAGTTTCATGACCGGATAGCTTGTAATGAATCAAAAAATGGAATTAAGAATCATAATATAAATAATTCAGGGATATAATGATAGGTAATGATTACCAGATAGACCATGATTAAGTGGAAATTGTGTTGGGAATGCAGTTCAATTCATGCAGTAACAGTTCAGTGATCAAAATAGTTATGGTTGGAAATGGTCCATTGTGACCATCCTAATATTGAAGTATTTGGTAGAAGTTCTTTTCTTAAAATTCATGTTTTTATAAGACATACCAATTGTGCGTCAAGTAGACATCCATCTTTGAGATTATATTTTAATTTATAAAGTATTCTTTCCTATATTCATGGACTTATGATAATTTATCACCCCTCAGTCACACCTATATCTTAGTTAATCACCCTTGATTTAGAACATTTTCAGGACATTTTAGAAGAGCTAGAGCATGTTTAGATACTTTTGACGCTTAAATCAGACATTTTCAACAATGGGCCTCACCAAAGTGTCCACAACATTATCCCCTTGATCACTATGAAATGACCCAATTTGTTCAACACATCAAGAATGGGTTTAACTCCTAGTCATCCAAAATCTCGACTACCAATTCAAACACAGACCTAAATGGAATGATTTATACCACACTTGAGAAATGAATACATAAAAACAAACATCAGAAATCAATAAAATGAATAAAAAGAAACGTGAGAAATCAAGGAAATTTTAGGACATGAAAATGTGTGGTGGCAACTATGTGCCACAAATGTTACATATACAAACCAACTGTTTTCATTTTTGTTCAACACATCAACAGTACAACTACTCAGGGTCCGATGATGCATCTTCACCCTCTCCACCTTCATTTACACTTTGTGCTGTCACCTGTAACAACATTATATTGAAAATTAAATACGGTTACATATTTATATTAAAACTTAAAAAAATGAAAGTTAGAAAACTAAATGATTCTTATTTTCTGTTATTTACCCGCATACCACCAATCGATGCACTCCCACCGGGGGCATATCTGCTCATCTGCTAACGTAGTTCAGTCAACTCTTTCTGCAGTGCAGATATCTGATCCCCATGCTAGTGAACTGTGTTTCGTAAAGAAACAATCTCTTTCTTAGAATCTCCGGGCTGACTAAAGTCAGGAGTAGATACAGCAGCTATCCCTGGTGTCCTTCTAAAAACCTCAGATGGCATGGGTCCCAAACTCATCCCGCGCACTCTCCCAGGATGCTCCTTCCCAAGGACTTTAGCAACCGGGTCATCCTGGGAGACAGAGTAGGAATGCGCAGGATTGGCATCCCATAGTTCTTTAATTTTGACCTATAAATCAAATATCAATATATATTAACACAGAAAAAATTGATAAGAAGTTATTATGATAAAAAATTGACTTCATACCCCAACTTCTTTAGCAGGCTCATTAACAAAAAATCCATCTGATTTCTTGTGAACATCCAACCACAGTTCAGTTCTGGATGCTTCATGACCTAAACTCTGTGAATGCATTAATCAAAGATAAATTAACAATTCAATATATTAAATAGATAATATTGTCTTATAAATATTTAAACTAATTAAAAGATTACCAATGAACTTCGATTTCTAGAAAAACTTTTTGAGCCCGCAGTGTGCAGGATGACTTGCTTCGCTCGGTTTGATGCATTCTGTCTTGATAGATCCTGAAATAAATAAAATGCAATTTAATACTGATGTATTGAATGTCATGTCCTTTTCATATACTTGTATAAATGTAAAATGAGGATAATATAATAATATATATATTTCAATACCATCCGCTTCTGATCCCGATGCCTATCAACAAACACTTTCCACTGCTCTTTTGGTACCCCACTGGGTAGCTTCTCATACATTTGCAACTTGGTCAACGAAGAATTATTGACATCACACCACAATATCCATTTAAAATATTTCCACTTCTTACCTAGATTTTTCAACATCCACTTCCGTGCTATCACATCAACAACGGTAAAGTGGAAGAACATATGTATACAGAAATTCATTTTGAGCATATTAGTAACATGACATTAAATTAAACCATAATGTAATAAATTTACCTTGATTTGAGAATCAAACACTTCATTTTTCCAGCTTGGAGTCATATGTCTCCAATCGTCATATGAAATGGGAAGGGAAATGGGCTCCGCTGCCAGCTGGCCTAGAATCTGGCCAAGCAACCCCGCGGCATCATCCGTAGGGACCCCGTAAGAATCAAATGGCACAACAATCTTCTCTCCATTCAGATTCCAAACATCTGAACTTTTTATTTTTTTCTCCACGGTTTCATTTTTATCATCTTCAATGAGAAAAAAATTAGTATAAACAAAATGCAATAAATTTATTTAATTAAAATTTGTACCTATGATAGTGACACTCCAGTATTTCTGAGATGAACTAGAAGGGGCGTGTCGCTGCCCCACTGCTGAGGCTCCTGAAGGGGGATTCGATGACTCAGCCTCTACTGGGACATCCACAGATGGTGTGAGAGATGGTGCAGGAGGAGATGGTGTAGGGGTGTCAGCAGCTGGTGCATCAGATGTCATGGGGAGGGAGCCAGATGGATAGTCATCTGTCGCAGAACTGGATGAAATAATGTAACACTTCTTCCTTGGCATTCCTGTCATTTAATCAAATAAAATTAAGTTCAGAATATATATTTCAAAAAAAATATGTAGAAAAAAAATTAAAAATGATAACAGATGGAGTAATAACAGACAAAATATATATAACAATCATAATGAATGACTGTATAAATGAAACAATTGGTTGCTGAATAAATAAATAATTGTACATACAATCATTTTCCCATTCAATAATGTCGGTTTCCTGCTCCATTGCTTCATCCACTTCATTCATCCTTTCTAGACTAATATTTTCAATATCATGATGGACAAATAATTTTGCTTCCTGTTGCTGATTAAATTCAATTTCAGAGGTCAAATTTTCCACTTCATCACCCATATCATACAAATCTCTTTGTATTACGTGAGCAACTACACTTCACCCTTCATCAGAAACATCATTCACATAATATACCATTTTTTATTGTGATGCTAAGATATATGGATCATGCAGTTCACGATCACCAATATCCATCAAGCGAGAGAAGTTCACATAAGTAAATTTCAAGGAATCTCTTTTAACGCCTCTGATAATATCGACCCATTTTCATTTGAATAAAACAACCGAAAAATTTCTGTGGTTGTTTAATTCAATAATATCATGAATCTTTCCATAGTATTCCACTTCAGCAAATGTAAATATACCACTATTCTGTGTTCTCAAACCCACTTCTCGATCGACTGTACGAAATCTAAAGCCATTCACATTATAAGCATCGAACTTTCTAACTTCTTTTAGAGGACCTCTAGAAAGAAACTTCAAATCTTCTGATACCTTTGCTCGAGTATCAGTATTCATGATCTAAAAAAAGAAATATACTTTATTAGATTTACAAAATGTATGTGTCAAACTAATATTCGTATTTATTTCAATATTTATGAACTTACACATCGTGCAAACCATTCTACAAGATCTTTATTAACATCTTTCATTATATCTTTATAATTTCGTTTTCGGCCTCTCATTCGTCTCTTTTTTTGTATCCTCAACTCTAAAATAAATGGATATGCAATTTCACTATTCAGAAGCACATATCTATGTACCTGTAATAATTCCAATTCAGTCAGTATCACATTTGAGGTCCTCCCAACTGATTGGCCAATAGCAGAAAATATTTTGGATTTCTGATGTATTTGAGATTGAGTCGATGTGTCGTCAACATGTCCAACTTGATTAAATCTTGTCTCAATATCATCCAAGTATTGAGAAAAAAAGTTAAGACACTCTTCAGCCACATAGACTTCAGCAATTGAGCCTTCTGGTTTAGCTTTATTTCTCACGTATGATTTCAGATACCCATTATATCTGTGAAATAAAATAAAAATAATTATGCATTTAATTAAGTACCAAAAATTGTTTACTTAACTGGAAAACATATAAATAAATTACCTCTCAATTTGATACATCAATCGATAATGAACGGGGCCTCCTAATTTAGCTTCCTCAACCAAATGCACAGTTAAATGCATCATTACAGTAAAAAAGGACGGAGGAAAGATCATCTCCATTACGCAAAGGGTCAATACAAACCTCTCTTGGAGGTTGTCAAGCTGAAATAGATGTAGATATTTTTCACATAGTTTTCTGAAAAATGTGCAGAACTGGAGTACAACAGAAGTAATTTTTTCAGGTAATAATGTACGCAATGCCAATGGTAGTAACTGTTGTAACAAAATATGTGAATCGTGGCTTTTCAATCCATGTAACTTACGATTCTTCAAGTCAAAACACCGCGAGATGTTACTTGAATACCCATCAGATACCTTAACATTCTTTAACATTCGAAAGAATGTATCTTTATCCCTATTTTTTATTGCAAAAATTACTGGAGGATACTTTCCATTCTCATCTGTCCAGAGATCGCGTTTTATGTTCATTGCTTGTAAGTCTTTGCGAGCATTGAGATGATCCTTTGACTTTCCATGCTCATTAAGAAATGTGAAAATCAAATTGTCACAGAAATTCTTCTCAATATGCATCACATAAAGATTATTCCGCAACAAATTAAATTCACAATACATAAGTTTGAAGAATATACTTTTTTTCTTCCATTGTTGCGTTCCGGTTTCTCTTGACGATACACTTTGGACCCGTTTTCCGCTATCATTGAAATGATGAACCTTCCAAAATTCTGTTTCAACATTTTCAAGTTGTGCCAATATTTCAAAACCATTTAACAACTTTGGAGGTGGTCTACGATCAATGGAACCATTAAATTTTGATATGTTCAGTCGAAATCTATGAGATGCATCGATAAATCTTCGATGACACAAGAAGCACCATTTTCTACTGTGAGGTATCCATTTGGGCTCAAAATCAAAGTTACAAATGGGACAAGCCAAACCCGTGTAAGTGTTCCAAATAGATAAATTCTCAAGCCCAGGGAAGTTACTAATGGTCCACATTAAAGTAGTATGCATTTTGAACATTGTTTTAGAAGAAGCATCAAATGTCTCAACACCATTGCTCCATAACTCCTGCAATTCTTCAATCAAAGGCTGCAAGTATACATCAATATCATTTCCAGGCATTTTTTTTCAGGAATAATCATCGAAAGGATAAAAGATGTTTGTTGCATTCACATCCACGGAGGTAGATTATAAGGGATCAAAACAACTGGCCAAATGCTATAATTGGTACTCAAAGTCCCAAATGGGTTGAATCCATCGGCAACCAATCCCAATTGAACATTACTAGGATCAGCTGAGAAATCGAGATATAATGAATCAAATGTCTTCCATGATTGGGAATCTCGTGGATGTCTCATTAACCCATCATTGTTATTATCTACAGAATGCCACTTCATGTGTTCGGCAGTTTTCGATGACATGAATAATCTTTGCAATCGAGGCTTCAAAGGAAAGTAACGAAAAAACATTGCAGGTGTGCTCCTTTTCTTCTTCTCCATGAAATTATGTTCATTCAGACTTCCAACATCACCCTTTTCCTTCCATCTAGAAGAAGAACATTTCTTTCAATTCTGTCTACTTGAATCTTCTCCCCAATAAAGCATACAATCATTGGGACACGCATGTATTCTTGTATAATTCAAACCAAGCTTGTTGACAACTTTTTTCATATCATAAAAAGATTCTGAGATTTTTTCTTCAGGAAATGCATCACGAGTCAATTCCAATATCATGGACATTGCCTTATTTGTAATTCCACATAGACATTTGATATGGTACAACTTCAGCAGAAATGAAAGATTTGAATATTTCAAACACCCACTATACAACTCTTGATTTCCATCATCAACTAAATCATGAAACACATTTTCCTTAGTGAAGTTTTCTCTTACATTTGGCTCCACAGAATCAAGAGGAGGATTCAATGATATGTGACAATCTTGATCTACCTGTGTTATAGTCTCAAAAATATCACTTGTCACGTTGCAATTTGTAGCACCCTCTTCTGGTTGTTCTGATATTTTTTGATGCTGATAGTGGTGTCTTATAGTGCCGAATGCATCATTTATTAGGTTTTGCATTTCATTTTCCATTGTCGACGAACTTGGGTCCTCATTATGTGGATTAACATCAGTGCTCAATCTTTCTGTAACGTTCGATTCTCCATGCCAAATCCAACACAAAGATTGAGTAGGGAATTGCTTCAGTATTAAATGTTCATACCGCATCTCTCTTCAACCATGTTCTAAATTTACATTTAGGACATGGAAATTTTATTCTCCCTTCAACGGATCTATTATAAATTTCAAAATCTAAAAACTCATTCAAACCCTTAACATACTGAGGTGTGTTCCTCGGTAATGTGATCCAGCTTTTATCCATGTATATCACAATGTGCCTACGCAAAAAACAAGGAATCAAACATGAAACATCTTCTATAACACCATCATCAAAAACAAATAATGATGAACAAAATTTCCATAATAGAGAAAAATTCAATGATATATCAAGAAATGGGTCTCAAAATTCCTCAAAGTCCCTAAACTAGAAGCACAAAATGGGTTAACTATTTCTATAAGAATGGGTCTTTTCATCATGTTATGGTTCATCCTGCCTCTACTTCTTGCACATTGGATTCTCTTCATTCCCACTATTGATTTGTTACATACCTGATAAAACTAAGGAATGAACAACCATCGATTTCCAAGAATATTTAGCTTCCATTCACATGTCCCTAGTGACAACCTCCAAAATGGATGTTATGCCCAAAGAAAGTAGAGATATACCAAGGTCTGGGTGAAGACCATCACCAAAGAAATGATCTTTCTCATAATTGATGACCCATATCTTTGGATAATATATAAAAAATCTTGAAAGGTTATTGACATACTTCCATACTGATCTCTCACCAATAAAAAGTCTCATGAGCTCAGTCTATTTCTCTACATTCATTCCCTTAGGAAATAACCATTAAAAAAATCAATCTTGATGAGATTCCAATTCATACATTCATGAAGTTAAAGGACTGAATTTTAAATATAAGGACTGAATTTAAATATACGTACATTGATGAATAAGCCTCTGGTGAAATATATCATGTAGAAATATATCCTATGTATGATACGGGACATCATTAACATACCGTGGATTCATGGGTAGGGGAACATGTTTATATTGAGATATTTTATTTATTTGACTCTCATGTACATATTTATAGCTAATAAAGTCATTATACAATAACCAGATTGAGGTTGTGTAGAATTTACTATATATCAAGCAATTTTTTCCCATGCAATGAGGAAACAGTACCCTTAGGTTGTTCATGAGTATAAAATTTGTGATCTAACACTATCCATGTTTGAGTGGCCTAGTGACTATTCACACTATGTTTAATTTCATTGTTCATAGACCAATGATCATATAAACAATCTCATGGATATTCACACTATGTTTAATTCCATTATTCATAGACCAATCTATGTATAGATTTTAAGGGAATGTATCCTTGAAAAAAATTATGTGATATATATAGCGATATAAGAGAGGAATAAAAAGATGATATGGATGTAGATCTTGACACACATATGTATATATACTTAGGGGATGACTCAGATATTTTATGGTCATGGTTCTCAGACCTGTAGGTGCTAACATTTTTATATATAAAAACATAGAACCAATGATTGGTTAGTCTTCATAGATATTCCAAAACACAACCTGATGTGCATTAAGGATTATTAGTATCATATAATACCTTGGAGGGGGACATTAATTTTATGGTCATGATGTTTAGACCATTTTGTCACAAAGTTTAATATCCTATGAAAAGGACCATGATTTTGAGAAGACATTACAAAAGGAGAATCTAATGTTATGTATTTGGGGTATCCAAAAGAGATTCATACCCAAATTGGAAGGTGCAGAAGAATATAATTTCATAATTTATTTAACTATTAAAATGAATCTCAAATGTTTAAACTTTAGGGTACAACAATCACATTGAATAGAATGATTTTAGAAGGTTTAAAACATACATTATGAATGCCTGAGTCAATAAGAAATAGAGACCAACTGGTGAAGAATGACCATTACAAATAGTGGAATACTAATACCATTCTCATTCAATAGAATCTAATGGTAGTAGGTTGGATATTTTCTCAATCAGTCCATTGATTTATTATGTGGTTTAGGTGGAACTATCTTCCATGACTGAAATATCCCATAGGGATAACTTTATATGCTTCGAGGAAAGGTGTGATATTCAATATCAAATCCTAATAGGTTATCTCCAAATAAATCAACATCCACAACCAATTTTTAGAAGATCCCCACAGACCCACTATATAGGGTTATCCCCCAAGGCCTCATTACACCTTTACATACCACCCTATAATGAAAAAAACCAGTAAAATAATCATTTAAGTGTAATTTAAAATAAAATATGTGGAAAAGGAGAGTGAGAGGGGCTATAGGGTGTGAACAAAACTCAACACAAAGAAATGGTTCAAAATAGTGTATGGAGTATCCATTGGTTAATGAGAGACCATCCAAAAGGTGGAATGTGTTAGAGGATGGAACCATTCATTAAATTATAATTGTGGAGGATATCATTAACCATCCCCCCCAATCATAATGAAAACCTTATACTATAACTATCATGGTCTTGGAAACATAGGATCAGTTCAAATTATCTAGCATAGTTTCACTTCAAGACACCATGATATGGTTTTGTAGTCTGAATCCATATTCGAATTCAAGTACATGATTGGTATTGGGAACTTAGATAACTTTCATGGGTTCTTCCATATCCATTTCAGTGGCTACTCTGGTGTCCCTTTACTTATTTTAAATGAATACATTAATGATATAATCTAATCATTCTTTTCAGACCACATTGTCACCTCTATTCACCATTAGAACACCCCTTCTTGGTACTTTCTTGGTCTTCATATATGTCTTTCTCATAGTGACAAGTAGAATTCATGGAATCTTCTTCAAGCCTATGGGACAATTTTCTTGGAACGGTTTGGTACGTAGGGGACATTAAAAAATTATGTTCTATTCTAAAAAGAAACAGGGTGATAGTACATTCCATGCCTCCATGATGTAGTTCCATCATACAACAATGAGGGTAGGGATTACTGATATGGGACATGCAGATATTCCTTAGACTTGGTTCTGAGGGAATATGATCAACACCTTTATTGCTGAACAACTAGACCATTTCTTGGGTTTGGGTTAAAGGACTAATTTATTCCAACTTTCCATATCTCTCACTTGAGACATACTACCTTAGATATTACCCCATTATTTTCGAAACTACCTATGGTTTAAAGAGACCAAAACATGTTAAATACTCAACATTTGAGATATTTGTTGACAAATAAAATGAATGTGATGATGTGAATCGAGATAGCCGAATGATCGATGACCCTGACAAAAACCATGAAATCTTCTCAAATACAATTTAGCCTAAGTAGGGATTGAGTACAAATTAGGAGGACACCACTAACATTTTTCTTACCCAAATATAGAAAATATAAGTTTATATAGATGTGACATTGATATAATAATAATATAACCTAAATAAAAAATACCCCTTATGTTATTGGGTTCCATCATGACTTCCAGGATCAATTGTATATGCTTTGTCCAGTTTTACTGTTATTTCTAAACATGTTACAAATAAATACCTATGGTTATCATGAAATATTCCCAAAATGAATGGTAGTTGGAAGTATATCCAATTTAAGAACCAACTCATATAAAAAAACAACACATGTTGGAAGTGAACGCAACCCATAACTCAAATAGGTTTATTTTTGTAATTACATCCATTCCATTCCCTGTACGGTCTATGGTTTTCATTACAACAAACCCATATTTCATGAATATTCATGATTATAAATACATGCAACCCCTCACTAATAAACACACTTGAGATGGAATTACACCTAAATCCATGTAAATAATTTCATCAGGTTTTCATTATAGCCAACCACACCCAAAATATATCTTCTATGTTGGAATTAAACCCAAACACATAATAAAAACATCCCCAGATATCATTATATTCAACCACATTTTAATAAAATTTTATTGTATTAATTACACACAAACCCTTCTTGGGGATTTGATTCTTATACCTACTATAAAACCAAAAAAACCTAAAGGATAAGCAAAACCCTACCTAGAGAGGAAAAAGGTGCAGCTTCTGGGGTCGTGGGGGGCCATGGGTCGCGGGGTCACGGGGTTGCTGGGGTCGCCGGGGTATCTCGGGGTTGTCGGGGTCGGGGTCGTGGGGTCGCTGGGGGAAGCGGGGGTTCGGGGTCGCGGGTGAATCGGGGAGCCGGGGTCACGAGGGAAGGAGGGTCATGTGTTAAAAAAAACCAACGTTTCATGGCGGTTTATTATAAACCACCGCGAAACCATTTTTACAAAAGGTTTAGAGGCGGTTCCTATAACCGCCGCTAAACATCAGTTTTTTTTGTAGTGTCTTACTCTCTTATTTGGGTTTCTTTGAGAGAGAATATCTACTATTTGGTGGAGTTGTACTCTTTCTGTTCACTCTTGTTGTACCTTGTTCCCTCTTACTTCTCCCCTATACAGTACCTCTCTTTCTTCTCCCTCAAGCCTTTGGGGCATCCTATTAAGTTTTCTTATATTCACCCCTACTTGGGCTTTTCCTTCATTTGGGGTGCCCTTTGTAACGCCCCGACCCCAGCTACCCAGAGTCGGTGCATTACTTCGTAACATTGGCATGATCACAAAAGATCAAGTCTCGAAAGACCGATTAGTTTAGTAGCCTTGGAAACACTAGATACATTCGTAAACGTTACATTACATTATAAAGTGAAAAACTACAATAACAAAGTCTCCATAGTCCACACTCATATCCTCTTATGATAATCCCTACAGGTCATTCATAAAATACTTCTTCACATCCTGGAAAATATTAAAACATTGAAAGGGGTGAGATCAGATGCTCAGTAAGGATAACAATATTGCGGAATCTTTCATAAATAAACATTAACTTTTAAGGCAATGTATAACTAAAACAAAAGCCTTTTTAAACTTGAACTTCAGCATAATACAGCAAAAATAAAATTAAATAATGCCATTTACTTACTCACATGGATATTCTACTAGTCGAATAATCACATGCAATATCAATAACCACTTTCATAATGAGGGAATGTATAATGCCAGACATTCTGAAACATTTTGTCAAGGCCTCGGCCAAGACGTCTAAAATGATTAAGGCCTCGGCCAAAACCATAAATCAAATTGGGAAAGGGCCTCGGCCAATTCCACATCTAGTTGTCTCATGAGACCTACCGATGCATCGAGGAGCTATAGCGGGCTCCACCCGTCACTTATTAAGTCCAATGCATTCCTCATATGAATAGGTTTAAACATATCATAAACCATAACATAATCGTATCACATAAAACATGGATAAAAGAAACATAACATTTCCACATTTCAATCACAAGATATCAATACAACACATTAATATAATAAAAATGCTTTCAAAACCATTTTCAATACCAAAATAAAAGAAAATTATAACATGGTATTTATTTTTCATTAAAAAAGGTATGGCTTGTAGAGGAAGCCAAAACTCAAATAGTGGTCACGGCGGCAGAGAAGTCGTTGTCGCTGCATACGTACGACAAAAACATTCCCTTTTGTCGTTTAGTAAACACTTTGTATAAAAAATATTTCTTTTGAATAAACGTAAAAGTCAAAGGGATTTATACACCGTATAAAATAAAGTTGTGTATAAAACCAAATATGCCTCAATGAAAGGGGATTGAGACGAAGTCCTTAAAAAGATCATTTTTTTTAAAAATAAAGTACATCTATAATGTGTATTCACTATAAGTACACATAAATAATGTAAAAATACAAGATAGGACATAATAATATCATGACATAATTTGAACGTAGGAGATTAACCCAAAGAATAGAAATTGGGTTAAGAAGTTCTCTTACCTCGTGTCTGACTTGACTCAACCGTTCTTTAACCTCCTGAATAATAAACTAGAGTTAATATATACCTTATTAAGAACCATTTTTAATTTCACTATCATTTTTATATCACTTATTACAATGTTATGAACATTATGTAATTATTTAAGTTAATAACGGTCGTTTTGTCGATCTTTGGTACTTGAGTCAACAATAAACTTCTTATAATTACAAGTTGTTAATGTGATGAAATATCCATTATATCCAGAATTATATTAATGATGTAGATATCATATATATGATATATATCCAGTATATATATTCATTCATAATGTCACGTAACATTTAGAGGTAGGAAATGAAATGCACCATTCATGGAGACGGTAAGTCGTACGTACGCATGAACGCTACTTTCATTTCTATTTCGTATTTAATGGAATGAAATCATAATGATATAAATGTACAATATAATTCCAGTATAATATATCATATAATACCATTTACTCCATACTTTATACATCCCACATATGGTATTAACGATTCAAATCACTTTGAGGGGGCGGTAGTCCGCACTTCCTAAAATGAAAATATCGCGTCTACCCATAATGGAAACCATAAAGGTATGCCATAAATGAAAAATAAAAAATCATAAGTAAAAAAAAACATAATATATAACATATATAAAAATAGTTTCATCATAATTTCCACCATTAGAGGTGTTATATGAGTGTTCAACAATCAGCGTTTCGTGAGGCAAAATTCGCCATCCACAGAAACAGTATGTTCTTTAACCATTAGATGTAGGTGTGTGTAAGTGTAAAACAAATCCTTATCATAACAACATCCTAGTATATTTTATATACTGGTGTTGTTACAAAATAAAGGAATAAAAATAGTTTAGGGGGGTTGGAGAAGAAAAATAAAACAAAACAACATTAGAGAAGACATTACCTCAAAATCGGGTAACTCTTTTTGATTTGAGCCAAAGGCTTCCTTGGGAAGAGTTCTGCCCAAAGTGAGGCTTCTAGGAGTAAGAGGGGGATGTTGGGAGAGTATTTGGGCAGAGTTTGTCTGAGACAAATGGCTTGAAAGTGTGAATGAGGTGGTAGATGTGGGGGCCTTTTATAAGAGGAGAGGAGGGGCACTCTTGGAAAGTAAGGAAATTTTACATTATTATACAATGCTTTTCAGATTCTAAAGGTCCCACACTTATATAATTCGTGGCTAAGGTGATAAGGGTTCGAAATCTACCCATACAATAGTCTTTGGACAAGTGTAAGCCTTGGATTGTACATTATCTTTTCTTTTTATTAAAATCGTTAAATAATGAGGTCATCGCTGCATCATAATGATGTCGTAAATAATTTAATTTATTTAATGTCTAAAAATTATAAAAAAAATACTATGATGTAGGAAATCTTTTTAGATTTCCAATGACTATTTATAGTCAAAAATATGACTTGTATAACCCCATGTAAAAAGTGTTTTAGTAAAACATTTCATGTTGTGTCATTTTTTACTTTAACATTAAATAAATATATATTAATGTCATTTTCCAACCAAAGTGGCTCCATGGGGTCCCCAAGTTGACCCATGGATTTTCTTGGTCGTCCATGACTCATCCAATAGGAGTAGGACAAGTTTCAATCTCATCTCATATTATTAAAACATTATTTTTACCTTAAACTACACTAATTACCTCTAATCGCGATTAAGAACTTAAAAATTACTATTCACAAAAAAATTATTTTAATCACATTGAACCACATTTTACTTCTTAATGACAACCATGTATGTAGGATTTTTGAAAATCAAATCACAGAAGTGGTAATATTTCATTTAAACGAAAAATCAGTTATTTAACTACCACTTAGTGGTTTCACTATTCATCAAAAATTGAAGTTTTTTAGAACAATGCCAAAATTTCACCCTAAGCTATAATTGATATTCCGAATTCAAAAATGATGTCTATTTTACAAAATTCCAAACATATATGTCGCATTAATTAATTTTATAATTAATTCCCGCTGTCACAACAATTGCGTGTTTTTAAGAAACAATTTATATCAAAAGATTGGCAATTGTTTATGTCCAATTTCAATGTTAAATTAATTCTATTGACCACCATTGGATAAAATGGTAAAAATATATTCTAATTATACTTTAAAACCACTAAATAGTATAATTTATCACTATAAATTATTTTGATTAAAAAAGTTGTTTTTAAGTATTTTTCACTATTCATAAAAAATTAGAAGTTCTTAGAAAAATACCAAAAATTCAACATAGGCTAATTTCGATATTACGAATACAAAAATGAAGTCCATTTTGAAATATAAAATTTCTATAATTTTAAAAAGTGGTTATTACTATTCATAACGGCTACTTTGATTAGTCACGGTGTTTTAGAACTCGAAGTTGTGTACAATGCAAGCTATTGCATTATTGAATGAGAAGCGTATCGTAGAAGCTCGGGGTGTTACATTCTCCCCTCCTTCAATAAATTGCGTCCTCGCAATTTGAAATTTTTCTTTGAAAATAAAAGGTTGAAAAGAGAAAATACCTTTGTGGAAAACCCACATCGGAAATAAGATTAATAAAATTTAGCCTTAATAAGAGGGAAAGGGAAATGAAAAAGTCACCACCCAATTATGATCTCGATTAGGAGAACATTGGTGGAAATTAGAGACATATAATTGGAGGAAAAACGTAAATATTTGTAGGGAGTGATTGAGGTCATCAATTACAATCAACTGTCAAATTGAGGGCCTCAAATCCTTCAATCTATGTTGATTTAAAATATCATCAGTTCAACAAGACATAAGGTATTAGGAGAACACATTTTTTTGTTTTAATATCCCTTTACTAAAGTTTAAGAATTAATTTATTCATTGAATAAGAGATAGGTATATATATATTTATGCTTGACAATTAGAGTTTCAACCTTCAACTCATATTTCACTCAAAAAGATAATAGAACTCAAAAATATTATACTTATCCTAATTGTATAAGGTTCCAAATGTTAACACATACCATTTAGATTAGTAAAATTATTTTGTAATTACCAGGGACTTCCTGTAGGCTAGTGGTAGGAAATAAAGGCCTGTCGCACTATGATTGTGGGTTCGATTCCTGCAGCTTTGTCCGACGCGACGGGTTATGCCCCACCCTGCAGGTTGTCCTTTTCCTAAAACTATAGTATTATAATATTCCATAAATAATCTTCATAAATTTTTTAACCTTAAACAATACTATCAAAATATCAACTTAATCCACTCCAACCTTTATAGTTGTCCAAAATACCTCTGTCCAGACTTTCTCTAAAAGGTCTCTTAATTCCAAAATCAATTTATCAGATTCCCCAAACAAATTAATGTTTCTCTTTTTGTCACATACTAAAAATATGATTACCTTCATCATATTAAAACCTTACTAAAATCAACAAGTACTGCAGTACAATCCTTATATATATATCACATTATTCTAATAACCAGAATATAATCCATGAGTCCAAAAGCACCAATACATTAATTATTCTGCTTCAACTGTAGTAACAGCATAAGATTTTCCTTGATCCCTTGGCCTTTTCTGAGGTAAGTTTCCCTGACGCTTAGGAAATTCATTTGCATAATGCCCCATTTCCCTACAATTGTAGCATTCAACATTGATAGCCTCTTTCTTTCCCTTGCAATCACGCTCCTGGTGACCTTTTTCTCCACATTTATAACAAACTCCCATTCCTTTTAGGCAAGTACCAGGGTGATTCTTCCCACAATTATCACATAATGGAAAATCCTTCTTTCCCTTTTTCCCTTTATCTGTCTCTTGTTCCACCGTTCTCTTCTTCTCTTGCTTTACTTTGTTGTCATAAGACTTAGAGAATTCATTTTCTGTCTTGATAGCACACGAGACAATATCTTTGTATGATGAGAAGGATTGTGATACTAAAGCTCGACGGAGAAATGGTTTTAACCCATCAAAGAAACGATCAATCTTACCTCTTGGGTTACGTATATAATCTACAGCATACCTCGCTAACCTTGTAAAGTTGGCCTCATACTTTGCGACATTCTCATCCTCCTTTTGTTTCAGACTCAGAAATTGCCTTTCCATATCTGCTCTATGGTCATGAGGAAAGTATTTTTCTAAGAAAAGATCTTGGAACTCCCTCCATTCCATATTCGATACGTCATCATCTTCCTTTGTGTTTTGAATCAGCGACCACCACTGATCGGCATCTCCAGTGAGGCGGTAAACTGCCATGACAACCTTCTCCCTTTCGCTACTCCCCAAGGCATGGAATATTTTCTCTAAGGAGTTTATCCATTTCTCAGCTACTAACGGATTTGTACCCCCATTAAATGTTGGTGGTTGTTGCCTCATGAAGCGGTCTAACATTGATCCTCCACGTTGTGGATCAGGGTGATCCATACGAGTAATGTTATTATTCATAACTTGAGTGAGTTGTCCCAGTATGGTAATAAGTTGGTCAGCACCAGTTGTATCTCCAGATCCACAATAATTATCTGGAGCAGGAGGGAAATCCCTACACAGAGTACGTGCATTGATACAGTTTCCATTCCTTCCACTAGGCGCCATTTCTAAACAATGGCATAAACTAGATTAGTTTATGAATCAAAATACATAATTCCATACTAGTAAAATACTTAACATAAATTGAACTATTTATGGATATAATCCATAATCATAAAAAGGTTTTATTTGAGGAAGTATATACTCATAACCGTTCATAGTGGTTTGTAAAGAAAATGAGAATTATCCTAGGCATATCCCCCGGGAGTGTCGTAACCAAGAGTGCAGCAAGGCCCGTTGTCGTGCACCAGTTCCCGTTCGAGTCTAGCTCAAAGCGGTGTTTTCAGGTTTTACCCCTAGGTACATCTGTGCCAGAGCCGCCTCTACCTGCTCGTATCCAGACAGGGATGTATTTCTCGGAAAACTCACAAAATCTCTACAATAACAAAATTCTAGTAAGTTCTTCTATACTAATCCTCAAAGTCTATATTTGGGCTATGTGCTCTAATCAGAGTTTATCTAAATCTAGCTTCCAAGGTTAGTAGTAAACTGCCTCTGATACCAACTGTAACGCCCCGACCCCAGCTACCCAGAGTCGGTGCATTACTTCGTAACATTGGCATGATCACAAAAGATCAAGTCTCGAAAGACCGATTAGTTTAGTAGCCATGGAAACACTAGATACATTCATAAACGTTACATTACATTATAAAGTAAAAAACTACAATAACAAAGTCTCCATAGTCCACACTCATATCCTCTTCTGACAATCCCTACAGGTCATTCATAAAATACTTCTTCACATCCTGGAAAATATTAAAACATTGAAAGGGGTGAGCTCAGATGCTCAGTAAGGATAACAATATTGCGGAAGCTTTCATAAATAAACATTAACTTTTAAGGAAATGTATAACTAAAACAAAAGCCTTTTTAAACTTGAACTTCAGCATAATATGGAAAAAATAAAATTAAATAATTCCATTTACTTACTCACATGGATATTCTACTAGTCGAATAATCACATGTAATATCAATAACCACTTTCATAATGAGGGAATGTATAATGCCAGACATTCTGAAACATTTTGTCAAGGCCTCGGCCAAGACGTCTAAAATGATTAAGGCCTCGGCCAAAACCATAAATCAAATTGGGAAAGGGACTCGGCCAATTCCACGTCTAGTTGTCTCATGAGACCTACCGATGCATCGAGGAGCTATAGCGGGCTCCACCTGTCACTTATTAAGTCCAATGCATTCCTCATATGAATAGGTTTAAACATATCATAAACCACAACATAATCGTATCACATAAAACATGGATAAAAGAAACATAAAATTTCCACATTTCAATCACAAGATATCAATAAAACACATTGATATAATAAAAATGCTTTCAAAACCATTTTCAATACCAAAATAAAAGAAAAGTATAACATGGTATTTATTTTTCATTAAAAAAGGTATGGCTTGTAGAGGAAGCCGAAACTCAAATAGTGGTCACGGCAGCGGAGAAGTCGTTGTCGCCGCATACGTACGACAAAAACATTCCATTTTTTCGTTTAGTAAACGCTTTGTATAAAAAAGATTTCTTTCGAATAAACGTAAAAGTCAAAGGGATTTATACATCGTATAAAAGAAACTTGTGTATAAAACCAAATATGCCTCAATGAAAGGGGATTGAGACGAAGTCCTTAAAAAGATAAATTTTTTTTAAATAAAGTACATCTATAATGTGTATTCACTATAAGTACACATAAATAATGTAAAAATAAAAGATAGGACATAATAATATCATGACATAATTTGAAAGTTGGAGATTAACCCAAAGAATAGAAATTGGGTTAAGAAGTTCCCTTACCTCGTGTCTGACTTGACTCAACCGTTCTTTAACCTCCTGAATAATAAACTAGAGTTAATATATTCCTTATTAAGAACCATTTTTAATTTCACTATCCTTTTTATATCACTTATTACAATGTTATGAACATTGTGTAATTATTTATGTTAATAACGGTCGTTTTGTCGATCTTTGGTACTTGAGTCAACAATAAACTTCTTATAATTACAAGTTGTTAATGTGATGAAATATCCATTATATCCAGAATTATATTCATGATGTAGATATCATATATATGATATATATCCAGTATATATATTCATTCATAATGTCACGTAACATTTAGAGGTAGGAAATGAAATGCACCATTCATGGAGACGGTAAGCCGTACGTACGCATGAACGCTACTTTCATTTCTATTTCATATTTAATGGAATGAAATCATAATGATATAAATGTAAAATATAATTCCAGTATAATATATCATATAATACCATTTACTCCATCCTTTATACATCCCACATATGGTATTAACGATTCAAATCACTTTGAGGGGGCGGTAGTCCGCACTTCCTAAAATGAAAATATCGCGTTTACCCATAATGGAAACCATAAAGGTATGCCATAAATGAAAAATAAAAAATCATAAGTAAAACAAAAACATAATATATAACATATATAAAAATAGTTTCATCATAATGGCCACCATTAGAGGTGTTATATGAGTGTTGAACAATCATCGTTCCGTGAGGCAAAATTCGCCATCCACAGAAACAGTATGTTCTTTAACCATTAGATGTAGGTGTGTGTAATTGTAAACCAAATCCTTATCATAACAACATCCTAGTATATTTTATATACTGGTGTTGTTACAAAAGAAAGGAATAAAAAGAGTTTAGGGGGGTTGGAGAAGAAAAATAAAACAAAACAACATTAGAGAAGACATTACCTCAAAATCGGGTAACTCTTTTTGATTTGAGCCAAAGGCTTCCTTGGGAAGCGTTATGCCCAAAGTGAGGCTTCTAGGAGTAATAGGGGGATGTTGGGAGAGTATTTGGGCAGAGTTTGGCCGAGACAAATGGCTTGAAAGTGTGAATGAGGTGGTAGAGGTGGGGGCCTTTTATAAGAGGAGAGGAGGGGCACTCTTGGAAAGTAAGGAAATTTTACATTATTATACAATGCTTTTCGGATTCTAAAGGTCCCAAACTTATATAATTCGTGGCTAAGATGATAAGGGTTCTAAATCTACCCATAAAATAGTCTTTGGACAAGTTTAATCCTTTTATTGTACATTATCTTTTCATTTTATTAAAATCGTTAAATAATGAGGTCATCGCTGCATAATAATGATGTCATAAATAATTTAATTTATTTAATGTCTAAAAATTATAAAAAAATACTATGATGTAGTAAATCTTTTTAGCTTTCCAATTACTATTTATAGTCAAAAATATGACTTGTATAACCCCATGTAAAAATTGTTTTAGTAAAACATTTCATGTTGTGTCATTTTTTACTTTAACATTAAATAAATATATATTAATGTCATTTTCCAACCAAAGTGGCTCCATGGGGTCCCCAAGTTGACCCATGGATTTTCTTGGTCGGCCATGACTCATCCAATAGGAGTAGGACAAGTTTCAAGCTCATCTCATATTATTAAAACATTATTTTTACCTTAAACTACACTAATTACCTCTAATCGCGATTAAGAACTTAAAAGTTACTATTCACCAAAAAATTATTTTAATCTCATTGAACCACATTTTACTTCTTAATGACAACCACGTATGTCGGATTTTTGAAAATCAAATCACAGAAGTGGTAATATTTCATTTAAACGAAAAATCAGTTATTTAACTACCACTTAGTGGTTTCACTATTCATCAAAAATTGAAGTTTTTCAGAACAATGCCAAAATTTCACCCTAAGCTATAATTGATATTCCGAATTCAAAAATGATATCTATTTTACAAAATTCCAAACATATAAGTCGCATTAATTAATTTTATAATTAATTCCCGCTGTCACAACAATTGCGTGTTTTTAAGAAACAGTTTATATCAAAAGATTGGCAATTGTTTATGTCCAATTTCAATGTTAAATTAATTCTATTGACCACCATTGGATAAAATGGTAAAAATATATTCTAATTATACTTTAAAACCACGAAATAGTATAATTTATCACTATAAATTATTTTGATTAAAAAAGTTGTTTTTAAGTATGTTTCACTATTCATAAAAAATTAGAAGTTCTTAGAAAAATACCAAAAATTCAACATATGATAATTTCGATATTACGAATACAAAATTGAAGTCCATTTTGAAATATAAAATTTCTATAATTTTAAAAAGTGGTTATTACTATTCATAACGGCTACTTTGATTAGTCGCGGTGTTTTAGAACTCGAAGTTGCGTACAATGCAAGCTATTGCATTATTGAATGAGAAGCGTATCGTGGAAGCTCGGGGTGTTACACCCTTGTAGTCGACAGACAGCTTGATTGTGACATCATAGGAGCTTAGGGATACGGGGTGCTTGGACCGCGTGTAGTGATCATAGCTTGGGATTAAAGAGTGGGCCTCTCCCAGCTATTTTACTTTTTCACGTGTTGCCGGGTTGTGGCAGTTTTTTATTTGGGTGTGTATTTTTTCCTCTTTCCCTTCCAGCTTTACTTTTCTTGTACTTGTACTTTTTAGAGGTTGATGCATATATGTTTGGTTTCCTTTTTATAAAAGTGTTGAATATTGCTTTATTTTAATCTACATTTCTACATTGAGTTGGATGAGTGTGTGTGTAAAGATTCTTAGGCAAAGGCCTCCCCTAGTTTTTTATGCCTTCGACATTAGTCGTCAGCTCCTGGCCTATAAAGGTGGGCTTAGGGTAGTTGTGGCTCAAGCCCCAGTATGGGTCAGTTCGTGACATAAAAATTGAGTGACATGGTCATAGGGACACGAGGTGTTAGATATGGTGTGTCTTGGCTTATTTATTTTGGGGATTTCTGCTCACTTGTAATGGACAAAGGCTGCTTGAGTCATGTGCACACAAGTAGACTCCTCGATGAGGTAGTTTTTACCACTCGTGTTGGTAGAGGCCCCCAATAGTAGTAGTTTAGGTATGATTGGTTTGGGGTTTCTTGCTTTAGGAAGCCACATGGAAGGTGAGGAGCCTTCTATTAGTAGTGATGAGGCTACTGGGTTGGGGGATGAGGATTGTTGTGATTGAGAGAAGACATTGATATTTCTCCAGTTTTTCATTTGATGGAAGAAATAATTGTTCCTCTTATTATTATTTTAGGAAAAGCATCTTTGTTCCTCTGATTTTCATTCCATAGGCCAAAGTGAGCTTCCTAGAAGGGATTCATGGGACCGGGATAATTTTTTTTGTTCGTACCTTCGAGAAGTCGGTACTTGAGACATGAGGTGTCAGGGGGCATGTGGTGTCAGGTTACATATTTGAGGTGGAACCTAATGGTTCACCAGGACTTTATGACTATAGGGGTACCTTGGGCCATGGTCCAAGGACTCTATTTTCTTCTGAGATTCTAGCATTTGATGAAGTAGGTGACACTTCTTGGTGGATCCTGAGTACCAATGGAGGTTGTGTTTATTTATTGCATCAAAATTTTACTTTACTTATAGAATCATGTTAGTTTAAACACTTATTCTAGGTATGCACCATTAGGTGTTATCCTACTATGATTCATATTACACCCTACACAGGCCCTTCAATATACATGTAGACTTTATGGTTTTACGTACAAGTAAAGGATTAGCTTCAGGAGCTAGATTGTATTACTATTTGGCATGGAGACCGGTATAGACCTTGAGGTCATGCATAGCTAGATCTCTAATTTTTTATCTTTCTTTCGTATATCAACATGCTTAATTTTATATGTAGCTACTGCAGTTTTCCATGGGTTCCCTTTTACTATTGACATGTATGCCCTGTTATGGATGCATGCCTTGTTTTTTTTAGTAATAGTTACAATTGGTGTTTATCATGTTGTTCTGTTTAATTTCTATTTCAGTTGTTTCTATATTTCTTCCATTGTTTATTTGATATTGTTGTGCTTCTTCTCTATGGGTCTGGTTCAAGTCTGTTGAGTCATTTATTTTCATTTCATTGTATATTATTATGCTCAGACCAGTTCCTTATCTTCCTCCAAGAGGGTATAGCCTCCCCACTATATCTATTTACACCATCACTACTAGTTGTCAGCCTTTGGAGTTCGGGGAGGTGCACCTAAGGTTAGTAACACCCAACTCGATAGCACTATTAGGGTGGCTATTCGGGTCTGGGATGTTATAGGATGTTCTCTCCCAAGTGGGGCATGATATTACTAGGAATTCATCCAAATAAGGATGGTGATTAAAAGGGACCTAAAGGAATATGGACCTATGAGTTGGATATGAACCTATAGTGGATATAGACCAAAGAAGATTAGGGTGATTTTAGGGTACTAGGTTAGAACCTTATGAAGGCTTCCTATGTATCCTATTTGAATAGGAATCAAATCCCATGTAGTTCAGTTCTTCTTAATGGGACATGTCATACCTTTTTAGGTCATGTGATAAGGAGAAAACCGTGTAGTTTAACTTTATGTGCTAATGACATCTAGGTGAAATTTTCCTAGTCAAGGCTAGTGTGAGACTTATTTTGAAGTGGCCTAAGGGACCTAGAAGGGATATATATTCCTAAGTTGGATATGACCATACTGGGAATGTTTCCTAGAGAATATCATGGTGAACTTTGGGGTGTTGGGTTTGAACCTTAGGGAAAGCCTATATACTTTGAAATATTGGGGATTATATCGAATATGAGGCCTATGTAAGGGTGAGAGGAAGATCTGGAAAAGTAATATCTAACGAGATAGGTATTTAATCATGTGGATGAAATGATCATCACTAACCTATAAGCCCACATGAGTCATGATCGGTGTGAGAAACCAGAGGAAGTGGAATATCTGGAAAACCCCACAATCTCCTTCATCTACTTATAGATGAGAATAGGGATATAGAAGGTGGGGGAATTACCCACAATAAATTCTAGGGGATTACTCAAAGAGGGATGCCTTAGTATGAAATTTACTCCTCATCTACTGGTATATTGAGGTGGAGTCATTTAGGGGAGTCATGGAGAGAGACTGGGATTTGATGTTCCTATATCATCTCTTGTTTTCAACCCCAGGGTCTCATAATTATCCCTAAGGTCGGTATCCTTGTTTCCATGAGAATTTATAATAAAGAACACTCTGAGGATCCCACCTATTAGGTAAGATATATGCAGGAGCTCTATTACCATAGGAATGTATAATTTAGAGGACACTATAATGTTCCATATACTCTGATCATACATATCTAGAGGATTTAAGGGAGTCTATGGATTTGTCCCCCTTGGATGAGGGATCCAAGGAAATAGGTGTCTAACCATTGGTGGTATGAAAGGGGGCCTAAATGGTGGATCACACTAGTGAGTCATGTTTATAAAGAAGGTTTCTCACATAGGTGAGGTCTGGGTGAGATAAAGGTGGCTCATGCAGGGTAGGATTGGGAGACCCAAAAGTTATTTATGCAGGTGATACCTAGGTGAGATTAAGGTTACTCGCATAGGGTAACCTTGGGAAAGCTAAAATTGCTTCATGTGGGTGATGACTATGTGAGATTAAGATGTCTTTGGGTGATGAAAAATATGAGAAACATCACTTGGGAAATGCCTTTCTCTAGGCTACAATAGTCTCCTCAAGTGTATTAGGATGACTAATGCTCAACTTTTGAGTAATAGAAAGGAACTTCGCCCTATTAGTTGATTAGGGGGTGTTTTATCTCAAGGTTCTTGGTATTATAGACCTTTAGGGACCTCAACCCATTGATTTATACTAATTTTCCATTCTTTTGTAGGCTTAGAGAACTACTTATGTGTTTGGAGGACTCGGGCGAGAGACTTGGGAAAGTAGAACTTCAAGCGGTCTCTTCATCATTTAGAAAATTCAAATGAGGAGCTCAAGGGTCCTATTTATAGTAAAAATTAGGTCCATGGGAGAAGGAGTCCACTCACATAGTTTCATCATGCAGGTTTCTCGTGCAGGACCCTCATGTGAGTACTAGTTTCTCATGCTAGGTTGTGTAGGTAGGGCTTTCCTGAGCCTCTTTTCCTGAATGGCCCGAAGGCCTTCAATTTTTTTATTCATTTTTGATAATCCCCCATTTAAGGGTTGATGGGGAACCCTTACATGTCCTGTAGGCTTTGTGACATTACAGGACCCGAAGGTCTTAGAGAAATTCATCACAAACTATGACTACTTGAAACCGCCCCTCCCCAGCATCTACATCATGATCATCTCTTCACCTTCGCATGGTTTTTTGGCTAGTTTTCCTATGCATAGATGCACAGGCCTAATACTGATGGAAATTTTCATACCCTCTCATTCTTCCAAATTTGATATCTCTTCTCTGGTGAATAAGCCTTGCTTTGAATCCTCCTATAGAGCTTGTTCCTTGTATAATCTATCTAGTTTGTGTCTACAGACCATATAGCCGGAAGGCCTTGAGGTGGCCCAAAGGCCTTAACGTAGCCTAAAATCTTTACTGACCTAAATTAATGGGTGGCCCAAAGGCCTTGTAGGACTCCAGGATAAAACTGATGGCCCAAAGGTGAATAGTTTCAACTACTACAGTACTGAATAGTAACTTCTATAGTTCATACTATAGTGCCTGCTATAGTACTGGTATAATAACTCGAAAATATTCCTCCACCCAGATTTGATCATGGGTCTTGTAATGACCCTATAATTATCATTGGCTTGAGAGTACAAAGAGTCATTACTAGGCCTTAAGCGACATCCCCAAGGCGTCAAAGGCTGGAAATAAATGACGAAGGGTTTCAAAACAAGTAGGGGATGATTTTCCCTTTTTGAACATACCACAAAGCCAACAACCATAACCAAACAAATCAGCTAAATGATGTATGATAAAATCTAAGACAAATCAACCTTTTTTTATCATAACCCAACCAAAAGTACCACAGCGGAAACCAACACTAAAACAGAGTAAACAGCAGAAAGACAAACTAAAAGACTACAAGACGACAACCCAACTCCATGCTCCAAAAGCTTCAAGCTCCAACATCACGAACCAGCCTAAGTATCATGAAGTAGTGCTATAAACATGTGACACCTTTCCTTTTCCAACATCTCGGTATATGAAATCAGAAAGAGCACCAACTTTCCAAAGAAGGGGGGTGAGTAATGAAACATAGTAGGTTTTCCCCGTTGACTTCCCAACCCAGGCCTCTATGATAAAACATGTTAGCACATTTATATAAAAAAAATTATATAAAACAATTACAAAATAATTCACCACATATCAAGTTCCAAGTCAAAACCATTTTCCAACAGAAACCATCTTTCTCAAGAAAAGCAACCAAGAAAATTTTCCAACGAAATTCACCTTTACATTTCACAAAATCCCTTTTTGGCACACCCAACCATTTCACAACCCATGAAATCAACCATGCATGCTTCGTTATGACAGTTCCATACTCATGAGCAGTCTCTCTTTGATCTACCAAGTCGTTATAAGGTAATTATTCCCCATGTGACATTACACCTTTGGCACCGAGCACAAGGTCATATTTCAACCAAGCCTCATAAATGCAATATGAACACACACACCAAGTATGCCCAAAAACCACACCATTCCAACCATGCCAAAACCATTTCAATAAAACAACCCTTTTATTGAAAACTTTTTTCCCTCAAACCATTTTCCAAATCCAGAAAATCCATATTTTAAAATCACTCTTTTAAAATCAATAAACCAAAACACTTTGCACAAACCATTCTTTTAATTTCTACAATTTCATCAAAACCCATAAATCATCACTAAAGAAGATTTATAACATGATTTTCACCACAATTTCACAATAAAAACCAAGCAATTAAATAAATTTGAACTAAGCCTTAAAGTTCTAAGAAAGAGGAATCAAGAGTGAAGCCACCTACCTCAACAAAATAGGCGAAACCAACCAAGAACCGGGTCAAAACACCATGAAACCTCCTTAGATTCCTTCCCCTGTCACCAACAAGACCAAAACCCGACTTAAAGGTCATACACTACCTTAGATCTACCCACCTTGGGCGTAGATCTAAGGATCCATCAAGAGGGAAGAAGGAGATCTAAGAAAACTAAAGGAAATATGACTTACCTCAATCAACCGGCTTCTAAATGCCAAGGCAACCCTCTGGATCGCTTCCAAAATTCCTGGTAAGTGTTCTCCCACCTTCACCAGAGAGAAATCCTGAGTTAGAGCTGTATAGGAGAAAAAAATAGTGGGTTTAATTATAAAATGGATTAGATCCTTAAAAATGGGATCTATGTTGACTTTGCACACGGTTAGTCAAATCGTGTGCTAACTGTGCGGTAGTCACTGCTTGGAAGGGGTGCTACACAAAGCCTCCTCGTACGGTTTTCCCAAACCGTGCACACACCATGCGTTCTCCTCTGTCCAAAGTGACACCACCTGCATGGCTTCTGCATGGTTTGAGCAACCCATGCGAAGCCCGTGTGTCACCACCTTTTTCTCTTTGACACTTTAAAAGTCTCCAAAATTTCCCCAACCATTTCTCATATGCTTCATGAACTTAAAAATAATAAAACAAGGGTTACTTACCAGAAACCAAGGGTACTAAATTATCCCAACCATTGGCCTTTCTGTCCCCGAAAATTAGAAAACCATTACTTGCCGGAAAGAGTTCTGGACACTGCTCTTTCATTTCTTTCTCACATTCCCAAGTCTCTTCCTGAATCTGACCATGTTTCCACAAAACCCACACTAGAACGATGCATTTTTCATGAAAGACTTTCTCCTACCTATCCACAATCCATACCAGAATATGTACCAACAAAGCATCTGACTCTAGGTCAATGTGATCCCATCTGATCACATGGTTAGGATCTGGCTGATACTTCTTCAACTGAGATACATGGAACACATTATGCACTGCACTGAACCGTGGTGGTAATGCCAACCGATATGCCACCTCACCAACCCATTCTAGTATCTCAAAAGGGCCTATATATTGAGGAGATAATTTTACCTGCTTCTCAAAATGACGATGTACAAGCCTTGGAGAGATTCTCAAAAAGACATGATCACTCACCGCAAACGACAATGATCTTCGGCGATGATCCGCATAAGATTTCTAATGACTCTGTGCTGTCTCCGTCATTTTTTTATCAACTAATATTCTCTGTTGTTTCTTGGACAAGGCTCGGCCTAACTAGTGAAGTCTCACCTATTTCCACCCAGCATAGTGGAGAACAACAAGGATGCCCATACAATGCTTCAAACGGAGCCATGCGTATCGAGGCTTGATAGCTGTTATTGTATGAGAACTCCACTAAGGGTATATGCTCCTCCCATGAGCCCCAAAAATCCATTACACAAGCCTGCAACATGTATTCCAACGTCTATATCGTCCTTTCGGATTGTCCATCCATCTAAGGATGATACGCCGTACTCATATTCAACTGAGTTCTCAGGTCTTTCTGTAAAGATCACTAGAAACGAGATGTGAACCTTGGATCTCTATCTGAGATGATAGACACTGGTACACCATTCATCTTTACCACTTCTCGAATATAGATTTTTGAAAGATCTTCCACCATATGAGTTTCACGAATAGGGATGAAATGGTCCGACTTGGTTAGACGATCCACTATCACCCAAATGGCATCGTGTTTCCGGACCGTTCTTGGAAGACCTGTAACAAAATTCATTGCTATCTAATCCAATTTACACACTAGAATAGGTAAAGACTATAACATACCCGCTGCCGCTGATGTTTTGCTTTAACTTGCTGACAAATTAAGCACCGTGAGACGAACTCGGCCACCTTCCTTTTCATGTTGCTCCACCAAAACTGCACCTTCAACGCCTTATACATATTCTGTGTACCTGGGTGTACAACCCATCTTGAATGGTGGTAATCCTGAAGGAGTTGTTTATGAATAGTTAAAGGTACAACCATCCGATCTTGAAACCACAAAACTGAACTCCCATCCAGCTTCCATCCCTCAATGGTATCCCCACCATTGAGTTTTGAACTCATTGCAACACAGTCTACATCAGATGCTTGTGCCTCCTTTACTATCTCCACCAAATCAGGAAAAATTGCAACTGGAAATAAAACTTCAACATCAACTCGGTCTTCACATTCTATATGCATGTCAGATAGGACCGACATCAACTTCCACTCATCTGAAGCTTCTTTCGCCAACTGAGCATACGACTTTCTGCATAATTCATCGGCCACCGAATTTCCCTTACCCGGTGTATATATCAAGTCAAAGTAGAACATTTGAAGATACTCCATCCATCTCCTCTGCCTCAGATTCAAATCTTGTTGTGATAAAATATGCTTCAAACTCTGATGATTCGTAAACACAGTAAATTTCTCACCAAAGAGATAATGATGTCAAGTCTTCAAGGCATGGAAGACTGCATCTAACTCCAAATCATGTGTTGGGTAGTTCTTTTCATGCACTCTCAAATGTCTTGAGCCATAATAAAAAAAATGGCCTCCTTCCATGAGAACACATCCCAACCCAGATCCTAAAAAGCCACAATACACCAAGTACCCCTGTCCTGATTCCGGAAAAATCAAGATGGGTGTTGATGTAAGGGGAACTTTCAACTCTTGAAAAGATCTCTAACATTCCTTAGTACATTGAACTACATTGTTCTTCTTTTTCAATACAGTCATAGGCAAAGGTAGTTGTGATAAGTCACGCACAAAGCGTCGGTAATAACCAGCTAGACCATGAAAACTTTGTGTTTCAAATACATTCTTCGGTGGTTGCCAAGAAAAAACAGCTTCTATCTTTTCTAGATCCACTGAAACACCTTTCTCAAAAACAATATGTCCCAGAAAGTGTACCTCTTGTATCCAAAAATCGCACTTTGATAATTTGTCATACAACTGATGGTCTCTCAAGATTTCCAACACTATCGCCAAGTGTTTCTCATGCTCAACCCTTGTTCTTGAATACACCAATATGTAGTCCACAAACACCACAACAAAAGAATCCAGATATCGCTAAAATATCTGATTCATCAACTCCATAAAGATTTATGGTGCATTATTAAGACCAAAAGGCATGACTACATATTCGTAGTGGCCATATTTGCTTCTGAAGGATGTCTTCGGAATATCCTCCTTCCGAACTCGCAACTGGTGATATCCTAACTACAAGTCAATCTTAGAGAACTACTGAGCTCCCCTAAATTGATCAAACAGGTCATCAATGTGTGGAAGTGGATACCTATTCTTTATCATAACTTGGTTAAGTTTACGATAATCCACTCATATCCTTAAAGTTCCGTCTGCTTTCATTACAAACAAAATTGGTGTTGTCCACGGAGACATGCTTGGCCGAATAAAACCTTTGTTTTCAAGTTCTTCCAACTGTACTTTAAATTCCTTTAACTCCATTGGTGCCATCCTATAAGATGGAAGTGAGATATGACTGGTCCTCATAAGGAGATCAATCGTAAAATCCACTTCTCTTACAGGTGGTAAACCTGAGAAGTTTTCAAGAAAAACATCAGGAAATTGATCCAAGACTACGGGAAAACTATTATTCATGATCTCGTCCATCGACTCCAAGTTTAACGCAGCCAACTGGTAAGATATCGTTTCCACTACTGGTGCTAACAAGACCGTTTCACCTGCCTTCACCACTCTTTCTTCTCTAAAGAGATGCTCGACGCCATCCTTAGTCATGAAACTGACTATTCTGCTATAACAGTCGATGTGAGCCCTGAACTCTGTCAACCAATCCATACCCAGGATTATATCATAGGCATCCATCTCCAGTACAGAGAAATCCCATTTCAACTCAGCTCCATCAATAGTTATAGAACATGATCTACACATGAAGGCTCTACATTTTCTTTCACCGAGTGGAGTTTGAAGTTTTATCACAGAATGCATCATTTCAAGTTTTAAGTTCATCAAATCAGCAATATGAGAAGCAAGAAAAGAATCTGATGCACCAGTATCGAATAACACTTGCATGAGGGTAGAATTCAAAAGAATCATACCTCTCACCATAGACGGTCCAGACTGGTCATCCACAATCACATGTTCCGCTCCATAAAATTGCTTTGTTGCTGGAATTTGCTCCTTATTTCCTTGTCGAGATTGCCCTGGACGAGGAGTCATGGTATTCCTGGAATCACCATAGCTAGCTTTTTTCTACTGGTGAGACTGATTTTGTTGTCCTCTCCCTATCGAAGCATAAGATCCTTGCAACACCTGAGAAGTGTCACGAACACCCGACCGTGGAGCACTGTGACAATATCGCTGAAGATGCCCCATATTGTTACAATTGAGGCATGCTTTCGGTAGTGATGTACATTCTCATTTCATGTGATCAATCTATCCACTTTAAAAACACCCAGCTTTCATCATGGGTCATGGAGGAAGATTCACCGATCCAGCTGTCTGATTCTGATTCGCACTCCCACCTTAGAAGTAGGTGTCCCTCTTCCTCTTGTTCCCAAAATTAGAGTTCCCACCCGTTTCTGTGGGTATCATCATACTTCATCCTCCCATAAATCCTGAGATGTCTTTTTCAGCTATTGTTGCTCTGTTTTCCATCTCTGTATAATCCGTAATACAGAGCACAACTATCTTCGAGTGAATCTCCTATCGCAACCCTGATTCAAAGATGCGTGCCTTCAGTGACGCACATGCAGAAAATTCCGGTGTAAAGCGCACTAAATTCATGAATTTAGCCGTATACTCTATGATAGAGAGATTCTCTTGCTTCAGGCTGAAAAAGTTTTTCGTCCTCTGGATCTTGAACATGTGAGGATAAAATTATTTATTGAACAATTCCTCAAATTCCTCCCAGCCCAGGCCTTGATCCACCTTAGCCTGCACCACTAGATCCCACCACTGGTGTGCAAGATCCTCCAGCATATACGTCTCCAAATTTACTTTCAGTTCTGATATTTTGCAGATGAAATCAAAGATACGATTCATCCCACTCAGCCACACCTCCGCCCTTTCTAGTTCAGAATCACCCTAAAATATGGGTGGATTCTGCTTCTGGAACTGGATGGAATGGTCTACATGCCTTGACTCATCCCTCTGATTCCCCGTGTCCACAACATGAAATGCTTGAACTATACTTTGGACTAGTTTCTGGTTCACCTATGGCTCAGGTGCGACCACATTCTCCATAACCTCTTTCATTTGGTTTCTACGACATCTAACGGGTGCCATTTTCTATACAAATGATGCACGCCGTTAGTCTCACTTATTAGCAAATGAAGGCTTAGAATTTAAATTTCTATCACATAACTATCACAACATTGACTTCTAACCATCAATATTTTCCACATTTACACATTTCTAAAGAAAAATATTTTCTTTCTTTTGGAAATCAATCTATTTTTAAAATACATCAACCATTCTCTTTTCAAAGTCTTTCATTTGAAAACAAGTTTAAAATTTTCAGAAATCATGCTTTTGCATCAAACCATATTCCATTTCTCAAAATGATATATGCACTCCTAGTGGGAATTCATTCCTCTAATGCATGTCATGCTCATCTCATTGGCTAAACCCATGACAATGAGATTGTTATCCTATAAGTGTCTCCAAAACACTTATGTACCCAACTCCCTGGTAACTTGAATTTCAACATAAAAAGGTTAGCTACATCTTTTTATGCTCCACATTCCAAGTTCTGACAATCCTACTCCTTTCTAATATGACCACCCAAGGAATAGACACGTAAGAATTCAACTCCAAGACCAACAAAAACTGATGAGTACTTATTCCACAAAGAAAGGAACAAGCTAATTGCATTTATACCCCAAGGACCGAACAAACTGATACCATTTGTAATGACCCACCAATTCTCATTGGCTTGAGAGTACAACGAGTCATTACTAGGCCTTAAGTGACATCCCCAAGGTGCCAAAGGCTGGCAATAAATGCCAACTGGTTTCAAAACAAATGGGGGACGATTTAACCTTTTTGAACATACCACAAATCCAATAACCATAACCAAACAAATAAACTAAATGATGCATGATAAAATATAAGACAACTCAACCATTTGTTTTATCATAACCCAACCAAAACTACCATAGTGGAAACCAACACTAAAATAGAGTAAACAGCGGAAATACAAATTAAAAGACTACAAGATGACAACCCAACTCTATGCTCCATAATCTCCAAGCTCCAACATCACGAACCATCCATCTTACCTAGACTTCAATGAGTGTATTATTGACTTCAGACCTGATCTTATGGTTTCATACACCACCCCTTATCTAGGATTTAATTATATAGTGTTGGGTATCTTTCCCTTGTTCCTAGAAGTGAGGTATCTATCCATTTGTCTCATTTTGGATTTATATATTGTTCAAGCGAGATTTTTGGGAGTCTATTTCATCCCTATTCCTTGATATTTATGAATCAATAGACTCCTTAAAACCAACTTCTTAATAATCCATTTTCTGATAATTTGGTTCAACGTCCCTTCTTTATTCCCTTTTGAATTAAAGGACTAAGACCTATATTGATTTTGGTAATGAGGTTTAGGTTATGGTTAGAATCCAAGGGAAGTGGACTATTTACCACTCTTTGATCTCTCCAAGATTTTTTTTGGTGATTATTATAGTTAGGGTTATATTTGTTTGAAAATTTATCATTATTACCTTTTTTCTATCCCTATAATCCAAAAATTGGTAATTATCATCCTATTGAAAGGGTAAATCAAAATTAGGACAATAATTCCTAGTATTTCCCAATATTTTACACTGATTACATTGTTATATAAGAGAAATATCATGCCTATCATTAAAAATTTCCAGAAGCCTATAAAATTAGCTCACTTATATAGATAATCCTTTTCCTAGAATATTTGTGTTCAAATTTTTAATCCATTATATTAAAAAAATATTTCAATTACTCAGCTATCAAATCAGATTAATCACCATCAGATGATTAATCAACTAAGGTTTGGTGATAGGGAATAAGAACATTATAAAATGTTTCCATAAAGAGGTGGAGAGCGATATGGTGATTGGGACACTATCAAATAAGACCTATAAAACTATCCCATGTCTCATGAAATAATTCTCCCTCAACCTAGAAAAAACTAAAAATCTTATGCCTCACATATGTTTTCATATTCCTTGGGTAAAAATATTTCAAAAAAGCATTGAATATTATGTCCCAAGTTTTAAATATTCCTCCAACCAATTATTGGAACCAACTCCTACCATAATTGTTTTTAAAAAAAGTAAAAAAAATATCAACCTAAACACCTCTTCACTAATCCCATTCAAAGGTAATTGTTGCAAGGTACTATAAAATTATTTGATAAACTCTATAGAATCTTCATTGGGATTACCATTATAGGGGTAATATAGAGAGGTAATACTGTTTTATTTCATAATTCCTAGACCTTATGGAAAACTATATACAATATAGGTTATTTAAAATGGTAAAAATTTAGAAATATATATGTTTATACCCATCTACATTCTAATTCCTAGGTTGAGGTGGAATGTTATTCTTGTTTTGGTTCTCAGCTATCTCAATTTCAAGATTTTACATTTGATCTTTGTTCTATCTTATTAGGGAAGCATTGTTTTTCTTAATTTTTTCTATTAAAAACATAAACTTATATTTGGATGATTCCCTTATGCATATGAAAATTTGGGTTCAAGAAGATTAAAATTTTTATCATAAATGGGGAAGAACAAGCAGATTTATAGAAAAAAAATTACATAGTTTTTTTGAATGGTTGTTTTATTTGTTTTTATTTATTTGGAAATGAATTTATTACTTGTAAATAGCACCAATTTATTATGAGAATTTCATTTAACTCACTCAAAAATACAATTTATGACCTACTTACTATTATATAGTGGAATAAGGGTCAAACCACAAGGAAGGTTATCAATGTGTGGAATGCAAACAAAAAAGGTTAAATCAAACAAAACAAATAACAAGAAAGAGAAAAGAAAGAAATAGATGATGATGAATGTTGTAGATGAATGGTGGTGTGGTGTTAAAATTGAATGTGAAAGAACTATGAAATAGGATAAAAAGAGAGAAAGGTTTAACAATAGATTGAGTTAGGGGAAACTGGATGAACTGAATTGAAAAATGATCTTATTTTGTATCAATATTAATATAGTGGTGAAAATAAATTGTGAAAAGGGAAATTTAAACACCTAAATATTATTTATGATTAACCCAAACCAAGTGAACTCTCTTAAGGTTGATATATCTATCAATACTTAGGATATGGATAATTATTCATAGAGAAGGTCTAACCTCAACCTTTTCCATTAAAAGTACTTTGGTTGAGATTATAAGGTCCAAAGATCCACTACCCTTCACCTATCCGTTTGTGAGGTAGTTTAGAAGAAATTATTATAAAGACGATAAAAATAAAACACTAGTGAAAAAAACGCCATTAAATCTGATTTACAGAAGGAAAAGGAATTCAATTCATTCCAAACTAGTTCCCCTAAAATGGATTTAACTACACATTATTACATAAGATATAAAATTGTGAAATGAAAACATATCAGATACAATCAAAATGTGGATGAAATGAGACAGAATTAAGGGATATTATCTATCAATGTTACCCCTTTCTAAACCTCTAAATCCCTCTGATATAACTGAATAAGGCATTGCTCCCCTCTCTGGTCCAACTCCTCCTCTTCATGTGATGGTTGGTTCCAGAATCCTCCCTTAGAAGAATCTTCATGGTATAATTCCCTCCCTCCACTTTTAAACGAAGTTTTGTACCAACTCACATCTCTAGGATTACAAAAAACTCCTCCAACCTAAAATCCCTAACTTCCAAAAGATGTAGTTCACTATAGATAATCTTATTCACAGTGATTCAATCTGAACCCCTCAACAGATGTTGACAAAACCATGTTTTCCTCTTTCTTCCTCTGTTGTAACTTGACCAAAATTCCCCCCATGAATGTCTGAGACTCATGTGGGTTCTTGATTCACCTTGTTAAGTCTTCCTTTATAAGATTTAAAGGCATCACAATGTTATACCTTGAAATCTTGAGCTCAATCCCTCCTTTGCTTTCAAATTTATTTTATAATTTGGGGCCCCCTATGTTCAATTAATCATTTATTGCACCATTACATATCTTGGTTGAACTTATGAGGTACCCTTACATTGGTTCCCAGTCATGAAGTAACCTTTATGTGAGAGAAAACCTACCATTAGATGGATTTATATGGCATGGAATGACTTGACATGAGATGGTTTAATCATGGGATAACCCTTTTGTAGGTCTTTATGCTTCATAGGTATACTTATGAAGTATTTTGGAGCATAGTGATACCTTTATGTGATCTGGATAGAGTATGGTGATACCTTGACGTGGGTCTGGGATAAACTTTACATGGCTTTGTGGGGTAAACTTCTATAGTATGTACTTCATATTTATATGATATTGATGCTTTAGTAGTACCCTTATATATCCCCTATGAAACTATGGTCGCACTTAAGTGTTTTGGATGAGTGGAGTGACCTTGAGGTAACTCATTATTCCAGTCTATACATATCGTAGTTCCTAGCTCTTACATGAAAACCCCAATTCTAAGATCCATTTATGAAACCTCCATTTTTTTATGTTTCCTTGATTTATCCTAGTGAAATTAAGGGATACACTTACATAGATATCTGAAGATGACCTTTATGTGAGTGTTTGAGAAGTGACATGGGTACCTTGATACAATGCACTACAAGAAATGTAGTAAATTGTGCTGGGTTTTTAGCAATGGTTTTATAAACCACCACTAAATAAAAAAACTATATTCTATACCCATTGTTAATGGAACTTTTTTAAAACTTCAATATTTAGCAGTGGTTTTTTATAAAAATATCACTAAATTATTTTAAAAATTATTTTTTGGTGATTTTTTTTAAAAGCACCGTAATTTTAAAAAAATCACCACGGAATAACCCCCCACGCACTTGAAACCATCTCAGTCTCCCTCAAACACACTCAGTGCTCATTCATCCCTCTCAACCTCATCGTCCCCATCACCACTGCTTGATGTCAATATAAATTTTCCAAACCTTACTCAAACTCCACATCACCATCGTTAGATGTCATAACCCCCTCGACTTTCCCCTCAATGTTAATCAATGTTGGACCCCCTCTTGATCTCCCCCTTGATGTCGTTTGATGTAAAACTAGCTTACCTCTTGGAATTGATGTCGAATCCACCTATATGGTTCCCTATTTGACTCTACACCACCATAGCATCACTGTGATTTTGGGAAATCTTTCTCATATTCTTTTCTCCCGAATCATAGGTGGTCGATTTTGTGCTCTATTTTGAGGGTAGAATTGTTCAATAGAGTTAAATTTAGTAATTTACCTATTATAATTATCCTTAAATGCTTGTAGTTTAGTATATTAATGAATTATTTGTATTTTAGGGGTAGTTTGGGATTGATACTTGGTGTTCATTATTTTTCTAGTCTGACATAGGTAACCTCTTTGACACTATGATATTTATTTTTATGATTTTATACAAAATGTAAACAACTCTTATGTTTGAATTTTGAGTGTGAACTTAATGATATTGAGAATTGAGTTCAATTGATAGAGAATAATTTTACATGAATATATAAGTGACAAAGAATATATATATATATATATATATTTTAAGGTAATGAAAGTGAAATTACATGTAAAAGGGGTGTTTAATTGGTTAAATGGTTAAATAATTCATGAAATTGATGTTAACATTTTTATAGTAATTAATAATAAATTTATGTGTGGTTGGATTATTTTTTAATGTTATATGTTCATGTTATAGTATGGTGTATTATTATAAATGGTGAAATAAATCATGAAATTAGTGTTTTGGTATAAATTGTGTGTATGACTTCTAAAAATGTATTAATTTCATGTTCTATTAGTTATGTAATATTTTAATATAAATTTGTAAATAAAATTTCATGTGAATTACTAAATTATGTTTATTAATATGTTTATCCTAATTTAAAAAATTGAAATTGTCTTTATTTTTGAAATTAAATGTGTTTTATTTTTATATATAATAATAAAATTATATTTTATATTTCATAGTATAGTAATTCAAGTACATATGGAATTTTTTTTTATTATAGGTATGTCACACTGAAAGATGTTTAGTGATAGTACCCGCTCAATGTCACAGGGTTTTCATTCTAGTTTTATGATACAAGGTATAATTCATCACATACATTGTACACTTTTTTTATACAATATCATCTTATCCTAATAATCTTTCATACTTCCACTGATGATGTTGAGGAATCATAAAAGACACCTATGATGGATCTTTCTGGTAATTCGGGCAATATTCAGTTGTCATCAAGAAGTTGTTGGTGGGTCACAGTCATCAGTATGAAATTCTATGTTATAATATTACTTTATTAAATATTGATATTACTTATTTGATTTATATGTTAAATAGATGAAAATAACAATATAATGTATATGAACATAAATAGTAAAGATGTTTGGAATTTTACTAATGTAAAGTTAGTTGTTCCTTTTAATGAATATGGGCTACCCACTCAAGATATGATAGGCATTTTGGGGTAGTTCCTAGGGTATTTATAATGTGAATAGAAATCTATCCATATTCATTATATATATTAGAGACACATTCCATTATCTTGTAGAAATGAGTCATTTTATTCTCAAATAAAGGTACTATCATTATTATGTATTCATATATGATTAAATTAAACATTGTTTCTTAATGTGTTAATAATTCAATGGATTTTATGTATTTCTTTGTATATGATGTTCCATTTTGATGCACCTAATTCAATTTCATGTCCTTATACCTTAACGAAATAGGAAAAAAATAGAAATATTTTCAGTGGAAATTATGGAATGAATTTAATGAAACGTTTCTATAATTGAAATAGATGTATAAGAATATTCATGAAGGTGTGTCTAGGGAAAAATGGAAAACGTCCATTGACTATCATCACGTCAAATCCCATAAGTTATTTTATTAAATTTTATTATATTAATAATGATATTTTAATAAAATTTCAATTTTTATTGGTATATAATTTCTTCAGTTGATTTTTATGATAAATTCTATTAATTGATAGAAGAAAATAATTCCTCACATTGTTGGCTTGATGAGTTTCGTGAGGAAATTTCAAGTAAATGTTCCATTAAATTTATTAAAATAGATATATATAACACTTAAAGTAATTTAGTTTTTATAAATATTAGTCTTGTAATTTTTTAAAATAGGAAAAGGTGGTAGGTCATTCTGTTGGAAGCATGGAATTGTGGTTTGATGTTCATAGAAAAAAAAGATGGCAATTATGTCAATATACCTATATAACCCATAGGGGTAAATAATTTTAATTATTACATGGTGTTATGAAATTACTTTATAATATAATATTAGTCAATTTACAATGTAAAATCAAATAATCATAGGACGCCAACCCGCTTTTTCAGTTTCAGTATCCTCAGAGTACGCCACGACTCGAGTTCTTAGAAAAGATCATTCTGGTCATGTTAGTGGGATGGGTTGTAGACAATCTATATCAAGGGTGTTCAGTATGGTACATATATCTTTATAAATGATGTTAGTGGGAGGGGGGGTTTCAGGTTTTGGTGATCCTGGAGTATAAAATGAAATTATTTCATTGAATAATATTGTTAAAGATCAAGATTCACTTATTAATACACAGAATGAATTGGTCACAACATTGGATAGTGTGTTCGATATTGTGTTTTAAAAAACTCCCATAACTATTCTTGAAGAAATAGAAACTCTTCAAGGGTGAAAGAGTGATACATTTCATAAATTTACACTTATATTCTTAATTTTAGTAGTTTTTTTGTTTAGTAAATATTCTAAGTCAAATAAATTTAAATATTTATTCAGAATCTCCTATAAAAATAGGTTTTCAATTATTTTAATAATACACATAATAATTTCATGATAATTTTGATAACATGAGGGATTATTTCATCTTAAAAAATTTCATATCCATTATCATAAACTATATAAAGAAGTTATAAGATAAGTTACTGAGGTAGATTAAGACAAAATATAAGTTTCATGAGGGAATTTTCTAGGTGGATTTTTACAAGATGATCAATGAATAGTTTTACCTATAAGTAGTGAATTTTGATTAAGGATTGCATATTTCTATATTTCCAGTAAGGGGTTTTATCTATCATAGAGTAATATTCTTATTTTGTAGATCTCATTAATTTTAAACCCAATTTGATAACTATTTAAAGTATCAATAATCATAGGTCTGATATGAGGATTTGATTAGTGATTTATTCCAGGATTATACTCTTTAATTTAATTACCTATGTGGAGGTTGTTATGAAAGATAAAATGGAAGAGGATGACATAGAAGAAGTTTATAGCATTATTATTCTCCATCTAAAACTTGGCGGGAGAAAAGTTTTATTAATTGGACAGAAGGTAGAATATAAATTCATTAAAAATAAATCTATAGGGATTACTTTATGTTTTTTACAAGGAAATTACTCACATGTATTTTATTGATGTGGTGGAGTGGACCATGTAAAGACACACCACACAATTTCACCCAGTACCTATCATTGCTCTAAAAATAATGGTTATCTAGAGAGGTTTTGTGAAATTTTATCCTAAGGGGATACTATGTAAGTATAATACATGATGTAAGGATCACAAATTCTAGTAGATGAATTGAAGTAGTTTGGGTTATAAATTCAAGTACAAATGGTTAGGCCTCAAAAAAGAGACAAACTTCCATCTCAGAAAGATCAAAATGGTATTTTTATATAAAACATATAATTGATGAGTATTAGGATAAATAATAACCATTTATGATTTGAGGTGTTATTATTATTGTGTATATTATGATTATTTTATTGTTTAATATTAGGTAATCACATTCTTTTATATGTTCATGGGTAGTAAATCAGTTGGGATTGTGGATTTAATTGATGCCTTATTCAATGAGAATTTATACCTTGTTTGGATAGGGGAATGAAGAAGAGTTTAAATTCCCTAATACTCTATTATGATAGGTGGTGTTGAAATCTCATTAGATTTTATAATTTGTTAGATGAAAACATGTAACCTTATCATCATAATGGATGGGGTTTTTTAGATACAAAGATCATATGAACTATTACAACTAAAGGATTATTTATCTCTCTATATGGATTTATGTATACATTCAAAAATTATTGGGATTCTATTTTAAGTAGGAATGGTCCAATTATTTAAGATATTGGTTCTAACTTTATTATGTTAGTGAGACCAGTATAGGAATATTCAGAGGTAATTTATAAGTCTAAAATTTTATTGATTATAGAAAAATACCCTAATTTGTTTCCTAAATATTTTCAGGGATTGACTCTAAAATGACATAAAGAATTTTAAATTTAACTTTTACCTTAAACCATCCAAATTTTTTTAAATTCTAATATAATGGAATTGATGTAGTTATGAGAATTGAGTTAAATTTGTATGATCTTGTGAGAAATGGATTTATTTGAATGTATATTAATGAATGAAAAATTCATTGTTATTTTCCAAGAATCCTGATGGCAGTTTACATTTATATATTTATTATTGAAAATTTAACCAAGTGGTAGTAATAAATAAATAACCTTTTACCACAAATCAATGATTTTTTTATATTAAAAGGGAACAAATAGGTTTTTAGAGATTTACTTGAGATGAGGATATATTCATTCAAAGGTGAATAAGTATGGAATTCCAAAAATGGTATTTTTTGAATTTGTTTATACATTAAAAATTCCTAATAATGAAATTTGGGGCTACTAATGATCCTATGGTACTTCTATATTTTATAAAATAATTTATGTGGATCCAAATATGATTATTCAATATTGTATCATTAATTAAACTAAATTTAGATCAATTCATATATCTTTTAATTGTACTTCATTTATTATTCATTGAATATGCTCCCTAATGATGTGTGATTATCTAATTCAAATACAGGTACCGAAGGTGAGAAGTTTGGAAAGAGGTGATGCGCAGCAGCATGACCGAGTAATGTAGGGAGAGGGGCACGTATCTCAGTAGAGTAGTCAGGGATTATGTTTGTATTGAAATTTTTTAAACTATGATGTAATTTAATGTTTTTGTATTATATTTAATGTAATTTTGTTTTAATATATGTAATGATGTTTTGTAAACTATTAAATTTTATCTATTTTTTTGTATATATTTATTGTGTATTGGTTTTTAGTGGACGAGGCAGTAATGAATTCCCCTATTTCTAAAACTGAAAAACTAGTAGTGGTTTAAACCACCACAAAATATGGAAATTTTGCATATGTAGTGGTGGTTTAAGATACCTCTACATAGTCTTACATTAGGAAAATAGCTACTAATAAGAAAAATCACCTCTAAATATTTTATCTCAAGAATAACCACTATTAATTAGAAAATCTACCGTAAAATATTTCACCTTGAAAACCATTTCTAATTAAGATAAACCACTAGTAAATACAAATTATATTCGTTAAAAACAAAATCATCATGAAAAGAAATCATCGTTAAATTTATAATGATTTTCTATTTCACAATGGTTATAAAAAACATCATGAAACATTTTAAAAGAAGCTAAAATCACTATTATTTGTTGTTTTCCTATAGTTTCAAGTGCAATTCAAACTGACCTTTATACCATAAATTTTATCCTTATATAGTTGTTAAATTCATTCAAAGATGCCCTAAATTCATAAGAAAAAAAATGAAATCATTTGAAATTTATAAAGTCATACATAATGAAAAACACTTGCGTAACTAAGAGAGTCATGTGAAATTTGGTAAAGTCATATGAAAATAGGAATTTTACATTTTTTCAATAAATTTACAAACTTTAAAAAATATTTTATTCCATAAATGTATTTAGGATAAAACCATGGAACATTGAATATTAACATTTTAAAGTACAAATTTCTAAAAATTACATGAAAATTAAATCTCGATTATTATTCCATAAAAAAACTATTTATTTGAAAATGTATGAAAATTAAAGAATAGGAAACTGGTCAATTAAGCACAAAAATGAAAATTTTAAAAAATATTTAAATAATGACAATTTCAAAATTAATTAACCAATATTCAAAAATCTATCATTAAAACCTTAATTGTTTCTCAAAAAACATGTTATAAACATGTATTAAAATCAAGCCACATCAATAGAGGTTTTCACATTGGCTATTAGTATAGCTTATGTGAAAACCTTGATCGCCAATTTTTTCTCATCATTTATACTAATAAAAAACATGAAAACACTATCATCTTGAGTTTTAACATTGGTTTATATGATAACTGGTGTTAAAACCTAGTTTTTAATATTGGTTATCAGATTAAAAAACGTTAAAAACATTTAAAAAAATTAAAACTCATGTGACTTGTAGTTCTCATTTTTTTGACATTATTTTCTCAAACCCTAACTTCAAAAATTCAAAAAAACCTTCATCAAATTAACTCATCATGATTTTTCCTTTTCATCCCCTTATTATATGATTTTCAAATTAATTCATTATTATTTCATTAGTTTTTTCACATTTCATCAACTTTGAGTTATGCCACATCTCTCCTCTAAGTTTCACTATTTTCGTTGGTGGTTTATTTTTTAACCACGCTCCCACCTAGTTGTGTTCAATATAAAGGTTTCTTGCTACTAAATTTCCTCTTTTCATCGCCAATATACTGTACATATCTACATTTTTCATTAATTAAATTTTTATTTTCTTTGTTTAGAATATTTATTGTATATTTGTGATTTTTAAATTGTTTTCATTTATTTACTGTTGATCACTCTCCCGCTTAATTTCATGTTATCCAAAATTCATTCACTTTTGTTGTGTATCTATTATTCATAGATAGGATATATACATATACATTTTTTCTAGATAAATTTTTATTCTCCTTATTTAAAATATTTATTAAATGATTGTAATTTTTTAATTATAATTATTTATTTATTTTTGATGCACTCCCATTCAATTTCATGAAATATTATGTTTGTTTAATACTTCTTTGTCTCTATTTGTTGTAGATATATTGTATGTATATACATTTTTTTCAATTAGATTTTTATTTTCTTTATTTAAAATATTTATTAAATATTTGAGATTTTTAAATTGTATTCATTTATTTATTTTTGATACAAAGTTTTTATCCATTTATTATATTCTATTCATTCATTTTTTGTATTAATATTTATATTATATAATTTTTTTATTTTGATTGAATGTTTATGAATAGATATTTAGTTGATTTTTTGTTTTTATTATATGTATATCAATTAATACTTAATTAAATTATTATATTTTATTTATTTATTTATTATATTAATGTTTATTTTTTATAATTGTTTATTTTTATTAAATTTTTATCACTATATAGTTAATTTATTATTATTTTATTGTATGTTTTATATATGTCAATATATTATTTGAATCTATATGTTTTAAATTTAATATTTTTATATATTCATATATTTAAATGTTTATATGTTTTAATAAATTCATTAATTATATTGTAATTTTAGGTAATTAATTGATCATAATCAAACAAATGCATGAAGAACTAGTGACGAATATGAGAAATAGGTTGATTTGTTTTTGGAATTTTCTGAACAAAATCCTAAAAACAGAGATCTGATTTTTTTATCCACGTGTGAAGCCTTTGAATATGAGAAAATTAGGGTACAAAAAATTAAAGATCATATAATTTTTTATTATTTTAATCACATTTATACACACTTGATATCGTATGGTTAAATAATAAAGAATTAAATATTTAATGTTAATAGAAAAGTTGAGTATGAGATATAGGATCATCTTGAAACATTAATGAATGGTGTAGGTATTGAAACCATTGAAAAATATCAAGTGTTAAATGATTATATGGTATGAGAAACCATTATTCCTAGGTTTCATTAAATTTATAGTGTTATTATTAGTGTTAAAATTTTTTAACTTGAAAGTAAAAAATTGTAGGAGTGATAAAAGTTTCATGCTTAAATTTTTGAAAGAGTTACATCCAAAAGGAAATTTTCTTCCATATTCTAATTATGATAGAAAAAAATATTATGTCAAGTGGGATTAGGTTATAATAAAGTACAAGTTTTCTACAATGATTTTTGTGTTGTAAATGAAGGAATATGAATATTTATCAGAATTTCTTAAATGTGAGACATCATAAAGAAAATGGATGAAAATCCAAATTTGATTCATTCTTAAGAATATGCACCAAATATCCCGCTAAAACAATTTGATATATTAAAATAATTCTCAATTTTAAGCATCAATTTAAAATTTCAAATGATTAAAAGAGGATAATATGTAATATAGATGGATAAATATCTAATGGAAACATATGTATCCCCATTGATTCACCACAAAAAAAAAGAGCTTTGATAAAAAAAATCATGATTTAGGAAATTAAGTTGGAAATCTAAGAATATGACTCTGTTTAGATGGAATGAATCCATATCGGAGCCTCAGTAGACAACATAGTTCATGACCTATTATGTTAGTAGTGTATAACATGTCCCCGCATATATGTATGAAGAAAAAATATGTTATGATGAGTTTGATGATTTATGGGAAAAAACCATCTGTAAATAATATTTATGTTTATCTATCACCATTGATTGATGATTTAAAATTTATATGGGAAGAAAGTGTTATTGTATTTTATGAATAATATTAATATTGCCTTCTTTTACATGTTATGGTAATTTTCACTATAAACTAATTTCTGCATATGGAAACTTATATGGATACAGTTTTAAGGCATTTAAATATTTTCCTATTTGAAAATAAGGCTCTTTATACAATAAATTGTGGAATAGAATAAATACAATGTATGTGAGAAATTGAATACTTTTTCAAATGGATCATTTTTATTAAAGTTTAAAAGAGGCCTTTAATAGTTTAAATGAGTATTATTTTACCTCATGGACATTTTAGATGAAGAATATTATGAAAATGTGAAAAACATTGACATCGCATTTATAAAGAAAGGATGTTCTGGTCATCAAAAAAATGCATGGAAGAAATGTTCTATCTTATTTGACATGCCTTATTGGAAATTTTTGGAGGTAAAACGTAACATTGAAATTTTTCATGTTAATAAAAACAAATGTGACAATTTTATAGGAACTTTGTTATCCATAAAAGGAAATATAAAATATAAATTTAATGAATGATTATACTTAATATCCATGGGAATATATTTGGAGTTAGGTCCCACTATTAAAGGAAATAGAATATTTTTAAATCTAAATTTTTACACATTAAGAAAGGGTGTGGAGATAAATTTTTATCAATTTCTTCATGGTATTAAATTACCTATTCGGTTTTATTTAAACATGAAAAAATTTGTGTCATTTTAGGATTTAAAGTTGATAGGTATATAATCTATTGATTTTCATGTATTGATGCAATGAATGATACTAGTTTCACTGTGTGAAGTATTGTTGATACCTATTAGAAAGTATATCATCAGGTTGATTTAATTTTTCAATTCCATTTTCAAAAATTCCATGGATCCAAATTTGTTAGATGTGTTGGAGAATTAAGATATCCTCATCCTTTTTCAACTAGAAATATATTTTCCAATATCATTTTTTTGATATGATAGATCATTTAATCATTAATTTAGTATAAGAGATAATAATATGTGGAACTATTTATTTATATTGGATGTATCCTTTTAAAATATATATGAAAATTTTGAAGGGATATGTTACACTTTTGTATTGATAAATGGACTCTATTGTTTAAAAATGTATGTTGAAAAAGGTGATTGGGTTTTCTATTAATTATTTGTATGAAGTAGAGAACATTGTTCTATTTGTATCTTGTAATTTGAAAATTGATAGTTAAGTTAAAGGAATATGAGAAATTACAAGATACAGATAGAACAATGTGGGCCTATTTATTTATATTATTTTCTACTAATTATTTGTATGAAGTAGAGATATGATTTTTTTTATCCACGTGTAAAGCCTTTGAATATGAGAAAATTAGGGTACAAAAAAAATTAAAGATCATCTGATTTTTTATTATTTTAATCACATTTATACACACTTGATATGGTATGGTTAAATAATAAAGAATTCAATATTTAATGTTAATATAAAAGTTTAGTATGAGATATAGGATCATCTTGAAGCATTAATGAATGATGTAGGTATTGAAACCATTGAAAAATAGCAAGTGTTAAATGATATATGGTATGAGAAACCATTATTACTAGGTTTCATTAAATTTATAGTGTTATTAGTAGTGTTAAAATTTTTTAACTTGAAAGTAAAAAATTTTAGGAGTGATAAAAGTTTCATGCTTAAATCTTTGAAATAGTTACATCCAAAAGGAAATTTTCTTCCATATTCTAATTATGATAGAAAAAAATATTATGTCCAGTGGGATTAGGTTATAATAAAGTATATGTTCTCAACAATGATTTTTGTGTTGTATATGAAGGAATATGAAAGTTTATCAGAATTTATTAAATGTGAGACATCATAAATAAAATGGATGAAAATCCAACTGTGATTCATTCTTAAGAATAGGCACCAAATATCCCGCTAAAACAATTTGATATATTAAAATAATTATTCATTTTAAGAATCAATTTAAAATTTCAAATGATTAAAAGAGGATAATATGTAATATAGATGGATAAATCTCTAATGGAAACATATGTCACCCCATTGATTCACCACAAAAAAAAGAGCTTTGATAAAAAAAAATCACAATTTATGAAATTAAGTTGGAAATATAAGAATATGACTCTGTTTAGATGGAATGAATCCATATCGGAGCCTCAGTAGACAACATAGTTCATGACCTATTATTTTGGTAGTGTATAACATGTCCCCGTATATATGTATGAAGAAAAAATATGTTATGATGAGTTTGATGATTTATGGGAAAAAACATTCTGTAAATGATATTGATGTTTATGTATCACCATTGATTGATGATTTAAAATTTATATGGGAAGAAAGTGTTATTGTTTTTTATGAATATAATAAATATTGCATTCTTTTACATATTATAGTAATTTTCACTATAAACGAATTTCTTTCATATGGAAAATTATATGGATACAATTTTAAGGCATTTAAATATTTTCCTATTTGAAAATAAGGCTCTTTATACAATCAATTGTGGAATAGAATAAATACAATGCACGTGCGAAATTGAATACTTTTTCAAATGGATCGTTTTTATTAAAGTTTAAAAGAGGCCTTTAATAGTTTAAATGAGTATTATTTTACCTCATGACCATTTTAGATAAAGAATATTATGATAAGGGGAAAAACATCGACATCGCATTTAGAAATAAAGGATATTCTAGTCATCAAAAAAATGCATGGAAGAAATGTTCTATCTTATTTGACATGCCTTATTGGAAATTTTTGGAGGTAAAACATAAAATTGAAATTATTCATGTTAATAAAAACAAATGTGACAATTTGATTGGAACTTTGTTAGCCATAAAAGGAAATATAAAATATAAATTTAATGAATGATTATACTTAATATCCATGGGAATATATTTGAAGTTAGCTCCCACTATTAAAGGTAATATAATATTTTTAAATCTTAATTTTTACACATTTAGAAAGGGTGGGGAGATAAATTTTTATCAATTTCTTCATGGTATTAAATTACCTAGTCGGTTTTATTTAAACATGAAAAAATTTGTGTCATTTTAGGATTTAAAGTTGATAGGTATATAATCTCTTGATTTTCATGTATTGATGCAACGAATGATACTAGTTTCACTGTGTGAAGTATTGTTGATACCTATTAGAAAGTATATCATCAGGTTGAGTTAATTTTTCAATTACATTTTCAAAAAATCCATGGATCCAAATTTGTTAGATGTGTTGGATAATGAAGATATCCGCATCCTTTTTCAACTAGAAATATATTTTCCAACAACATTTTTTTGATATAATAGATCATTTAATCATTAATTTAGTATAAGAGATAATAATATGTGGACCTATTTATTTATATTGGATGTATCATTTTGGAATATATATGAAAATTGTGAAGGGATATGTTAAAATTTTGTATTAATAAATGGACTCTATTGTTTAAAAATGTATGTTGAAAAAGGTGATTGGGTTTTCTACTAATTATTTGTATGAAGTAGAGAACAGTTTTCTATCTGTATCTTGTAATTTGAAAATTGATAGTTAATTTAAAGGAATATGAGAAATTACAAGATACAAATAGAACAATGTGGGCCAATTTATTTATATTATTTTCTACTAATTATTTGTATGAAGTATAGATCTGATTTTTTTTATCCATGTGTGAAGCCTTTGAATATGAGAAAATTAGGGTACAAAAAAATTAAAGATCATATGATTTTTTATTATTTTAATCACATTTATACACACTTGATATGGTATGGTTAAATAATAAAGAATTCAATATTTAATGTTAATAGAAAATTTTAGTATGAGATATATGATCATCTTGAAGCATTAATGAATGATGTAGGTATTGAAACCATTGAAAAATAGCAAGTGTTAAATGATATATGGTATGAGAAACCATTATTACAAGGTTTAATTAAATTTATAGTGTTATTAGTAGTGTTAAAATTGTTTAACTTGAAAGTAAAAAATGTTAGTAGTGTTAAAAGTTTCATGCTTAAATTTTTGAAATAGTTACATACAAAAGGAAATTTTCTTCCATATTCTAATTATGATAGAAAAAAATATTATGTCCAGTGGGATTAGGTTATAATAAAGTACATGTTTTCTACAATGATTTTTGTGTTTTATATGAAGGAATATGAAATTTTATCATAATTTATTAAATGTGAGACATCATAAAGAAAATGGATGAAAATCCAACTGTGATTCATTCTTAAGAATAGGCACCAAATATCCCGCTAAAACAATTTGATATATTAAAATAACTATTCATTTTAAGCATCAATTTAAAATTTCAAATGATTAAAAGAGGATAATATGTAATATAGATGGATAAATCTCTAATGGAAACATATGTCACCCCATTGATTCACCACAAAAAAAAGAGCTTTGATAAAAAAATCACGATTTAGGAAATTAAGTTGAAAATCTAAGAATATGACTCTGTTTAGATGGAATGAATCCATATCAGAGCCTCAGTAGACAACATAGTTCATGACCTATTATGTTGTTAGTGTATAACATGTCCCCGCATATATGTTTGAATAAAAAATATGTTATGATGAGTTTGATGATTTATGGGGAAAATAGTCTGTAAATGATATTGATGTTTATGTATCACCATTTATTGATAATTTAAAATTTATATGGGAATAAAGTGTTATTGTTTTTTATGAATATAATAAATATTGCCATATTTTACATGTTATGGTAATTTTCACTATAAACTAATTTCTTGCATATGAAAACTTATATGGATATAGTTTTAAGGCATTTAAATATTTTCCTATTTGAAAATAAGTCTCTTTATACAATCAATTTTGGAATTGAATAAATACAATGCACGTGAGAAATTGAATACTTTTTCAAATGGATCGTTTTTATTAAAGTTTAAAAGAGTCCTTTAATAGTTTAAATGTGTATTATTTTACCTCATGACCATTTTAGATGAAGAATATTATGACAAGGTGAAAAACATCGACATCACATTTAGAAAGAAAGGATGTTCTGGTCATCAAAAAAAGCATGGTAGAAATGTTCTATCTTATTTGACATGCCTTATTGGAAATTTTTGGAGGTAAAACATAACATTGAAATTAATCATGTTAATAAAAAAAAATGTGACAATTTTATTGGAACTTTGTTAGCCATAAAAGGAAATATAAAATATAAATTTAATGAATGACTATACTTAATATCCATGGGAATATATTTGGAGTTAGCTCACACTATTGAAGGAAATAGAATATTTTTAAATATTAATTTTTACACATTAACCAAGGGTGGGGAGATAAATTTTTATCAATTTCTTCATGGTATTAAATTATCTAGTTGGTTTTATTTAAACATGAAAAAATTTGTGTCATTTTAGGATTTAAATTTGATAGGTATATAATATCTTGATTTTCATGTATTGATGAAATGAATGATACTAGTTTCACTGTGTGACGTATTATTGATACCTATTAGAAAGTATATCATCAGGTTGAGTTACTTTTTCAATTCTATTTGCAAAAAATCCATGGATCCAAATTTGTTAGATGTGTTGGATAATGAAGATATATTCATCCTTTTTCAACTAGAAATATATTTTCTAACATCATTTTTTTGATATAATAGATCATTTAATCATTAATTTAGTGTAAGAGATAATAATATGTGGGCCTATTTATTTATATTGGATGTATCCTTTTGAAATATATATATGAAAATTGTGAAGGGATATGTTAAAATTTTGTATTGATAAATGGACTCTATTGTTTAAAAATGTATGTTGAAAAAGGTGATTGGGTTTTCTACTAATTATTTGTATGAAGTAGAGAACATTGTTCTATCTGTATCTTGTAATTTGAAAATTTATAGTTAAGTTAAAGGAATATATGTCTTAATGGTAAAGTTAATTCCAAGTGATGTAGTGATACAGGCACATTTGGTTAGCTGAGGGACCAAGTGTTAATGTGATCACATGGTCTGGTTTTGATATTAATGTTTAAATATTTTACATAGAAAAATCAAGATGATAAGAGTATCATTCAATATAATGGAGTAATTGTCATCATTAAAGCACTGCATTTTTTGAGTTCCAAGGATAAAAACCCCAATTTCTATATCAAAAACATATTTTTGAGTTATTGAGTATATATGGTAGAATGAATATACTAAATTTATAGTATCTAGGTTTAAGTGTAACTGGGTTGATAATAAAAGTGTTGTGAAACATGATAGTATGAATTTACATTGTTGATTTGAAAATATTTAGATGTAAATATGAATAATTTATCATGGAGACGCATGAAAAACATATATTTTATATTTTTGATCCATCTAATGATCAATGGAAAATCATTTTTCAAGAGAAAAAAAATTATTTAGGTGATAATAATGTTGATGATATTCAAGGATTATGTGATATTTCTTCATTTATTATATAAATTCTTGAGGATAATAATGACTACAATGAAGAGGTAGTCCATTCAATATGAAATGATCACATAGAATGGATATGAGAAAACACTCTATTACTCTCCTAATTATTTTGGTAAATATTCATTGTCTATTTTTTATGAAACTTATAAATTTAAAAACTCTATCTTGGATATTCAAATCTATAGATATTGATCATTTTTGTCATTTTTTTATAAAATTCTATATTCATCAGTTTCGATTAAAAAAAATTGGTTGAAAAAACCCAAAATCATTATTTTTTACGAAAAATGCACATATAAAAACACTTTTTCTTAATTGGGTATTTAAATCTACAAATGTTGATTATTTATGTCTTTTTTTAATTATTTTTTATATTCATCATCTTTACTTATACATTTTTTGGTTGAAAAATCCTAATATCATTAATTTTTTATGAAACTTACACATGTAATAAAACTATTTTTTTTAATTGGATATTTAAATTTATAAATTTTGATCATTTTTTTATTTTTATATTAATTTTTATATTCATCAATTTCAACTAAACATTTTATGGATAAATAAACCTAACGTCATTAGTTTTTGTGACTATTTATTTGTATTTATTATTTTCATATATTCATTTTTCTTCATCAGTATTAGTTAATATAATAGATATAATTTTCTTTAGATTATTAAAAAACATTTTTTCTACTTCTAAAAAATATTGAATTATAATAAAATATAGGTATATTTAATTTCATTGAATTTATCTATTTAAAAGATAGACATATAGGCAGATGAACATTTATCAAGGTATGTGTATATTTTTTTATATTAACATATCTTTAATGACTAAATTATATAATAAATTTATTTTTTGTTTGTCATATTTATTTACAACACTAATGGTGAGTCTCCAGTGGAAGAGTGTTTTTCTTCTCCAAAGAAGATGATACACATAGTTGTTAAACACGAGATTATACATTTTCCAAAACATTCACTTGCTCATGGGGAGCATAGGTTGATGATTGAATTTTATAATGATAATAATCTAGTATTCCAGAGTGCAAAGAAATTTATTAGTTATATGGCCATGAAAATCCATTTTAGTATTTTTATTTTATATCCTGATTGGAGGGACTTTGATAAGAGTGAGAAAGATCCATTTTGGGATTTCGTAATGGTATATTTTATCATCTAATTTATTTTTATCAAATCTTAAAAAATTATATATTTCATGACTAATATTTAATTTATTTAATTACATATGATATTTTACTATCATGATATGAAAGAAATTAAAAAGTGGTAGTTATATTTTGCATCAATTAAATAGAGATATTTTAAAACAAAATTGACTTCACAATATATTTTTAGGAAACAACATAGTGAAAACCCATGGCTCAAATATGGGTTTATAGATACAAATACCTAGGAAAAATTTACCACCAGCTAGGAGGAGGAAGTCTTTATGTTATAATAATTATTGATTATAAAATCAATTTGTAAAAATATTTTTAATTATATAAAAACTTATTCGTTTATTCTTATATAATAGGCCTCTAGGTAATATCACAAAGATATCTAGTTGCATAATTTATACACTCACATTTTATCATGTGGAGGGTATCAGTTACTAGAGGAGAAATTGATTGCTAAAAATTTTGATAAATTAAGAGATAAATCTAGTAGTGAATCAGAAAGGGGTCAGTTTAGCCCTCTATCTCCTCCCACTCACCGTGAAAAAAGAAAAGGGGAAAGGGTGACAAAAATGGGAAGTTTCTTATGAATATATCAAGAGAAGTATTTAATAATATTATAAGAATATAATTATTATATTTCTTACATGTTAGTGCTTTGTAAATTCATCACACTAATATAGAATTTTCATATATTATTTTAGGATGACCTTTAAGAGAAATAAATACAAGGGACCTTTATATGTGAGGGTGGAATGTAAATTCTAGCTACTACTTTAGGAAAGTAAGAACACTTAGGTTACATAAGATGATATTAGGTGGGTGTTGGTATTAGAATTTTTTGATCATCCTAGAATTACATCGAGAGAGAAAAAATACATAAGAGAAATATCTTCCTTCAAGGTTAATCTGTGAGAGATTAATTAGACAAAAAATATTAAATTAAATCATTTGGATAGGATATGTTTATAAAAATATTTAAACATACACAACCACCACAGCCTCCCTAGACTACTCATCTTTCCTATCCTAATTCTCTACCCCCTCATTCATTCACATCTTTATACTATGATTTGCTTACTGGAGATCCTCATTCACATATTATAGTGTATAGAATCATACATAATATAGGGGATCACATAAATCATTGGATTATGTAATTGAATCAATAAATAATAGTGATGCTTGATGTTATTGATCCAATTTTTCAAGTATTTTTTCTTATTGAGGAGGTGGTCACAGTTAAACATAGTATGGATTATTTTTTTACTTTGGCTATCTAGTCTTTGTCATCACTTGAGATATTTGGTATGCTTTGTTTCTTTAATTTTTATTTAATTTTAAGTTTAAATAATTTGTATTTTTTTCATATATTATCCTTATATATGAGTAGATTAAATCTAATGATTCATTGTAGAAGAAAAAAATTGATAACCCACAACTTTAAATACTTCTTATATTTCTCAAATTTTAAAAAAATTAAGAATGAATTATTTTATTTTGTAGAGTTATTATGAGTTTTTTATAACTATAAAAATATATGTAAGGGATTATACATTAAGAATATTTAAAAAAATACATCATGAAGTTGTTATTGGTGGTGATATCTCAGTACTTGTGCTGGAGTTATTTTCTATGTAAGTAGATTTCAATTTTTATTTTTATTTCTTTAAATAAATATAATTTTTAGTGATTTAATTTATTATTCATCTAATTAGGTATCAACACACTCTTTGCCTCAAATATGAGAGAAATTTAATTTATATATTTATGGGTCTATAATTTATTTAAATGACTATAAAATACATGAGGAATACTATTAGAGTGAAATATATAGCTGAAAGATTGGAAAACATAGAGATTAATTGTTGGTTCCTTCCATTACTTAAAGGGTTAGAAGAATTAAATAATTATGAACTACTATTCATTATAATATCATTCATGATACAAATTTTATGTTTCAGTGGAAATTAGATGTTATGTGTAATGACCCAGACTTTTTGAATGATATTTGTTTCCTAAAAATGTGTGTTATATTATATTATTCACAACCAAACCATATCATTTTTTAATGAAGTGGATGTAAAGGTAAATTTGACCATCTAGATTTGAATTTTATATGAACATTGGTCAATTATGACCATTTTTTAATATTACTATAGGAAATTATACTCCTGATAATAATTTTAACATCATTATTATAGTTCATAAGTAAAATTTTGATAAAGGAAAATTGATACATAAAAAAGAGTCAATGGCGTCAACCATTAGAGTCCTTCCATTTGAAGTTCATCTATCAAAACTTTGGAGGAATTTATCATTACTGGGGTTCAACCTTGACCAATCCCAAGACAAGCTTCAATAAGTGAATCTTGAATGAAATCACCTATAGGAGAAGTTCAAGTTAGTGGAGATTACCACTCGTTCAATGTTAGCTGAGGCACTCCACGAAACTACCACCATTTCACACTTTACTCTTATGGACTATCTAGGTTTAATAAGTGGTTATTTTTTGAGGCCCTAGTTACTTAAATTTTAATTCCATTGTATAATTAAAAAATTTATTCTATAATTTCCATTTTAAGAATAGTTTTTCTTAATAAAATTGTGATGGAATTTGATAAATTCATTTTTCAGATGGAGAGTTTAATTTTCATAAAATATATAATTATTATAATAAACTAAGTTATTTTGAATAATGTTTATTTTAATAAAATTTTATGATAAAAACACTCTTATTTAAAAAAATGATAAAATAATTTTTTTCAAGTGTCATACATTTTACTATGCACTTTCAACCCAATATTATTTTAAATAAATAAGGATTTTTTAATTTTAAATTTTAAATTTTTATATTTAGAGAATTATTATGATAAAATAAATATTATTTTTAAAATCAAGATGCTTAAATTAGGTTAGGGTGAATTTATGATAATTTTATAAAATACTCTATTTTTTCATGAATAGTAAAAATACAGTTTGAGTTTTTCGGTATGATAATAACATCATAATTATGTCATAATGTTGTAATAAATAACTAAAAAAATTAAATGACTTAAAATATTTTATTTTATCTATTTAAATTATTTTAATATATTTTAATCAATTTCCAAATATATAATTTACTTTCAAGATTCTAAAATGGAAACTTCAACTTTAGAAATGTTATTTTGTGAAAACTTTAATTTTCCCTACCAAAATAATTAATATAAAATTATAGTCTAATTTTTGGATTAAAATAACAAAAAATGTGTCCAAAGTGTCCAATACCATGGGAAAATACCATGGTCAAGCTGATGGTTTTTCATTTATTACTACCTAGGTTTTTAAGGCTTGTATTTGGAAATTCTTAAACAAACCTCCACTTTTTCTATAAATACTCACCTATTTATCCATTTACTTTCACTCACAATTAATATTACACAAATATATGACATTTTTACCACCCAAGGTGTCCTCCCAAGGTTTCCTCAAGCCCATAAGGTCCCAATACTCAAGTTTTAGGAGTTACTCTTCAAGGTAAGGGAAATATCCTTATTTTCTCTTTAGTTCAAGAACATCTTTTTGTATATTTATTCTGAATTTTATGTTAACTCTCTTTTATTTTCTTTTTATTAATTCCCTTACTTAAAAATTATGTTTTATAAATGGTATACTCATTTCCCACTCTCTTTTTACCCTTTTCTAAAACCATGTTTTATACCCATTATGCTACCAAATTTACTTCTCAAAATTTCTCTCTCCTACTCAATAAATCCTCTTTTATTTTCTTTTTGTGAATACCCAGACCTATTTATTTTACAAGTTTATTCACCTATAATTTATAATTATTTATTTTATTCTCTTATTAACATACATGAAGCGTAAATTTCCTTTTAGTGGGTTAAAAATGTTATAATGATCATGTCTTTAATCACTTTTTAAAACACCCTGATTTTGATATGAATCTCATTTATTTTATTATCCATGGGTTATTTATTAAATATTTGATTATGATATATATATCTCACATTAATTAAGATATATTAAAGGTGCTCCCTAATAGTTCTATAATGTGCATGGTAAAGAATTTAATCTCTATAGATGACATATTTTATGATACCTTCGTGAACAAACTTAGTAATTTTTATGACACCTCAGTGACATACCTTGGTGATATGATTATTAATGTTTAAATTAAATGTTTTAGGAAAATTTACAAGTTATTATTTATTTTATTTTTATTATAATATTCTTAAATCTATATTGATATTTCTCATGCTCTTATTGACATTATTCAAGATCACTTGTAATCAGTTTCCCTTGCTTATTCCCTTACTGGGACTTATGATCACCCTTTCCTTTGATGTATGTCCTTAGATTATGATATGCATTAAAAGTACTTAGGATGAACCAATGAAGAATAATTTTACATTTTTTATAATAATTTTTTAAGTTTTCGTGAATTATGTACCTTGTTTATAAGAAACTAGACTTTAAATGATCCTCTATTTTATAAAATGTAATGAAAAATTTATATAATAAAACGGTGGGATGTCATAGTTGGTATGAAAGGATGGTTTAGTTATTTTTAGAAATTATGATTTTAAATTTTTAATAATAACATTAGGGACAATTTAAAATATAGGAAAACATCCTGGTATTTTGGTGAAGTATTAAGTAAGTGGTTTTTGAGAAAATAAATCCCTATCTAGATATAAAAAAGTGGATGTGGCTCTGGAAAAGATGCATCTACGGGTAAAAGTCAAAAACACAACTTTGATCTAGACTCTAATGGGAACTAGTGCATGACAACAGACCTTGATGCACTCCTATTTTGACACTCCTGGGGGATATGTTTGGTTAATCACAATCATTTTATGGACCATTATGAAGGATTTATAGAAAATGTAATTATTTTTAAAGAATGATACATTTAATCATGATGTTTTAAGATATAAAATTCCTTTAGAATTATAAGATTCTTAGAAGAAAAATGTTTCCAAATAAGTTTTCTTATTTTAGAAAACTTCATGAAATATTAGTAACCACGTAAATGGTGAGCACAATGGACCATGAATCGATGGCCTCTGATGGAGGCCAAAATGGAAAACTTCATGATAATGATGAATTGACCAACTTGAGTTATGAGAAATAACTTGAATCAAGCTGAGAGGCTAGATTCGCCTAAAAGGGAAAAATTGTCTATTCATTCCTTTATGTGTCAATGACCACCTTCTTTAAGTGAATCTATTAACCCATTGATTGATGAAAAATGGATAAGTTCTATAGAAAATATCTTTTCTATACTCTGTTCTTTGGAAGAAGAGAAAGTCACCCTGGATGTGTACCGCTTAGAGGGAGAAGCTGATCGGTGGTGGGAACTGGTTAAAAACATGAATCCAAGAAGGTATATTGATGATTTGGAGTGGTAAGAGTTCAAGGTAACCTTGTTCAAAAAATATTTCCCTTGTTTGATGAGAACGGAAATAGAGAAGGAATTACTATAGATAAGGGAGAAGGAAAATGCATTTTTGGGAAGCTATGAGATGAACTTTACATGACTTTCTTGTTACACCTCTATGTTTTTCATGGATCCTAATGGAAAGGTTGATATATTTTTTAGTGTACTAAGACCCCATCTCCAAAATAATCTAGCTAATTGAGACTATGATAGCTATGAAGAGATAGTGTTAAGTGCTATGAAAGTTGAACTAGAGTTTTGAGATATGTAGTGGTCCCAGAGATCGAATGAAAATAAGGGATCAATGGAGCCAATATTAGGGAAGAACATTGACCATGGAATAGGAGGAAATCAAGTGTAACTTCCCACATGGAAAAAATGTGGAAAGAATCATTCAGGGAACTACTTTATCAGGAGTGGGAAAGGTTAAAAGTGTGTAAGATATGGCCGTATTTCTTAAAACTATCGTATTGGGGTGAATCCTCAAATTCTCAACACTAATGACAACGGGAAGTTGGTTCAGGCCCATCCTGAAGTCTAGTTCTTCAATTGTGGATATTTTTGGAACTTTTCCAATCACTATCCAAATATAATGGAGGGGAATCACCATCAACCCCAACATAGGCTATGGTATCAAGGTTAAGAATATCACAATGTATAAAGTTGAATCTCCAAATGATGTGGTGGCAAGTACTCTCATTGTTATCTCAAAGTTATAAAGTACTTTGTTTGATTCTGGTTCAATTTATTCCTCTATTTACTCCAAGTTTTCCAATAATATATAATTAGTACCTAAACTTATAGAAGTAGAGTTATTAGTCAAGACTCCAAGAGGTATTATCAATGCATCATTAGTGTAAAGAAACTATAGTATTTGATTTGGTGAGCACAATTTAATCACAAATCTAGTAGTAATTGTTATGCTGGAATTTGAAATTATAATAGGGATGGACAAGATCTCAAGGCATAAAGCTAAGATAAACTACATAAGAAAGGAAATATTAGTAGTCTTGAATGTCCAACCTACAATTTTTTTCAAAGGAGATATATCTCGATCAAATATTTTTCTAGAATCACCTCCCATAGACTTATTTATGGAAATGATTGGTAAAGGTGAAGTAGGAAATGAAAGTATATGTATAGAAAATATCTACATCGTTCAGGAATACATTGAATTATTTCCTGAGGAGTTACATGGACCTAAATTGAAAGGATAGGTAGAGTTATCCATTAAAGTCATGCCTGGATCCAAGATGATATCAAATACCCCATATAGAATGGAAAATATAGAGTTGTAGGAATTAAATAAATAAATTCAGAATATTTTGGAGAATTGAATTATCTAACCAAGTGTGTCTCATTAGATATAACATATTCTATTTGTGAATAAGAAGTATGGATCAATATAGTTATTCATTGATTATAGATAACTTAACAGGATTATAGTGAAGAACAATTACCCTCTTCCAAGTATTGATGATTTATTTGATCAGCTTCATGGGACTCAATTAATCTACAAGATTTATCTTTGATCTGGTTATCCTCAATTGAGGCTTAAGAAATAAGATATTCTAAATTTTTCATTCTAATAAAGATATATGAATTATGAGTTTGTTGTTATGACCTTCAGCTTGACTAATGATCCTTCTATATTTATGGATTTGATGAATAGAGTCTTTAAGGACCACCTTGATAACTTTATGGTAGTTTTTATTGATAATATTATGATATATTATAAAAGTAATGAGAAGCATGAGAATATTCTAAGGGTTATATTAAAAACTCTAAGGAAGGAGAGACTATTTGGAAAGTTCAGTAAATATACATTTTGGTTATAAGAATTTTCTTTATTGGGGCACATTATAACCAATGAAGGAATCTTAGTTGACCTTATAAACACAATGGTTGTGGATCAATGGCATCATTATACAAATGTAACTGAGTTCATGGTTTCATAGGTATGTTAGGATATTATAGGATTTTTGTGAAAATATTTTCATGAATTTTTAATCCACTAGCCAAGTTAACAAAAAAAGGTCCCAATTTCATCTGGAAAATGGAGTTTGAATAAAGTTTCCAAGATCTAAAGAATAGATTGGTTACTACACTTTTGTTAACTCTACCCTCTATCGGAGAAAGATTTTTTATTTTTAGTGATGCACCTCTAAAAGGGATTGGGTGTGTCCTCATGAAAAATGACAAGGTTATTTATTATTCATCTTGAAAATTGAATCCTAGTGAGTATAATTATCTTATACATGACCTAGAGATGGATATAGTTGGTTTTTATCTAAATATATGGAGGTAATATATTTATGGGGAGAAATGTGATATATTCACAGACCACCAAAGTTTGAAGTATATTTTCACAGAAAAAGGAATTGAACATGAGATATAGTAGATGGTTTGAACTTCTTAAAGACTATGATTTTTTCATTTAATTATCATCTTGGAAGAAAAAACATACTCATTGATGCATTAAGTAGGAAATACCTTGTTGTGTTGTAAATGATGAGGATTCAAGGAGATCCTTTGATCAAAGACCTAATAAAACTTGACATGGGAATTGTAAGGGAAGGGAAATCATCAACCCTATCCCAAATTATTTATCAACCATTATTACTAGATAAGATCAATAAATATCAAATAGAATATTCTTTATTATAGAAGAAGATAGGGGATGTAGAGAATGGGAAGTTTCCTGAGTTCAATATTAATCAAGAAGTTTTACTGAAATTTCATACAAGGATATTTTTCCATCCATTCTAGAAATAAAGAAGGATTTTATGGATAAATATCATATATCTAAATTCTCTATACATCCTCTAATCACTAAAATGTATAGGGACCTTCGTGATCATTATTTGTGGGATAACATGAAAGGGGAGATTGTCGACTACACTATAAGGTGCTTGGTGTGTCAACAAGTGAAGGTAGAGAGAAAAATTCCTAAAGGGATATTACAACTACTAACCATACCAACATAGAAGTGGGAAAATATTACTATGGACTTTTTCACTGACCTCTTGAAAACATCCAAAGGAAACAATACGATTTGGGTTATATTGGATCATCTCACCAAGATTTCCAATTTCATCACTATTCGGGAATATTTCTCTCCTGAAAAAATTTCCAAGATATACATGAAGGAAGTGGTAAGTATATATGGGGTGCCACTCTCTATTGTATCTAATCATGATCCAAGGTTCACATCAAAATTCTAGAGAAGTATTTAATATGTTATGAGTACTGAATTTAATTTCAATAAGGCCTATCACCCCCCCCCCAAATTATGTTCAATATGAAAGGACAATCCAGACACTCAAGTACATGTTGAGAACATGATCAAAGGAATTTAATGGTGGATAGTATTAGCATATCCCATTAGTTTAGTTATCATACAACAACAGCTTCTATTCGAGTATTCAAATGGCACCTTATGAAGTTCTATATGGGAAGCGATGTAGAACTCCTACTTGTTGGGATGAAGATGGTGAGATAAAGTTTCATGGGGCTAATATTATGTAATATGTGATATAAAAGGTTCATGTCATCCAACAATACATAAAAGTTTCTCTGATTTAGTAGGAGAGATATGTTTATAACCGTTTAAGGGACTTGGAGTTTGGTTTTGGTGACAAAGTGTTCCTTCAAATATCACCTTGTAATAGATTCATGTGGTTTGGGAATAAAGAGAAGCTTATCCCTAGGTACATTGGCCCCTATGAATCCTTGATCACATAGGAGCAATGGCATGTCAGCTATAACTTCCACCAAATCTATCTCAAGTTCGTAATTTATTCCATGTATGTCTCTTGAGGAAGTGAATACCTAACCCTTAACATGTACTAAATCCTAAGGTAGTATAATTGGAACATTACCTCTCTTATGAGGAGCATATGGTGGAGATCTTGGACTGTAGATACAAGGTTCTATGCAACAAGACTACCCACCTCGTCAAAGTGTTGTGGAGGAACCATAAATATGAAGAAGTGATGTGGGAACCAAAGTAGAAAATGAGGCATAAGTACCCAAAACTTTTCCCAACTGAGAGAACGAGTTTAAATTTTGGGGATGAAATTTCTTAAAGGGGGAATAATTTAATGACCCAAATTTTTTTAATGATATTTGTTTCCTAAAAATGTGTGTTATATTATATTATTGACAATCAAACCATATTTTTTTAATTAATCCAATATAAAGAGAAATTTTACCATCTAAATTTGACCGTTATATAACTATTGGTCAATATGACCATTGGTAACTATACTCTTGATAATAACTTTAACTTTATCATAAAAGTTTATAAGTAAAATCTTGACAAATGAAAACTTATACAGAAAGAAGATTCGATGAACTCAACTAGTAAAGTTGTTTCGTTTGAAGCCCATATTTTGAAAATTGTATGGGATTTATCATCACTAGAGTTTTCCCTTAACCAATCCCAAGCTGAGATTTTAAAAGTGAATCTTTAACAAAATTGCCTACGGGAGAAGTTCAAGTTAGTATAGATTACCACCCGGTCGATGTTAGTTGAGGAACCCCATGAAATTACCACCATTTCACACCTTACTCTTAGGGTGTATTATAGAGTAATAACGGGTTATGTGTCAAGGCCCTAGTTACTTAAAATGTAATTCTATTGTATAAATAAAATTTTTATTCTATCATTTCTATTTTAAGAATAATTTTTCTTAATAAAATTGAGATGGAATTTGATAAATTGATTTTTTGGAAAGAGATTTTACTTTTTAAAAAATATATAATTATTATAATAAACTAAGTTATTATGAATAATGTTTATTTTAATGAAATTGTATGATTAAAATGCTCTTATTTAAAAATAAATTATAATTTTTTTTCAAGTGTCAAAAATTTTAGTATGAATTTTCAATCCGCTATTATTTTCAATAAATAAGAATTGTTATATTTGAAAGTTAAAATTACCATATTTATAGAATTATTATGATAAAAAATATAATTTTTGAAATCATCACATAGAAATTATGTTAGGGTGAATGTATGAGAATTTTTTAAAATATTTTATTTGTTCATGAATAGTACAAATACATTTTGAGTTTTTTGGTATGATAATGACATCATAACTCTGTCATAATGATGTAATAAACAATTAAAAAAAATAAAAAACATAAAATATTTTATTTTATTAATATAAATTATTTTAATATATTTTAATCAATTTCCAAATATATAATTTACTTTCCAAATTCTAAAATGAAAACTTTAACTTTAAAAATGTTATTTTGTGAAAAATTTAATTTTCCTTGATAAATTAAGTAATATAAAATTATGGTTTTCTCTTTTGGATTAAAGTAACATAAAATTTGTCCCAAGTCTCCAATACCATGGGAAAATACTAGGGGAAAGCCCATGTTTTTTCATTTACCACTGCCTAGGTTTCCAAGGCCTATATTTGGAAATTAATAAACAAATCGTCCACTTTTGCTATAAATACCCACCCATTTATACATTTCCTTTCACTCCAAATTAATCCTCCATTAATATTTGATAGTTTTACCTCATAAGGTTTCCTAAATCCACCAAGTTACTAATACTCATGTTTTAGGAGTTACTCTTCAAGGCAAGGGAAATATCATTATTTTCTCCTCATTTCAAGAACCTATTTTTGTATATGTCTTCTGAATGTTGTGGTCACTCTCTCTTATTTCCTTTTTATTAATTCCATTACTGAAAAATAATTTTTTATCAGTGGTAGACTCCTATCCCCTATCTTTTTACCCTTTTCTAAAACCACATTTTATACTCGTTATGCTACCAAATTTACTTCTCAAAATTTCTCTCTCCTCCTCAAGAAATCCTCTTTAATTTTCTTTTTTTAAATACTCATACCACTTTATTTTCTAAGGTTATTCACCTAAATGAGATAATTATTTATTATATTCTAGGATTAATATACATGAAACTCACAATTCCTTTCTATGGGTTAAAAATGACATAATGATCATGTCTTTAAGCACTTTTTAAAATGCCCTGATTTTGATATGAAACCGATTTCTTTTATTCTCCATAGGTTATTTATGAAATTTTTGATTATGATATATGTGTATCAAATTAATATATAAATATTAATGGTTTTCCCTAATATCACTCCAATATATTGGGTAAATAATTTAATCTCTAGAGATGACATATTTTATGATACCTAGGTGAATAACCTTGGTAATGTTTATGACACATCAGTGACAAACCTTGGTGATATGATTATGAATGTCTAAATTAAATGTTTTATCCAAATTTAAAGGTTATGATTTATGTCCTTTTTATTACGATATACCTCAATCCATAATGATATTCCTCATGTTCTTATTGATATTCTTCAAGATCACTTATAAACGGTTTCCCTTGCTTATTCCCTTATTGAGCCCCATGCTCACCCTTTCCTTTGATGTATGTCCTCAGGTTATGATATGTAGTAAAATTAATTTGGATGAACCAATGAATAATCCTTTCAAATTTTTTATAAGAAATTTTTAATTTTTCAAGTATTATGTACCTTCTTTCCCAGAAACTAAACTTTATAATATCCTCTGTTTTATAGAATGTAATGAAAATTTTATTTAATAAAAAGGCAGGATGACATATTATGAATATTCTTCCCATATAAATGCACAACATATTAGTTATTCTCTTTGTTGAATGATGTTCATGATATTTTTTAAGTCTTCTTTAATTTTTAAGTTTTATACTATTTTATTAGTCCTTTAATCTAAAATATTTCATGTTGCACATGTTTTTGTAATTAATATATGAAGACAAAAAAGGTCATATAAAGAATTTAAAAAAGGGAAATATTGATAAGGAACATAAATTAAATTAATTACATTCAAGTGAAGGTAGATAACTTTTATAATATAGTAAAAAAATTATCTTATATGTATTGTGTGTTTTATTTTTAAAGTGTTATTACTTTAGTATCATTATAAAAAAAGAAATATTTAATGTGGATATTATTTATTACAATTCATTTTTGAGATAATAACAGCTAGATTAGTGACAAATTTTGACATGGTTAGTTCCATTATAGTTCTTATGAATTAAAAAAAATAAGTTTTATTGTAAGTTTTATAAAATTTATTGTTTTATATATTTTTTATGAATTTAACTTTTATCCAACTGGAGGATTAAACTAACTTTAATATTTATTTTCAAACTACAGTATAGGATTAATTAATTTATAAATTTATATTAAAAAGTTTTATTAATGTGTATTATCTTGAAAAAAAATGTATAAAATTTTTCATTATCTTTTTATTTGTTTTTCGTTGTTGATACTATTTCATGGTTTCTTATCATGTTGTTGAATTTTGTTAACAAGTTTGGGGTATTTTATTTCTATAATATTTAAAAAATAATAATATTTAACTTTCAACATCGGTTATTAAGAAAATTGACATTGAAAGAGTGTTTTGGAATCAGTTATTTTCTATAAATAATGTGGAAAAGAACTTTTGGGGTCATTTTTCTTAGGATTTCCACATTAGTTTTTATAAAAACCATCATATAATGTTCAAATAAAAGTTGATCTAAAAAATCAGACAATTTTGATCATTAATAAAACCGATATTGAAATGTTTCAATTTTATTTTTTTATAACTAATGTTGAAAATTTATTTTAAATGTCAATTGAAATAACATCACCTTTTAACCAACATTAAAGATTAAAAATAACTTACATTAAAATGTCATTTTTTAGTAGTGCTATTAGAAAGTAATATTGTTTTCATGGTTTAAAACTATGATAATAGATCTCATAATTCAAGCAATAGGACCCAAAACCATAGAAATTGGAAATTATCATGGTTTTGTTGGTTTTGGGTGTTATCTTCATCATAATATAATTATATCCATGATTTCAAAGAAACTACGATAATAGGCCCTTATTGCAACATTTTCAAACCCTAGCAACATGGTATAATTTTTTACCTCCTATTTATACTATTTAAAAATTATTTCCAAAGGTGACTTATTATTATGGCTTTAGAAACCACGAAAATAGGAACCCCTGTAGTTATGATTTTAAGACCATGGTAATAATGTTTACTTCTTTACCCCTATTATAGTGGTTTTCAAAATATAGTCATAGGTGTAGGTTCTAGGTGAAACAGAAGCTCTTGTTGGGCATGAACAACTCGTATTTTTTTTATAACCATTGAATAATTTTATATTTACACAACAAAAACATTGTGAACAATGAAATTGATTCATGGGTTAATTGACATGAATGTCGGTATCATAAAGAAATAACCATCACATGTATTTTATAATTAATTTATAAGCAGATCTAGAATTTCCTAAACTTGTAATTCTTTCTTTATTGATGATCTAGTTGACTTGATGTTGTAGTATTATCATTTTATTGTAGTATCCAAGTATAGAATCACTCTAGTAGTTATCCACACATGCACCATAATCTCAAAACATTTTTTTAGAATCATTGAGTGCTATAATGGTTGATCTTAATCTCTTTCATTGTTCATGTTTAATCGCAATAGAATTCTCTTTGAGGATGAATAATTCTTGGTGTTACCACAATGGATTGAGAGGGGAGGAGGAGAGAGCATGTTCTAGATATCCATAACTCTTTATATCAGTGATTTACAATAAATATCACTTAGGAAAGAGATATAACTAGATATATATTAAATAAAGTTTAGGGTTTCCTATTTACATATAACCCCCCTTTCCAATTCCTTAATTCTTAATGAACCTCATGACTTAAAAATAATATAATTATTATTCACTTAACATCTTCATCACTTAAGAATAAATAAATATCATTTATATCATTTCTAATCAGACCATTATACTCAGTCTTATTATCCTCCTTGGTATTTATCGAACCTTGAATAATGATTATTTATTTAATAAATAAATATCACCTCATTATTCATCAATAAATATAATAAATATTATATTTTCCAAACCATGTAAATAAATGTTTATTATTATTTAACTCATACATTATTTTGAATAAAACATGATTAAATCTCATTGATCAACCAAACCTAAATAATTATTAAACAAAAAATTAGGAAAAATATTTATTCTAACTTATTAAATTCAACATTGAACTTAATTGAGATTCTATATACACTTAGTTTGTGATCCTATAGGTGCATTTATTTGTTGAAATAGGCAAATATTCCTAAATTCCAAGGTTAGCATCCTGCAACATGCTAAGGCACCCATAGAGAAAGAAGTTAATGCCTCAACTGAAGGTATTAGGCACAGTGGAAGGGTTATTTGATGGTATGACCAACTTGATATTTAGTCTTAATTTACATTTAATTGTTACCACATGTGATTAAAATTCCATGTCCAATGAAAATATTAGATTACTTAACAAGATTAAAACATTGAAATTATAATATAAGTATCTTCACATGTAATTTATAATTAATTTATTTAGTAGATATATGATTACATCAACATGTAATTCTCTCTTCGTTGATGATTCAGTTGACTATACCTTATAATATCATAATTACACTATAGGATCCAAGTGTAAAATTCCACTATAGGTGATCCACATGTGCACCACAATCTTTGAACATCATCGTAAAATATTTAGGTGCTAGCAGGGTCGATCCTTATCACTTGAGTTGTTTGTGGTTGATTACAGTTGTATTCTTCTCAAATAAGGAAGAAATATTAATGATATCTCAAAGGATTGAGAGAGGAGGAAGAAATATTGTTCTCTAGATCTCTAGATCTCTCTCTATATCTTGAAATAGTCCCTATATATCCATTGTGCACACCAAAATTAATTATAGAAAGTGATATAATTAGATATTTATTATGGAAATTTTAGGGTTGTAAAATTTCACAATAAACTCTTTTAATATTTATAATTCTTAATTAAACACATATTTTATAATAATAATAATAATCACTTTCCAATTTCAAAATATTAAGAATATGAATAAATATAATTATATTATTTCCAATCGAACTATTAATCTCAGACCGCTCTCCCACGTCGACATTTACCGATCCCCAAATAATGACAACTTAATTAATAAATAAATATCACTGCATTTTTCTATGATAAATATAATAAATATAATATTCACTAAACTTGAGAATGAATATTTATTATTATTATTTAACTCAATTATTCTTTCCAATAACTTGTGATTAAATTATGGTGATCAACCAAACCCAAATAAATATTATTTATTCTAACTTGTTAAAGTCAATACTTTAATTTAACTGAGATTATGGATATACTTAGTGTGTGATTCTCAAGGCCTATTTCTCAATGTAATTAAACATAACTACAAAAATTCCAATTTTAGCATCTAGAAACACACCAATTATCCCATATAGAAAGAAGTTAATGTCACAATGACATCCAACCTCCTACAAATGCTTACTGGGTAATATAATCCCTTTGTCGTGATATCTCTAATCAAGAAGGTTAAATCTCAGTGAAATCAACCTATATTCTTGATTTATATTTATTTTAATTTTATTAAATGAACTCTCTCACAAAATACCATGTACATGGATTTATGTAGGTAGTTTCATTCCCATCAAAGAGTCTGAGATGTCAACATCCATCAAGGGATAAAAGGGATGAATCCTTTCTTATATTGTCCATTAATGCAATATCACTCATGATGTACCCAACATATCATACCTCTCTTTGATTATATTTAATCAGAGTTTTTGTCAATACATCAAATTATGTGATTCATGATATCAATTAATGATAATATTAAAGTCTAAGGATCAATACACACATCCAAAAAATAGCAACATCTAATTATAGGGTCCGAGCGTGGTGGAATAATGTGATGGGTTGTACCCAAATTTGATTTTTTCATGATCGATGATCAATTTTAGATTTGTATAATGATGAATTTTTTAATCAATGGAATTGAATCAAAGAAAACAGAAAATGGATAGAATGTCAGAACCAAGTGCAGGATCATCGCATATTATTTATAATTAATTTAATAAATTAAAGAATTACCTTGTGTGTATTATTTATTCATTGATAGATCTGAAAATATATATATGTTTTATCATTGTTTTATTTTACTAATCAAGATTATATTCTCTCTAGCAGTGATCCACACCTTTTCCAAAAATCTCTGAATTTTATCGTAGGAATCTCCGGGTGCTAGCGCCGAAAATACTAACACTTGCATCATTTGATTTTGATCTCTACAATAATCACTTCTAAATCATTCTACATGATATTTATAGAATCAAGAGTGGGAAGTTTAGGAAGATCACTCACTGTTCTTGTGAGTTTTCTTATATAGGGATCTCCCTAGGTTTTGAGAATATTTTCTCCGGTTGTCGTTGTGCATGACACAAATGAATTGTCTCTATTTGAAAAAATTATAATTGAATTTATATATTGCTAGGATTAGAAATAAATAATTTAAAAATTTCCATTTATTATTTATTTAATCCCTTACATAACCCCATGTCTAAAATAATATTATTATTATTATTTCTCATCATGTTCTTAACTTGAAAATTAAAATTAAATATTATTTATTCCAATAATATTCAATATATATTATTTCTCACCGAACCATTATACTATGTACATCATTCCTCTAAAATATTTATCAGGCCTTGAATAATGTCTATTTATTTATTAAATAAATATCACTACATTATTCACCAATAAATAAATAAATATTATTTTCACTAAATAAAAAATATGTATTTATTAAATATTTCGCTCACATAATATTCTCTCGAATAAATAATGATAGAATATATGAGATCAAAAAAACATGAATAATTATTAAACCACATGTGTGAATAAAATTTATTCAAATTTTTAAATAATAAATAATAATATATCATTTAACTAAGATTTTGGATACACTTAGTGTGTGAACATCTAGGCCTCTTTCTTAATGGAATTAGGTGAAAAAGCCTAAAGTCCAAGGTTATTGTCTAGAAAAACGCCAATGAACCCATAAATAAATAATTTAATCTACAATGAAATAATAACACATATAGATTCTCACTATGTAATATAATCCCTTTATCATGATATCTCTAATCAAACAAGTTTCATGCTAGTTCCATCAACCTATGTGCTTGATTTCTCTTTCTTTGAAATTCTGAAAGTAAAACTTTCCCATAGAACATTATGTCTATGTATTTATTTAGGCTGTAGAATTTCTATCAAAGGGCATGAGATATCAACTTCCATTAAATAATATAAGGTAAAAATCCTTTCTCTCATTATTCTTTAATGAAATATTTCTCATGACACACCCAACTTATCCTACCTCATTGTGAACATATGTCATCATAGTTTTCATCAATACATCAAAGTAAACAACTTATAATATTCATTAATAATAATATTAAAGTCTAAGGATCAATATACACATCCACATATAATAATATCCAATGAAACATATGAATGTGTATTTTCTACTGGCAAGTATCATTCTCATAATATCATACACTGGATATTACCAAGGGCATACAACATGAGATGGTGCCTCAAATTCCTATGAATCTACACCCCTGATAGCATGTATCATTTTTCCCCCAAATGATATCATCTAGATTTAGAACATATATTTAAGAATAGTGTCATAGCACTTTTGGTTTCTCATCATAGTGGGGAACTACTATGACCTTTTAGTGCGACAGCTACTCCTAGAAAATTATCACATACAATGTTACACTGAAAAATAATCATGATGTGATAAGGAGTTTATTAATATTAAAAACTATGAATATAGTTTATCATAAAGTACATAGAAATTGGTTCTAGGGCACTAACTCTAATATACTACCACTTTTACTAGATCTAACTTATAATAACCTTCAGTATAGTAACTCTTGCATGATACTCATACTTCTACTAAGATAGGCCTTTACTCAAGGGGTTTTCCATGTTCTCTTCCATGGATACTCTACTTACTGCAACTTCACCTCTTTGATAAAAATTCATCAAGAGGTGATACTTTGAGAGTATATTATTTTTTCCATTGGTGTGACCTTGTCTCTTTTAGAATATCCACCACTACATTATTATCATAATACAATGTGATAGGTTCTTTACTTATAGGTACCAAATCAATCTCCTGAACAAATTTTAGTATACAAATGTATTCTTTGGATGCATTACAAGATTCTATATACTCAGACTCCACTTTAAAATCAGTGACAACTGGCTTCTTTTAACACTTATAGATCATAACTCCTCCATTGAGAAAATATATCCTGACTACAACTTTAGATCATTCTAATATATTTGAAAACTATCATCAGTATAACCCTGATGACCAGCTCCTTGTCTCCTCTATACACTAAAAACATATCCTTATTTCTTTTTAGATACTTGAGGATATTCTTAACAGCAAACCAATTTTTTTCTCCTAGATATTCTTGATATATTCCTACCATGCTCAATGTATAGGCAACATCAAGTATATTACACAAAATGGAATACATGATTGATCTTATCACTAAAGTGTATGAGATCTTACTCATTCTATTTTTCTCTTGTTTTGTATGAGGACACATTTTCTTCAAAAAAGTGTAAACCATGTGACATTGGAACCAATACCATCTTGGATTATTCCATACTAAATCTATTTAGTATTTAGTCAATGTATATACTTTAACTTAGTCCAAGTAGCCTCTTATATCTACCACAAATGATCTTGATCCCTAAAATATAGGTTTCTTCACCTAATTTCTTCTTAGAGAAACACTTGTTTAACCAATCCTTAATAGACTATAAGACTGGTATATCATTTTCAATTATTAATATTTCATCAACATATTCTACAAGGATAATGAATGCATTACCACTAAACCTATTATAAACTCATGGCTTGTATTCATTTTTAATAAAACCAAATTCTTTTATACCTTCACTAAATAAAACGTTTCATGACCTCAATGCTTTCTTCAATCCATAAATGGATCTCTGTAACTTGAAAATTATTTTGGAATCACCTAGAGTCACAAACCCTTCTGGTTGTGTCATATAGATATCTTTCTAAGGGTTTACATTAAGGAAAGTAGTATTGACATTCATTTACCAAATTTTATAGTAATGGTAAGATGTTATAGCAAGTATAATTATGATCGATTTAAACATAGAAATGGGTGAACAAGTTTCATCATAGTCAATTCCTTGATGTTTTTTAAACTCTTTAGCCACTATCCTTGCTTTATAGTTATTTACTTTACCTTCCATGTCCAGTTTTCTCTTGAATACTCATTTTCACCCTATAGTCTTTACATAAACTAGGGAATTGTCTAGAACCCAAACTAAGTTATGATACATGGAATCCATTTCAAAATTAATGGATTCTTTCTATATTGCAGCTTCTAATCTCTTTACTTATATTTATAAGGGATAGGTTCATCATGGTCAACCAATAATGAGTCACCATATTTTGTGACTAGAAAACCATATATCTCTGGTTCTTTTAACTCTCTTGTGATCCTACAAAATAATTGTGTTTTAGGTTCTACTTATTCTATGGGGACCTGTGGAATCTATTCATGTACTAACTCTTTTGTATCTTGAGAATCAACTTTATCCAAGACAATCTTCCTCCTACTATCCTTTTTTAGGATGTGATCCCTCTCAAGAAATACAGATTGTCTAGCAATAGTCACTTTCTTGTATGAGGGGTTTTATATGAAGTATCCCTTTATTTATGTGGGATACCCTATAGAGATACACTTTGTGCCCTGGGGTGATAGTTTCTTTCTTGAGATAGACTTAAAAAATGGCTTATAACCCCATACACATGTATGCGACAAAACTGATTTCTTTTCACTCCATAACTTGAATGGAATTACATTTTCCACTTTTGTTGGTACTTTATTTGATGTATATGACACAATTTTTAATTCATATCCTTAAAAGAATAATGTAATATCTGCATGACTCATCATCAAACTTACCATGTCTAACAAGGTATGGTATCTCATTTCACTAACATCATTCCACTATGGTGTATAAGTTGGAGTGAGTTGAGATAGAATCCCAAACTCATATAAAAATTTGATAAAATCTTAGTTAATATATTCACCATCTCGATCTGATCGAAGCTTATTTATCTTCTTTCCAAGTTTATTCTCTACTTCATTCTTTAATTCCTTGAATTTCTCAAAGGACTTGGACTTAATACCTCATCAAGTAGACATAACCATATCTACTCAAGTCATAAATAAAAGTTATGAAGCAATAATACCAACCTATATCTTCTACTAGAAATGGTCTACACACATCGGTGGGTACCAGTCCTAGAAGCTCTATGGCCCTTTCACCCAGTCCACTGAATGGTGGTTTGGTTATTTTCCCTTATAAAAATCATGACATATTTCAAGTGGTTTTAGTTAATAAGAGTCTAAATAACCATCTTGATAGATATTTTTCAAATTATTCTCATTTACATGACCAAGATGGTGATGCCATAGATGGGTGTTATATGAGTCATGTGAACATGATTCATTATCAATTACTAATACTCAGTTTTCATAATTTAATACATAAAGATAGTTATTTAAATGTGTCATACCATAACATATGTTGTCTTTATAAAATAAAAAATGGTTATTTCGAAACCTGAAAATAAACCCATATGCATCTAGGTATGATATAGAAATTATGTTCTTGATGACAATTGGTACATAATAACAATATTTTAAAACAAAAATCATTCTCATTGGAAATTCAAGGTGGTAGTCATTAATGGATATATTAGTAATCCTCGCACAATTGGTAGTCTGCAGATCCACCTCTCCTCTAGAAATCTTTCAGAATATACTTGGTTCTTGAATTTGGATACATATGTGGGCACCACAAGCTGAATCTAATACACAATGTGTAGATATTGAAATATTACACTTAATAACAAATGTACCATTAGCTTCCCCTTTCTTCTGGGTGCAGTTATTCTTCTAGTGTCCTCGCTCTACACCTGTAAAACATACCACCTCCTTTTCCTTTCCCTACCTCTGGATCTTACTCTTCTTAGAAGGATGATACTAAGGATATTTAAACTTGTTATGAGTCTTGGTCTGCTTTTCCTATTTCTTTATTTTCTTATTCACCATAAGGTTAATGGGTTTATCATGCCCCATGTCCTTATACACTTGTAGAATCAAAGTAAGAAGTTCAAAAAGACTCTTATCATTATTTATCCTATTTTAATTAATAATTAAATTGTATAAGGTCTTGTATAGTGATTAAAGTATGATATTTGTGCACAACACATCAGGGAATTTAATCCCTAATATGTCTAAGTGTTAAGTTTATCCAATAATCTTGACTACATGAGGCCCAGTTGGAATATAATCTCCAATATTAGTTGTAAATAAAGAATTAGAGATCTCATATCTCTCTTGCCTCACCTTATCTAGATAGATATATCGAAGGTGAGACATTTTTTTATATGCATCCATGTCCTCATGTTTCTTCAAAATCTCATTGGTCATGGATGATTGCATGAAAAAATGAAAAACTTTATTATCATTAAATTATTTCTCATATAGATACAAATATTTATTACTAGCCTTATTTATAGGTGCTTTAGAAATTGGTTCTTCCAGCACATACAATTTTCTTTCATGGTGAAGGATAACACGTAAGCGCCTTTACCACTCTTGGAATTTTTTGTTGGTGAGAATTTTTTTCTTCTCAAGTATGGATCATAGTAATATGTTTGAATTAATTTATTATTATTATTTCTACAAAAAATATGAGAATAATTTTAGTAATTTATCTAATAAAAATAGATAAATAAATATTATATTTATTAATATCCCACTACTTTATCAAAACCCAATATACCTCACCATTGGCTTCGAAATATCATGTTTCTTATACTTTCTAGTGAAAAGGATCCATATTCCCTTTCTCATTACCCCAAATTTGATTGGTCAAGAAACTTGAATGGTTTTAGGTAGGAATTCAAAATTCCAACTACATTAACTCACAATTCCTTGATCTTTTGAGTTGACTCCCAAAATATGAAATCCTTAAATTATATTTCCTCAACCCTTCCCTCTTAGTTACAGGAAGTCCTACTTTGGTAGTCAACCCTTGATGTGAACTAAGTTAATTCAACCCAAAACTTCATGTTATAATTTCCTGACAATTCAAAACACCTCCACTTTGGCTAGTCAAGAACTTTGAACTATGGTTCAATTTTAACTGAAGTAGTGGAATTCTATACCAATATAATATATATTATTAATGGATTTTATCCTTTTATGTTTAAAATTACAATTATTATCTTTATTACATGATTGTTAATATTAAGTGGATTTAGTAAAGTTATTAACCATGTATTAGATCATATTTACACATAATCTAATTTATTTTAGTTCTATCTTGCATGATTATTAATTTATTAATTCATGTGATCACAATAAAAAATCTATAATGAAATAACCATGAAAATTGACAGAAATAAAATAACAATGTGGTATGATCATGATATTTTACTAATGGTTAGTTTATCTACCGGATGATAAATTAACCATTGACCTAGGGGTAAAACACCTTGAACCGATTAAGTTTCATGTTATAGATTTCCACCTATCCACCTATATATCTCTCTTGGATTGGTTTCACCTCAGCTCCAAACTTGAACTGCCTCCACTAACTTGGGATCTTCATACATTACATATTTTTTTAATCACACACATGTGAGGGAAGTAAGAGGTTTATATAAAATAAATCATGGGTATATAGGCCCTTACATAATGAGATAATAGATGACATATAGGTTAACAATTTAACTTAATAATAAATTAAATGAAACCAATCATATAAAAATGTCTGGTCTATACTAATGATCATCCACATGCATGCAATGAATTATGCATTTAATAAAATTTGCATTCAATTATTAATTGTTCTTTTTTAATATAAATCTCACTCAAATCAAATAAATATCTTATTTAATTAATAAATTATTTTATCTTAATTATCATTCAATTTTCCTTGATATTCTCATGCATAATAATTTTAAACAAATTAAATAAATTTATTTATAAATAATTGTGTACATAAATGTACCTTAGAGGAAACATGGTGTATACCCATCCAAATCTACACAACATGTATTCTACTTTTATATTGTTTACTCTTGTGATATATGGTATACATGAAATATCATGTACTTTCATGATGTGTACTATCAACTTAATAATTACATGAATTACAATATTTTTCTATCATGTGTTATGTTTAAATGCACGTAGAGTAATAATTGTAATATGACTCACACATGATATGCAGATCTGAACAATATGTAGAAATTAATTAAACATTTGTATATATATTAAAACCCATCACATGGAATTTCATATCAACTTAATGATGACATTAAATCACATTTCAATAAGGTTTACATGGTATAATAAATTAATTTTAACTCTATGTAATTTTTTATAAGTACATAGTGTGTGAAAGTGAGCTACACAGCATGTACGTTTCTCATCGTCTATATGAGGATCATGACTAAGGACTTGTTGTGTAAACCATGCATTAGAAAAATTTTAGTACACAATAATTATAAGGGCTACATGACATGTGGTATCCTATCTACATGGTCACCAGTCAGGTATGTTGTGTAAGAAGATACACGGGCCATTTGTGACCACAGGACTACATGTTGTGTACCTGGTCTACACAGCGTGTACTACGTATGACCATGTGATAGTCTGGTCCAGTCAACATGTGGTGTAAAATTAAATTCACCACGTTTATTCAATGCACACATTTTGAATTGATTCAAAATTAATTCTTGGTGTAATGAATATGGGTACACAGCTTGTACTATTGTGTTATCTAGCTAGAATCCTTGACATATTTGGATGAGTTCTTTGATTTTATTTAATTCATAAAATTAATCAATTTGATTATATCTATGGGAAACAAAAGATGAAGAATCATGTCTCATAATTTGGTTTAAATAATGATTAAACTTGAATTTAAAACTAAATGAAAAATGTGTAAATCAATAAATGATCTTTAAATAATTATAAATAATAATGTGACCACTCTGATACCACTTATAGGTTCTAGGAACATTGGAATCATGCAATGGGTCATTCCCAAGTTTTATTTTTGTCATGATCGATGATCAATATGAAATTTCAATGACAACTAATGTTGTAATCAATGTAATTGAATCGTAGAAAATAAACAAGGGATAGAATTCCGGAACCAAGCATAGGATCACCACATATTATTTATAATTAATTTAATCAATTAAAGAATTGACTTATGAGAATTATTTCTTTATTGATATATATAAAAATGTATCTACATTGTACTATCATTGCGTTGTAGGAATCAAGAGTATATTACCTCTAGTAGTGATCCACATGTGTTCCAAAAATCTCCAAACATAACCATAGGAATCTATGAGTGCTAGCATGGAAGATCCTAATGCTTTCGTCATTCACTTTTGATCACCATGAGAATTTCTTCCAAAGTGTTCTCCTTGATCTCTCTAGACTCAAGAGTGGGAGGTTTATGAAGATCATTCTATGTTCTTGAGATCATTCTTAGAGAGGGAGCTCTCTAGTGCTTGAGAGTATTCTCATCAGCTATCATTGTGCACAACACAAATCAATTGGATATATTTGAAAATAATAAAATTGGGTTTATATATCTATATGGTTAGAAATAAATAATTTCAAAAGTTCCATTTATTATTTATTTAATCCCTTGTGGAATCCCAAGTTTATAATAATAATATTATTATTTCTTGACATGTTCATAAATTGTGAATTAAAATTAAATATTATTTATTCAAATAATATTCAATATATATTATTTCTCACCGGACCATTAAACTTGGTCTGAAATTCCTCCACAATATTTATCAGGCCTTGAAGAATGAATATTTATTAATTAAATAAATATCACTGCATTATTCTCTAATAAATAAATAAATATTATATTCCCTAAATAGAAAATAAATATTTTTTAAATATTATACTCACATAAAATTGTTTCGAATAATTGGTGATGGAATATAAGAAATCAAAAAAAACATTAATAATTAATAAATGATGTATGGGAAAAATATTTATTCAACTTGTTAAATAATAAATAATAATATATTATTTAATTGAGATTCTGGATACACTTAGTGTGTGAACCTCTAGTCCTCTTTCTAAGTGGCATTAGTTGAAGCATCCTAAAGTCCTAGGTTAGTGTCTAGAAACATGACAAGGCACACGTGAATAAATAATTTAATGATTCAATTAAGTAATACATCATACAGATACTCACTGTGTAATATAATCCCTTTATCACGGTGTCACTAATCAAGCAAATTGCAGGTTGGGGTCATCAACCTATGTGCTCGATGTATCTTTCTTTGAATTTACAGAAATAAAACTTTCCCATAGAACACCATAGACATGGATTTATTTATTTTATATCATTTCCATCGAAGGGCCTAATATATCAACTTCCATTAAATAACCTAAGGGGAAATCCTTTCTCGCATTATTCATTAATGCAATATTACTCCTGACAAACCCAACATATCCTACCTCACCGAGAACATATTTCATCATGGTTTTTTTAAATACATCAAATTATTTAATTTATAATATTCATTAACAATAATATTAGTGTTTAAGGATCAATAAAAACATCTGAATATAGTAATATCCAATGACACATATAAATGTGGAGTTCCTACTCATGGTTCTCATTCTCATAAAATCATACACTGGATATTACTAAAGGTGTAAACCATGAGAAGGTGCCTCATTGTCTTATGATTATCCACCCATGATAGCCTATATCATTTATATCCTTCAAATCATATCATCTGTCTATAGAAAATATATTTAAGAATAGTGTCGTAGCCCTTTTGGGTTCTCATCATAGCGGGGAACTGATATGACCTTTTAGTGCAACGGCTGCTCTTATGACATTATCACATGCTATGTTACATAAAATAACAATCATGATGTGATAAGTAATTAATTCATATTCAAATCTATGAATAAATGTTATCATAAATTAAGTATAATTTGGTTCTAGGGCACTAACTCCAACACTAATGACACATGGAAATGTGAAGTTCCTATTAACATGTATGTTCTCATTATTGGAGTTGGTGACCTAGAATATACTTTATTAGCACTTGATTATATTTTTAATGAAGTTTATTATGGCATCATGATTTTTCCTTTTCATGAATTTTTTATGTGATAATGTCTTAAGAATATATTTCACACTGAAAGGTCATAGAAGTTCCCCGCTATAATGAGAACCTAGAGGTGACATGACATTATTCTTGAATATATGTTCTATGGATAGATGATATTATCTGACTGAACATATAAATATAGTATATTATAGGTAGTAGGATCATAATACATTGAGATACCTTCTCACGGTGTTCACCTTTAGTAATCTCCAAGATATGACGTTATCAAAACAGAATTGTTGAATATGAAATATGAATTTTCACATATCATTGGATGTTCCTATATGCAGATGTGTGTATTAATCCTTAGACTTTAATATTATCGATAATGGATATCAGGAATCACGTAATTTTATGCATTGATGAAAAATGTGATGATATATGCTCGCAATGAGTTAAGATATATTGATTGCATCATGAGTGATTTTTCATTAATGGAGAATGTGTAAAGGATTTGTCCCTTATATCCTATAATGGAAGTTGATATCGCAGACCCTTTTATAAGAATGAAACTACCTACATAAATTTATGTACATGGTGTTCAGTGGGTGAGTTCATTTAAAAAAAGTAAAATAAATAGAAATTGAGTATAAAGGTTTATGGCACCGGCATGCAACCCGATTGATTTGAGATATAACCATAAATAGATTATATTACATGGTAAGAATTCATAGGATGTTGGTTTTCATTGTGAAATTAACTTATTTATATATGGGATACTTGTTGTATTGTGAGATTCTAACCTTGGAATTTAAGTGGTTATGCAAAATTCTGCTAAGAAATATGCCTAGTGGGTCACACACTAAGTGTATTATCAATATCAATTAAATTAAAGTAATGAATTTAACAAGTTAGAATAAATAATATTTATCCAGGTTTGGTTGATTTCCATTATTTAATAAAAATTTATTTGAAATAAATAGTGAGTTAAATAATAATAATAAATTTTATTTTCAAGTTTGGTGAATATAATATTTATTAAATTTATCATAGAATAATGAAGTGGAATTTATTTATTAAATAGTCATTATTATAGGATTGGTAAATCCCAACAAATTAAAGAGGTTCCAGCATAATGGTTTGATTGGAAATGGTATAAATGATATTTATTTATATTCTTAATGTGTTTCACATGTCAAGTAATTAATAATATTATTATTATTATTTGATATGGGGTCAACTAAGAATATTAAATATGGTTATGGTCTTGTGTGAGATTTTCTAATCCTAAACCTTACATAATAAATATCTAATTATATCACTTTCCATAACTCAATTTTGGTGTACACAATGGATAGAGAGAGATCTAGAGATCTAGAATGATCTCTATCTTTCTCCTTGCTCAAGCGTTAGAGAGAGCATAAAGAGTTCTTCCTCCATTTAGAATAATATTATTGTGATCAACCATGAATAATGAAAGTAATCAAGATTGGCCATGCTAGCACTTGACAATTCATTGGTGATGTTCAGATGTTGTGGTGCACATTTGGATCACTGCTAGAGATATTCTTCCCTTGGATCCTAAAATTCAATGATAGTGTAATGATATATATTCCAAAAGATCATCAAACAAAGCTGAATTACTAGTTGATATAATTCTATATCTACTTATAAATTTATTATAAATTACATGTGAAGATCCCCATCTTCTAGTTCTATAATTTTAATCTAGTTAAGTAACCTAGGGTTTTCATTGTACATGAAGTTTTAATCATGTATAGAAATGATTACTGGTAAATTAAGAATAAAATTTGAGTTATACATACCATCAAAAGAACACTTCTTCTATGCTCGGAACCTATAAGTAGTATCAGAGTGTTCATATGTTTAATTTAAAATTATTTATTATTCATTGAGTGGTTGTATGTGTTTGAATTTTAATTTACTTAAAATGATTCATTTTAATATCCAAACATCATCACCTCTTCATGTATTCATTCTTTCTAACATATCATGTAATAAATTCATGTTTAAAAATGAAGAAATATTTGAAGAGCACTATATAGAGGTACTAAAGGCTCTACCTGGACAAAACTACAATACATGGAGTATAATTTTTTGCATACATGTCGTCTACTTTTTTTCAGTGATTATATCTTGTGATAAAGTTAGATAGATCTGATGAAATAATTTTTAAGTTCCAAAAAATTGGATCAACATGTAGATCTAAAAAAACGGGCACACATATTTAAGAACTACATGTTGTGTAACCAACATATATGACATGTAGACCCAATTTTTTTATGGGAAAGAACACGGCATGTCCCATTGATCCATGTATTAGATACATGAAATGGGGATGGATGAGCCATGAAACTCAGAGGTCATGCATTGTGTAAGTTGGAACACATGTCGTGTACCTCAAAAAAAATCCATGATAGGCAACATTAATAGTCCTTGGGTCTGTGTTGTTGACACGAGCAAAGGAGAGTACACAATGTATAGTCTTTTGTAGACTATGTGTCCAATTTTTCATAGAGAACAAGTAAATATATAATCAAACCTATTCACATGATTTTCATGTGTCATTTATTTAAAAAAGTACATGTCATGTAATAGGATTGATAATTATATATTAAATCTATTCCATGTTAAAATTTTGATAAATACACAAAGTTTTCTCAAATTAAACTTTTGTACTTTATTAATTTTAAATGAAATTAATTTGTTTAAAATTATAGACGATTTTCAATTAATCAGGGCTAGATAGAATTAAGATAAATTGAATTAATTGGATTAATTCATAGAACATTATCTTAATTTAAGAATTAATTGAAGTAATTGATATCAATATTGAAAATGTATGCTCATTGTATGATGTGTAGATGATCATGAGATTAGACCATCCCTGTGTATGTGATTGGTTCCTTTTAATTTATTATTATTAAATTAAAATTTATGGCATGCATGACATCCCCTCCTCTTTATTATGTAAGGTATTGTGTGTTTATGTTTTATTTTATATAGACCCATTTTATTCAATCCACTAGATCCTCTCACCTAAATGTGAGTAAAATCTTATGTAAGGATGAAGCTCCCAAACGAGAGGATACAATCTGAGTCAAGGAGTTGAGGTGAAATCAATCAAGGTGATACATAGAAGCTAAAGTTTGAATGATTCAATATAAACCAAGATATGGTTCAAGGTGTTTTCCCATAGAGTCAAGTGTTAGTTTATCATCTTCTAGATAAACTAACCATTATAGAATCACATGATCATACCACTTAGATTTTATTTTTTTAATTTCATGTTTTATTAATTATATATGATTATGTTCTAAGATCACCTAATAAATGAATTAACAAGCATGAAATATGGAATTAAATATAATCATATTATGAATAAATGTTTTATCAAACATGCTTAATCACTTAAGTAAAATCCACTTAATATTAACAAGTCATGTGAAAAGATAAAATGGGCTTTATGCATAAGGATAAAAATCCCTAAACTAAAATATTAACTCGGTATAGCCTTTTATTACTTAATTTAGAATCGACCTCATAGTTCAAAGTACTTGATCAACCCAAGTTGGGGTGATTTTAATTATCATGGAACTTTGAGATTGATGTTTTGGGTCAACATAACTTAGTTTACATCAAGGGCTAACTACCCAAGCAGGACATTTTGTAACTGAGATCAAGTGTTGAGGGAATATTTAAAATAGGACTTATGGATTGGGAAGTTCACTAAATGGATCAAGAAACTATTATTTAATGTATTTAGAAAGTTATTCCTACCAAAAACCTTCAAATACCTTGTCAGGACTAAGTCCAAGTTATGAGAATAGGAACATGGATCCTTGCCACTAGAATATCTAAGTGAGGAGATGTTACAAAACTGATGGTGAGGGCTATTAGGTTTTGAAAAATAGTGGAAGATTAATGTAATTTAATTAATTTTGAATTTATTAATCTATTTTTTGTAATAAAAAATTATTAATTATCTGCTCTTAATTTGTATAAATGTAAAATAAAACAACTTGGACTATATCACTGTGATCCATACTAAAGAAGGATAACCTTCTCACTGGCATGAATTTCTAGGAATGGTATAGGCTATTACACATTATATTATACCCTGGATAGAAATTGTACATGTTGGAAGCCCCACTTCTAGAGTTACTTTCCAGATAATCTAGTGTGGAAGAAGTATATGTCTATATAAAATATGTGTACAATGAAATGGATGTCTAATATTTCATTATATCCTCCATATTATATTATATTTTAAAGAAATATGAGGATATTGACGTGTATATCATCATTTATCACCTTCAGGGTCTCTATCAAGAGAAGGTGAGATTAGAGATATGTGATATCTCCAATGAATTATTCATGTGAAGTTTTGGAGAGTTGGATCCATCTGGGACACATATAGTCAAGATGATTTGCTACATTGAGAAACCGAAAATCTTAGGTTTTAAGATCCCTAATGAGCTATACAGAGATCTCATTATTTTATCACTCCTTAAGAACTTATTTAGTTTTATTATGAATTAAAATATGATAAATAGATATAAGACACTTTCATAACTTATTATGCTTATTCTCCAAGTTTATAAAGACACGGGGCATGATAATATGGCATCCCACATTTTTATTACATAACTTTTCATTACATTTTACAAACAGAGGATCTTTTAAATTTTAGTTTCTTGGAAATAAGGTACATAATACAAGAAAAAATAAAACATTATTCTAATAAAATTGAAATTATTCATCATAGGTTCATCATAAATACATTTACTGCACCTCATAACCTGGGTACATGCATCAAAAGAAAGGGTAAGCATAAGGCCCGGTAAGGGAAAGTAAGGTAAATAGTTTACATGTGATCTTGAGAAATATCAAAAAGAACTTGAGGAATATCATAAAGTAATGAGAAATAGGCATTTAATAATAATAAAAACTTGAATCATAATATTTAAATGTGGTTAAAACATTTAAATGAGACATTCATAAACATATCACCAAGATTTTTTATTGAGGTGTCGTAAAAATTACCAAGGTTATTCCCCAAGGTATCATAAAACATGTCATCTCTATAGATTAAATTCTTTACCCAATTCATTGGAGCACTATATGGTTGAACCATTAATATGGTTTAATTAATTTGGGACACATATATCATAATAAAAAATTTCATAAATAACCCATGGGGAATAAAATAAATGGGTTTCATATCAAAATCATGATGTTTTTTCAAAAATTGTTTAAAGACAAGATCTTTATATCATTATTAACCCACAAAAAAGAATGGTTGGTTTCATATATGTTAGTACCATAATAAAATATATTATTTTGACATATAGGTGAAAACCTATAAAATAATGAGTTTTGGGTATACATAAAATAAAAAAACAGAATTTCTTGAGAGAAAGAGAGAAATTTTGAGAATAAAATTCAGCAACATAATGGGCATGAAACATGGTTTTAGAAAAGGGTAAAAAGAGATGGGACAAGGGTAAAAATTTCATAAAATAATCTTAATATAGTAAAGTTATGGAATAAAATTTATAGAAGAACATAGTTTGGAAATTTGAATGGCATACCACATAAAAATGAAACTTGAAAGGAAAAGAGAAGTTGAGATTTCCCTTACCTTGAAGAGTGACTCCTAAAACTTGAGGATTGGGACCATGGGGGCTTGATGAAACCTTGGGAGGACTCCTTGAGATGTAAAAATACTATATCTTTATGGAGGAATAATTTTTAGTGGAATGAAATGGATAAATGGGTGGGAGTTTATAGTAAAATAGGAGGATTTGTTTATTAATTTCCTTAGACACCTAGGTAGTGGTAAATGCAAAACCATGGGCTTGACCATGGTATTTTCCCATGGTATTGGACACTTGTGACACCAGTTATGATATATTAATCCAAAATATTCATCCAGAATTTTATATTAATTATTACATCATTATGATATAATTATGATGTCATTAATCATACAGAAAACTCAAATTGTATTTTACTATTCATGAAAAAACTAAATTATTTTAGAAACTTATTATAAGTTAACCCTAACCTAATTCTGATGTTCTGATTTCAAAAAAAAAATTTATTTTATCATTATAATTATCTAAATATGATAATTTTAACTTTTAAATATAAAAATATTTATTTATTAAAAATAATAGCGGATTGAAAATGCATAGTAAAATTTCTAATACTTAAATAAATAAAATTATTTTACCATTTATAATTAAATAAGAGTGTTTTTATTATATCGTTTCATTAAAATAAAAATTAATAATAATAATTTTTTTTATAATAATTATATCTTTTCTGAAAATTACAATTTCTATCAGAAAAATTAATTTATCAAATTCAACATATTTCTCAGAAAAACCATTCTCAAAATGGAAATTATGGAATAAAAATTTTATTTATAAAAAGGTATTACACATTAAGTAACTAAGTCCTTGACACATAACCCCTTATAACACCCACATATGACCTAAGGGTAAGGTGTGGGGTGGTGATAGATTCTTGGGTCGGTTTGGCTAACATCGCCCGAGTGGAAATTTCCACTAACTTGAAATTCTCCCATAAGTGATTTCATTCAATCCTACCTTGTTAAAGCACGGCTTGGGCTTGGTCAAGAGAAAATACCAGTGATGTTACCTCTCTCCCAAGTTCAGAAAAATTGGCTTCGTATGGCATGACTCTACTGGTTGGGCCATCATTTCTCCTTTTTTCATTAATTGTAATTTTCAATTATACTTATAAACACTGATTATAAAGTTAAAATTATTATCAAGAGTATAGTTTCCAATGGTCATATTGATCAAATGTCATAGTTGAACAATGGTTATATAACGGTCAAAACAAAATGGTCACATTTTAATTTATACTCACTTCATTGTTAAAGATATATAGTTTTGTGGAGTACAAAATAATATAACACACACTTTAAGAAAACAATTATCATTTAAAAATTATGGGTCGTTACATTCTTCCCCCCTTAAGAAATTTTGTCCTCAAAATTTTAACTCATTCTCTCAGTTGAGAAAAGGTGTGGGTACTTCTACCTCATTGTTTCCTCTAGTTCCCACATTGTTTATTCATATTTATGATTCCTCCACAACACTTTGACGAGGTGGGAAGTTTTTTTTCATACAAACTTATCTCTATGGTCCAAGATCACTACTAGATGATCCTCATAAGAGAGTTTATGTTCCAGTTATACCACCTCAGGACTTAGTATATGTGAAGGGTCAGGTATATACTTCCTCAAGAGGGATACATGAAATGCATCATGAAATTGAGATAGATTTGGAGGAAGTGAAAGCTGATAGACCACTAATCCTATGTGATCAAGGATTTCATAGGGTCCAAAGTACCTGGGGATAATCTTCCATTTCTTCCCAAACTGCATGACTCTCTTCCGTGGTGAAATTTGAAGAAATATTTTGTCGCCAACATCAAACTCCAAGTCCATTAGATGGTTGTTATCATAGTTCTTCTACTAAATATGAGCAGCCTTTATGTGTTGTTGGATGGCAAGAACCTTTTTTGTCATCTCTTAAACAAGATCTGGATCAAGCATTTTTCTCTCACCAACTTCATCCCAACAAGTAAGAGTTCTACATCGCTTCCAATATAGAGTTTCATAGGGTGCCATTTGAATACTAAAATGAAATATATTTTTTTTATGATAAATCAACTAAAGGGATATGTTGATCCCATCCACCTTTAAATTCCATTGAGCAAGTTCTCAGCATTCCCTCGAGTGTCTAAATAGTCCTTTTAAATTGGCTATTTGTTTGGGGGTTATAAACCATATTGAAATTCAATTCAGTATTCAAATCATGTTGAATACTTCTCCAAAATTTTGATGTGAAACTTGGATCATGATCAGAAATGATAGAAAGTGGAAATCCATATAGCCTTATCACTTCCTTCACATATAACTTGGAAAGTTGTTCAAGAGATAAATCTTCCCAAATAGTGTTGAAATGGGTAGTATTGGTGAGATGATCCACTATAACCCATATTGCATTATTTCCTTTTGATGTTCTTGGGAGTCTAGTAACAAAGTCCATAGTGATATTGTCCCAACTAAATGTTGGTATGCATAGTGGTTGTAATACCCCTTTAGGAAGTTGTTACTCTTCCTTCACTTGTTGACACACCAGGCACCTTGTAGTGTAGTTGTGAATATCCCTTTTCATGTTATCCCACCAATAATGATCATGAAGGTACCAATAAATTTTAGTGCTTTCATGATGTATAGATAATATGGATCTATGAGTTTCATCCATCAGCACATTCTTTATTTCTGGAATAGATGGAACACATAGCCTTGTTTTAAATTTCATTACACCTTATTGATCAATATCAAACTTAGGAAACTTCCCATTCTTCACATCCTCTATCTTCTTATATAAAAAAGGATATTCTATTTGATATTTTTTGATATTATCTAGTAATTATTATTGAGAAATCATTTTTTATGGGGTTGATGATGTCCCTTCCCTTAATATTCCCATGTCCAGTTTTACTAGGTCTTTGATCAAAGGATCTCCTTGAATCCTCATCATTTCCAGAACAACATGGCCTTTCTTATTTAATGCATCATAAACTTTGTTTACTCTTCTAGGCTGATAATGGATTGAAAAATAATAGTATTAAAGAAGTTAAAACCATATCCTATGTCTCATTTTCAATTAATTTTGTGTAAAAATATACTTCAAACTTTTGTGGTTTGTGTATATATCACATTTCTCCCCATAAAGATAGTTCCTCCATATCTTCAGAGAAAAAACAACCACAACTATCTCTATATCATGCGTAGGATAAATATGCTCATGAGGTTTTAACTGTCGATATGTATAAGTAATCACCTTTTCATTTTTCATGAGGACTTACCCCAATACCTTTCATATATTTATCACTAAAAACAATGAATCCTTCGTTGATAGAGGGTAGAGTTAACATGGGTGTAGTAACCAATCTCTTTTTCAGCTCTTAGAAACTTTCTTCACACTCCTTTGTCTAGATAAACTTTTCCCCTTTTCGATTTAACTTGGTTAGTGGATTATAAAGTTGTTAAAAGTTTTTCACAAACCTCCTATAATATCCCACTAAGCCAAGGAAACTAATAATGTTAGTTACTGTTGTAAGATGAGGTCACTCCCCCCCACCTTTTTCTTGTCAGGGTCAATTGAGATTCTTTCATTAGTTACAATGTTCCCCTAATAAATCACCTTGTTGTAAAGTAATTTCACATTTTATGAACTTTAAAAATAGCTTATCCTTCCTCGGAGTTTCAAATATAACCTTTATATGATCGTCATACTCCTCGTGACTTTTGGAATATATCATAATATCATCAATAAAAACTACCACAGAGTTATCAAGGTAGTCTTTAAAGACTATATTCACCAAATCCATAAATATTTTAGGAGCATAAGTCAAGCCAAGGGGCATAACAACAAACTCATAAAGCCCATATCCTGATCAGAAGGTGGTATTTGGAATATCTTCTTTCTTCACCCTCAATTGATGATAACCATATTGAAGATCAATCTTGGAGAAGAATCGAGCCCTATGAAGATGGTAAAATAAATCATCAATTATTGGAATATGGTACTTTTTCTTCATTGTGACCCCATTAAGTTCTCTATAATCAATGCATATCCGCATTGATCCATCCTTATTCTTCATAAAGATAACAGGTTATCCTTAAGGAGACACACTTGATCAGATAAACCACTTCTCCAAAAGATCTTTGAGTTATTTATTTAATTACTCCAGATCCACATTTAACATTTTATAAAAGGTCTTTTATATCATCTTGGATCCAGGCATGAGTTAAATGGATAACTTTACCTCTCTTTCTATGGGAGGCCCATGTAGCTCCTCTAGAAATATTTCAATGTATTTCTAAATGATGGGAATATTCTCTATTCATATACTTTAATTTCTTTCTTCATATTCACTTAACATTTCCATAAATAGGTATATGAGAGGTACTTCTAGAAAAATATGAGGTCACAATATCTCTCCTTTGAAAATAGATATAGGTTTTCCATTCAAGACAACTGATATTTCATTACTTCTGCAGTTAATCTTAACATTATAATTTGAGTGTCAGTTTATCCCTAGTATAATGTTGAATTCCCACATGGGAATGACTACTAGATTTGAAATAATATTATGCTCTCCAAAGTGAATATTAGAGTTTATATAAACTATTAATGCTTGGATAATCCCTTCAGGGATCTTTAATGATAACTCTACTTCTAGAAGTTTAGGGATTGATTCTAAATTCTTTTCAAACTTGGAGGAAATAAAGGAATTCATAGATCCAGAATCAAAAAAATTACTTGCTAGATTTGAGAGAACAATGATAGTACTTTCCACCATATCATTTGAAGCTTTAACTTTAGTTGTCATTATAGAAAAATCCCAAAATTTCTCCCTTTAACTTTTCTAAGATTGATGGTGATTCCCCTCTATTAACTTTAGATTTGGAAAATGATTGGAAAAGTTCCCAAGATATTCATACTTGAAGTGTTGGACTTTAGGATGGTCCTACACTATCTTCCCTTTGTAATTAGTGTCGAGAAGTTGAGACTTCACCTCACTACAAATGTTTTGAGAAATATGGAAATCTCATCCACACTTGTAACATTTCCCGCACCTAATAAAGTAGTTCCCCAAATGTTTCTTCCCACATTTGTTTCATGTGGAAAGTTGAACTTGTTTTCCTCCTATTCTGTGATCAAAGTTACTCCCTAAGTTGGGTTCTATTGATCTATTATTTTCATTCGATCTATGAGACCACTAAATCTCTCCAAACTCTAGTTTAACCTTCATATCACTTCACACAATCTCTTCATAGTTTTCATATTCTTGATTGGCTCTTCCGTAGACAGGGTCTTAGTCTAATGAATAATATATCAACTTTTCCATTATGATCCATGAAAAATTTAGAGGTGTAATTATAAAGTCTTGTAAATTTCATTTCATAGATTCCCATAGATTCATTTTCCTTTTACTTTAGCTTTAGGAATTCCTTCTCCATTTTCATTCACATCGAACGGGTAAAAAAAATTGAAAAAGGTTCCCCTGAACACTTCCCACTCCATAGATTTAATCTCTCTTCTTAGATTCATGTTTTTAACCAGTGTCCATCGCTAATCACCTTCTCCCTCTAAGTATTATATATCCAGGGTGAGTTTCTCTTTCCCCAAACAATAGAGTAAAATAAAAGATCTTTTCTATCAAGCTTATCCATTGTTCAACAATCAATGAGTCAGTAGATCCAATGAAAGAAGGTGTTTGTTGACATATAAAGGACTCAAAGGAAAGTTGTTCCCTTCAAGGACAATCCATTCTATCAGCTTGATTATGTTATTTCTCATAACTTGATTCATTTGATTCATCATTATCATGAAGTTTTCCATTTCTAATTCCATCGGAGGGTCATCAATGCATAGTCTGTTGCGCTCACCATTTACACGGTTCCTCCTATTTCCTAAATTTTTTCTAAAATAAGAAAAACATAGTGATAAACTTGTTTCTTTTAAGAATATTATAATTCTAGAATAATTTTATATCTTGAAACATCATGCTTAAATATTTTATTCATTAACAACAATTACATTTTCTATAAATCCTTCATAATGGTTCATAAAAAGATCATTATTAACTAAACATATCACCTGGGAGTGTCAAACTATGTCCGTAGTATGGCTTGTTATCATGTACCAGGTTACGCTGAGTCATGACTGATGCACCTTGTTATAGTTGTTACCCCTAGGTACATCTATGCCAGAACCATGTCCACATGTTCATATCCATACGGGGATTTCTTTGCTCAGAAACCACTTACTTAATATTTTACCAAAATAACAGGATGTTAAAATTGTCCCTAAGGTTCTTCCTAAAGTCTTAAAATCATAATTTCCAAAAATAACTAAACCATCCTTTCATACCAATAATAGAATCCCTCCTTTTTATTATATAACTTTTCATTACATTATACAAACAGAGGTTCTTTTAATGTTTAGTTTCTTAGAAATAAGGTACGTAATACTTGAAAATGTAAAACATTATTATAATAGACTTGAAAGGATTAATAATAGGTTCAACCTAAGTATATTTACAACATCACATAAACTATTAACATACATCAAATGAAAGGGTGGGCATAAGGCCTAGTAATGGAATGCATGTGAAACAGTTCGCATGTGATCTTGACAAATATCAATAAGAACTTTAGAAATATCATAAAAAATGATAAATAGGAATATAATAATAATAATAACTTAAATTATAACATGGAAATGTGTCTAAAACAATTAAATGGTACATTTATAAATATTTCACTGAGGTGTTATAAAAATTACCAAGGTTATTCACCAAGGTATCGTAACACTTGTCATCTCTAGAGATTAAATTCTTTACCCAATTAATTGGATTGATATAAAGGAGCACACTTAATATGTATTAATTAATGTGATACACATATATAATAATAAACAATTTCATAAATTACCCATGTAGAATAAAATAAATGGGTTTTATATCAAAATCGTGGCGTTTAAAAAAAAGTGCTTAAAGACAAGATCTTTATGTCATTATTAACCCATGAAAAAGGAAGGTAGTTTTAATGTATGTTAGCCCTAGAATAAAATAGATAATTTTTAAATCTATTTTAATACCCCTAGAAAAGAAAAGGGTTTGGGTATTCACAAAAATAAAATAAGATAATTTCTTAAGAAAAAGAGATAAATTTTTATAATAAAATTCGGCAGCATAATGGGTATGAAACACCGTTTTAGAAAATTTTAAAAAGAGGGGGGGAAAGGGTGATAATTTCATAAAATACTATTAATATAGTAAAGGTATAGAATAAAATTTATAGAATAACATATTTTGTAAATTTTAAATACATACCACATAAAAAGGGAACTTGAAAGGAAAAGAGAAGTTGAGATTTCCCTTACCTTGAAGAGTGAATCCTAAAACTTGAGGATTGGGACCTTGGGGGATTTAGGACACATTGGGAAGACTCCTTGGGAGGTAAAACTACCATATATTTGTAGAGGATGAATTTTGAGTGAAATTAAATGGATAAATGGGTGGGTATTTATAGAAAAAGAGGAGGATTTGTTTATTAATTTCCTTAGACACCTAGGTAGTGGTAAATACAAAACCATGGGCTTGCCCAAGGTATTTTCCCATGGTATTAGAAACTTGGGAAACCTATTATGAAATTTTAATCCATATGAGTTGAACATATTATTACATCATTATGACATAATTATGATCTCATTAATCATACTGAAAACCCAAATTGTATTTTTATTATTTATGAAAAAACTAAAGTATTTTAAAAAATTCTCATAAATTCACCCTAACCTAATTTTGATGTTCCAATATCAAAAATGATATTTATTTTATCATAATAATTATCTAAATATGATAATTTCAACTTTTAAATATAAAAAAAATCCTTATTTATTAAAAATAATAGCGGATTGAAAATGTATAGTAAAATTTCTAACACTTAAAAAAATAAAATTATTTTATCATCTATAATTAAATAAGAGTGTTTTTGTCAAAACCCCATCCCCTAAAAGTGTAAACCTCCTAGTCCGGAGATGGGAGAAGAGAGATAGTGACACCCGAGTCCCGCCTCTAGTAGGCCCCAGGTTGGCGACTAGTAGAGAGGGTATAGTAAAAACATAGATGGGAGGCATTGCCCTCTAAGAGAACAAATGCGAAAGTGAGAGACAAGACAGAAAACTACCAACTCATGTTCAGACTATAATATAAAAGAAGATCCAAAGTGCACATATGTAATGTAATGCAGGAACTACTACAACTGAAAGGGAAAAATGCAAGTACCAAAAGAAAGGTAAAGACGGCAGCGACCACAAAGCCCAAACAGCACCTACAAAACTCGCAATCTAGTTGTAACCAGCTTGATCTCCAACCTAATCCAACAGAATAAAAACAGTTTACATAAATGTAGGGTGAGTATAATAGTATACTCAGTAGGATCCTCCTCAGAGCCTCTCATGAAAAAGTAAAGGATGCTAAAGCATAATGAACAACAAGTGAAACTAACTCATCACCTAAAAAGGTATACTAAGTTCCCAGCCTCACCATAGATACTCTCACTAAGTATTACATACAAGATAATATAATATAATTAAGAATATCAAGGGTACCCCACTACCACTTCCCCACTGGTTTTCCTCTTCCCCAAAATCGCACGTCCTGAGCATCTCTCTCCAAAAAGGCTAGCCTGAAGACACCTGGGAAAATCACTACAACATGCACCTCGTGCAACTCACCACTGCATCCATATAACCAAAAGTAACCAAGTAGTTTTAGGGATCCACCATAGCCCGTATAATGTGTATCATACATCAAGTATTATACCTCAAGACATTACATCCCATACACCATGTAAGGATCCTCAATCCATTACATCCTATACACATCATACCTATAGTAGTCCATAGGAAACTATATCCAGAATACATGTTTGTGAAATAACCACAATCCATTACATCCCTCTACACACATATATGGGGAAAACTAACCGTAATTCATATCAGCACAAGTAACTACCAAGAGAAGAGAGTGGGGACAAAGGGGGTAGTCATCCATCCATCCTCCCACCTAGATGTTGGGGAAAACACCCCTAGGGCTCAGAATACCTAGGGTGTTAGTTTCCCTAACCAAAAGGTTTAAGTAAAATATATAAATACAAAAAATAAATACATGATATAATATAGCTCAAAACAACACTATGGGCATAACCTAGTCTTAGAATCAACTACAGCAAAAGTCTCTTGGACTCCCAGATGCCACTACTAAGACCAGATATCCTATAAGAATACAACCGTTTAAATAGATATATTAAGTTACTTTATTCCCTTTTTATCAGTTTCAATTTACATTAATTAATTCTTTAACCATCAATTAATCATTAATGTTTTCCACATTTCATTCCATTATCATCACAATAAAGGTCACATGCCCTCCAGGCATAACCAAATCGAGTCCACAGTTTCTCAAAAAAAATATAACCTCATCATTGCATCCCAACAATATCCAACCCCATGGGTTAAGAATCATTTATTCATTTTTAACAACATTATCACTTTCCATATTTTTAGGTATTCTAGGAAAAAATTCTAAGCTACCAAACACAAGGGGCTCAACATGGTGAGTAGATGAACTATCCATTGAGTCTTTGACACCTATAGCTGGAGCATAGACCCATCCAACCATGAGAATCTAAACACAGAAATCACATGGCATACCCCATGCATATTCGCCTCCCTTGGAAGGAGAGTAAGAAAAACCAGCTACCTCAAGCAGTGGGGAAAGTAAAGAAGATAAAAAAAATAGATTCAATAAGCATCCAACTTTTATATCAATAGGTAAGCCCATATTAAACCTATTCCATCATCTTTGGTGTCCTCCCCGACACCACATGCATAAACCGATTCATCTCTCCACTGCAGGCATCATCTGCTACCATAACAACTAGGCCTCCCTACCCCACGTACTACAACATCCCTTTGGGATCAACTATCCTAGGCTCACATCACAACTAGGCCTAATTTCCACCACAACCACAACATCCCCCCAGGTTTAGCCATCCTAGGCTCATGTCACATCACAAGTAGTAGGAAACAAACAAGAAATCAGGTTCTTGGCCCTAAAACAAGGTATTCAGCCTTCACACACAGTGAGCTCTCACGGCTCCAAGGCATAAGGCACTTGGCCTTTATAAGAAAATGGGAAACTCAGTCTCTATGAAGTAATTTTATTTTATCAAACAATCAGATCTTTATTCCATATTGAATTAACTGATTCATTATTCATAGGTTTCAAATACGGGTAACCTAAGTAACAAGTTATCAAAATTTATCACAAATTAATTTAAAAATTAATTCAAAATTCCTTTAATTACTTATCAATATGCATCAGCATGCTTTGGGTTCATTAATCAATTCAATTAAACATGCTTACTTGCATCAATTTTATTATCATCAAATTGAAACAACAACAATAGTATTTGTTAACATGCCTCTTTAAACCTTTAGACAATTAATTATCAATTAATTCCAAATTTACATTCTTTACCAATTTCCATCAAGAACAACATGTTTATCCATGAAAGTCATAGATGTCACATTATCTATAAAATCAAGAGGCAACCCATTATCACAGTACAAAGAAACAACATTGTTATGTGATCGATACCAATTTCTTTAATCTGGTTCAAGTATTTAATTAGGTCAATTTCATTATGAGATAATGGGATAGATCATTATAACTCTACAATTGTACATAAATAAATAAATAATTAACAAATCCCCTGCCTCGAAAGTTCACCGATGTTCTTTTCATGAGAATGGATCAATGAAATGGATCTTGATCACCTCTCCCACAAAACGGTATCCACCCGAGGATGTCGCGGCACACTCACATAAAAAAAACCAAGAGAATATTCATTAGAATCATGGAGATCATGTTTCATAACATGGAAAAGATAAATAGAGTAAATGGATTGAAGAAAACCCAAGGAAGGAGGTAGATCATACCTTATATCAAAGACAAATCGAAGGAGGTAAGTGTGGAATTGATCTAGGATGAAGGAATCCCCAAAATGTCAAAGAGGTTGTCACCGAGTCACCTGGAGTCGAGAGAGAGGCATTTTATCCATAAGGTTTGACAAAACCTGAGCGGATGGAATTTTTTAAAACATATGGTATTGGGGGATTACATGATGTGTAATCCCCTTTCACATCATGTAATCCTCAATTTTTAGTTTTCACCAAAAAACATGTCTCCTCAACACTTTATTTATTTTTTGAACCCCAAAATACTACACGTAATGAAACCCTCTTTCACATCGTGTATGTAATCCCCTTTCACATCGTGTAATCCTCAATTTTCAGTTTTCACCAAAAAACATGTATCCTAAACACTTTATTTATTTTTTGAACCCCAAAATACCACTTGTCATGAAACCCTCTTTGACATCGTGTAATAGTCTCTCACGATGTGAAAGATCCCTACTTCTAGCTTCTAGCGACTGAACTCCTCCAAACTTCTTCTGAGCCTCCTCCGAGCACCTCGGTCTTCAGAAACATAAAAAGGGTTGATGCACATGGATCTAGACCCTTAAATAAGATACCACTCAAAAAATTATCATTCTTAAGAATCCAAAACCAACCTAGAGAGAAAACAGAAAAGGGTTCATCTGAACAGCCACCCCATGAGATACCTCTCAAAGATCTCGCCACCAAAGGAGCTCAACCGCTTTATCTATGTAACAACGCAAAACCCCATGACAACCACAACCATCTCCTAAACACTATCTCAGTGGATATACCTCTCAAAATAGATCAATCCATAACAAGAAACAAGAGGAATCCATATCATAATCAGGAAAGTTCTACAACTACTAAATGAATAGTGTTACAGTAGAAGAGCTAAACATCAAACAGCTCAGGATATTGAGCACGTATTTATGAATCAGTTTCTCAGGTACTCTCCTCCATGGCATTGTGTCACCATAGGACATTAATGAAGGGGATAGCATGCCCACACAATAACTTCTTCTGGTGGTCCTGGATCTCTATTGTTCACTCCTCAAAGGTCACATCGTCATCAACATCAATCTCCCCCAATTGATGATGTTAGAGTCATCATGAAGATAATGAAAGAGCTATGACATGTGAAAAACATCATGTATCTGGATCACCTGTGGGGGAAGTTCTATCTAATACGCCATGGCTACAACATGATCCAACACCTCTAAAGTCCCAACAAACCAGGGATAAAGCTTACTCCCATGAAAAAACCTTCTCTTCCCATGATAGGGATCCACCTTTAGGAACACATGGTCCCCAACTTCAAACTTCAGAGGTCTCCTATGATCATCATAGGATTTATAAAGATCCTATGCTGCCTTAACCTTCTCAAAAAACCCCTAAACTATTCTACCATATTTTTTACCATTTTCATACTGAGAATTGTTGACTCTCCGACCTTAGTCCATCACAACAAAGAATATAAAGGTCATTCATAAAAGGCTTCAAACAGTTCCATAACAATGGTGGAGTAAAAACTATTGTTGTAAGTGAACTCTACCAAGGGAAGGTGCCTCATCCATGAACCTCCAAAATCTAAGACATAAGAGAGAAACATATCTTCAAGATTCTGGATGGTCCATTCTATCTGACCATCCATCTACAGATGAAAATCAGTGCTAAGGCATAAATGAGAACCAAAATCATGTTGGATACCTCTCCACACCTTGGAGGTAAAATGGGGGTCTTGATAGGAAATGATCATCCTAAGGACTCTGTGGAGTCTCGCCACTTCCTCTATATACTTCCTTGAAAAAACATCCACTGAGATTGAATCCTTGATCACTATAAATTGGGATGATTTCATCAAATGATCCACTACCACCCATATAGAATCATATCCTCCCTGATCTCAAGGTAGACTAGTAACATGTTCCATTGAGATGTCCTCCCACTTCCACTATGGAACATCTAACGCTTAGAGAAAACCATCGGGAACATGGTGCTCGAACTTCGCCTTTTGGAAAACCAAACATCAAGATACAAATTTTGCAATGGAACACCTCAACCTAGGCCACCAAAACTAACCTCTAAAATCTTGATACATATTTTTCACATCAGGATGTTTCCTTAAGGGAGAACTATGGAACTACCTAAGAACCATCTCACACATCACCAAAGGAATAAAAATCCTTCCTTGGAACAACACTCAGTGTTGTTCATCTTCATAACAACCATAAGGGGCTTCTCCACAAACAACTAGGAATTTATAGACCTCCACCTCAATATCCCCCAACTAGGACTCCTCCACCTACTTCACAAGAGATGACTACACCATCATCTAAAAAATATAACATTTTCCCCCAACTTCTCCCATATCTAGATGTAATTCTGAAAGTTCTTCCACTACTCTCTAAGAATCATCAAATTCACCCACTACATCACTATATGAATTCCTACTCAATGTATCAGCCACGACATTCCCTTTCCTAGGTTCATATGAAATATCAAAGTCGTAATCCTATAATAACTCCATCCACTGATGTTGGTGCAAGTTCAAGTCACACTAAGAGAAAATATACCTTAGGATTTTATGATCGATGAAGACCATAAAACACTCGTCGATGAGGTAATGTATCCACAACTTCAGGGAAAACACCAATGTTTCCAACTCAATATCATGGATGGAATATTTACATTTGTGAGAATGTAACTACTGATACTGATAAGAAATAATTGACCTCTGCTACATAAGGACACAGCCCAACCCAATATGTGAAGCATCACAAAAAACCTCTAAATGAACTCCTTCTGTTGGAAAACAAAGAACTAGAAACTAACCAACTTTTCCTTAAAATACTCAAAAACCTCCTGACACTGATCAATCCACAATAAAACTTGATCCTTTCTGTTCAATACTATCAGAGGATTTATAACCTGAGAAAAGTCTTCTAAAAACCTTCTATAATAGCTTGCAAGACCAAGGAAACTTCACACTTCTTCCACTGACTTGGGGGATGACTAAGACACAATTTATTTTATCTTAGATAGATCCATAGCTACTCCCTACTGGGATACAGCATGACCTAGGAAACAGACTTCTTGATCCCAAAACTCACACTTCAATAACTTCCCAAAAAACTTCTCGTGGTGAAAAACTCTCAAAACAACACATAGATTATCTGCATGATCCTCCTTGGATGTAGAGTACAAAAGGATGTCGTCAATGAAAACCACCATGAACTTATCTAGGAACTCATGTAACATAGTGTTCATTAACCTCATGGAACACAATGTTCATTAACCTCATGAACATAGTTGTAGCATTCATCACACCAAAAATAATCACAACAAACTCATAATGCCCATGATGAAAATAAAAAACAACCTTTGGAAAATCATCATCCATTACATGCATATGATGATATACTGAACACAAATCAATCTTATAGAACCAACTTTCACCCTTCGTTTGATCGAATAAATCATCAATCTGTAGAATAGGATAATAGTTCGTCATTGTCACGTTGTTTAAGAGATGATAATTATAGGACCCTGGGACACCCTAAGAGGGGAGGGGTGAATTAGGGTGTCAAATTTTTCTTCTTAAAGTTGTGGATCTTGTTCCCACATTGGTAGGAACAACTTAAACATGTATGATGGATATAATCAGCAATGAAACATTCACATGTAAATAGATGACACAATAATTTTACTTGGTTCGCCACTAAGGGCTACGTCCAAGGAGCATATGCCGAAAGGTTTTCGATCGTACCAAAATCCACTATGCTTCACTAGCTGTAGATTACAAATGTTCAGGAATAGTCACTCTGTCCTAGGCTCACTGCCTTTAAAATTGTTCAGGGATAGCTCACTGCGTCCCTCGGGTCACTCCCGTTGACTCCCCCTGGCTCATTGTCGTTGGTGAAGTTCCGTTCAGTTTATAGATGTGAATGTATCTTCAATAGATTTTCATTGAAGTCTTTGTCTCTTATTCAGCATGAGATTTTAATTGCATCAGGGTTCAGAGTTGATTCTCTTTTCAGTTCAAACCTTCTTCTTTAGTGCAATGACTAATGCACTAGATCCTCTTGTCTTCGTTTTCCTGAATCACAACCACTGATGTGATTACTCAATAAGAGAAGCTTAGTTTACTAGGCATCGTCAGAATCAGTTCTCCATGTATGCCTGAGATCATGCATGTATCATTTAGATTTCCACTTTAATATCACTTTGCACCGAAAGGTATCAGGAAATCTTCCAGCTTTCGTGCAGCTCTAGAAAGACGGGCGTGCTTCAACAATATTTGGCAATCTCCTCAAAGCCCAGCACGCAAGTCCTCGGTGCACAAGTCCAAACTGGCGCGCAAGTGTCACCAAAGAACCTACATGAAACTGCCTTCTGAAACTTCAAACATGCGTGACTCACTTCCTTTCTCACCCAAATCACATTGGGTGTGCAACCATCAATTGGCGCGCAACTTCTAAGAGCTGGCGCGCAAGTCTCTCCAAACCACTTGTGCGACCACTCACCACTTGTGCGGCTCAACCACCTACGCGAAGAGAGCTCGAACAGTCTCTAAGTCTTGAACTCTGTGGAAAATGAGGAGGGGTGGTCCCGTATTTATAGGCATTTGGTCAACTTGCATGGCGGCGTGCAAGTCACCCCTCGGCGTGCAAGTCTCGGCGCGCAGCTCATCTCCCATAGCCGTTGTCGCGCAACTTACTTACGCGACCCAACCAATAATTGTGTGACCTTCTTTCCTTTGCCATATTTTTAAGTTCTGTTCTTGAAAAACAATAGGCGCGCAATTTTCCAATCCTTTTAGGCACCGGCACACAATTCTCTTCACGGCACGTAGGTAACTTGCGCGACCAACCCAACACCTGCACGACCCTATTTACTTTTCCATTTTTCTATGTTCTGATCTCGAAAAACAATAGGCATGCAAGTTCCCTTTTCTTCAAGTAAACAGCACGCAAGTCTCTTTACCAAAACCAGTTTTCTCCATTTGTCGATTTTCAGGCCCATAAATTTGGCAAACACTGGAAAACGGTTCCACCTTGTATCTGCTCTTTTTGTACCGCCTCCAGATCATCCATTCCTTTGTCGACATTCTTGAATCAAACATGGATCGTTAAACACTGCCCTTGAACTCGACATGCCACCATGAAATCTCTTTTGTAAACAAATTTGTATGTCGTTTTTTTACTTTTTCAATAAGAACAATCACCTCAAAACACTTCTCGGTGATTTGTATCCTTCATAAACTCTTCTGATTTCATCAAAAACACCACTATCGTGATATGTATTCTTTGAAGTAACAGCTTTAGAATCATCATCTTCTGTGACAATGTGATGTGCATGGCTATCTCAGAGTTCCAATCCCCGCATGGCCATCTTAGAAATTCATTCACTTGCACATTGTCTTCTTCTTCAACCATCATGATCTACTTCATGCCGAGCATATGATTCAATTTTTCAAGAAGTATCTTTCATGGTTCTCATGAAATCATGAGTAATTGCATGGTCTTCATCAAATCCCATGGTTCTCATGCAATAATGAGGAATTGCATGGTCTTCATCAAAACCCATGGTTCTCATGCAATAATGAGTAATTGCATGGTCTTCATCAAAAACCCCATTCTTCTTTAATCATCCTCAGATGGATTACACCTCACATTCTTCATTGTTGTAAACAATGTGTCACCTTTGACACATGTTCTTTGAACTTATGATCAGTACAACAATCGTCTGAATTTCCATTCCTCCACTTCATTAGAGTACTTCTTGATCTCCTTCATTTTGATCTTCATTGACAACTATTGACAACAAATACAACCTTACACAAAGTGGTTCCAACAATAATTGATACACAACTGCAAACTGTTGTCGATATTCTTCATGAACAAAACAGGTGCACCCCATAGTGAAACACTCGACTGAACAAAACCATACTGCAGTAGACCATCGAGATGTATACGCAGCTCTCTCAACTCATAAAGTTCTATCTTATATGGGGACATAGATATAGGAGACACATCTGGCTATAGTTTGATCCCTAAATCGATCTCTCATTGATGGGGTAACTCTACAACCTCTTCTAGAAATACATTAGGGTACTTGTAGACGCCGGAAAAGTCTGTTGTTCCCAAACAAAGCTCCGGATGCGGAAAGCGAAGTGATATTTGGAGTCAGAAGCCTGTTCCGGAGGGCCCGGAGGACTTGCGCGGAATTTTAGAGGCCCGCGCGCAAAGTTGAGTCGCGGCGCGCAATCCTCCCGGGATGCGCGCAATCTGCAGGGCCGGCGCGCAATTTTGCGCGCCCCGAGCTCCCGCGAATCCCTTGCGCGTCGGGTCCGGATTCTGCGCCCGCGAAGGGAATTCCGCGCCCGCGAAGCGAAGTTTGCGACCGCTGCCGGGATTCCGCGCCCGGGGTTGCCTATAAATATAAGGCGACCCCCGACGTTTTGAGGTTGCCAGAATTCGAAAGGTCTCTCGTGCGCGCAATCCAACCCCTCCCGCGCGCAATGCCGATCTTCAGGTAACCGCTTTTCTTTCGCGCAATAAGGCCTCGGGGTTCGCCTTCGCGCGCAATCCCTTGAGCCCCCTTCCTTTGAATAATTCTTCACCCTAAGGCCTTTGCGCGCAAAAGAAGCCTCTTGCGCGCAATTGCCCCCGGGGTGCGCGCAATCCGGTCCGATTGCGCGCACCCCCCTTTTTCTTCAAAGTGGCCATTCGATCTAAGAATGAGCTGTTGCCCCCCGCGCGCTATCTGAAGCCCGGTGCGCGCAATCTTTACCTTCCGCGCGCAAAGCGCTGGCCCAATTGCGCGCCAGCCCACCCATTTGCGCGCCGACCCGCAGTATTGCGCGCAAAGCTCCTCTTTTGCGTGCAAACCGCCAGGGTCGCCTCCTTTGACCCCCCTTTGGGTACCCGCCTGCGTGGCGCCCGATGGTCTTCATCGCAGGTGCCCGCACCGTGCGTCGTCTTTCCGTGCGGCCCCCCTAGGCTTGCGCGAAGTGACACGGACCTATCGGCGGCTTCATCGTCCTACATGACGCTAAACTGCACCACGTCCTGCACGACGTTAAACCGCATACGTCCCGCACGATGTTAAACTGCACTTCGTCCAAGCTACAAGACGTTAAACTGTTTAGCATTCGTCCGCGCGACAAGACGTTAAACTGCCAAGCACCTTCATCCTCAACACACGACGTTAAACTGTACTTCGTCCGGCAAGACGTTAAACCGTCCACTTCGTCCTCAACACACGACGTTAAACTGTACTTGGTCCGGCAAGACGTTAAACCGTCCGCATCATCCTGATCCCGTGCTCCGCACGCAGGATCCTCCCGGTTTGGATGTGGCCCCCACCCGCTCGTCTCTGCAGGGATGTCGGGATTGGAGTGGCCTTTACCCACGGGGGTAGAATGTTACAAACCCAACGAACTACGTGGACTTTGATCCCTGTCTTCTAAACAGGGTACGTAGGAAGCCTCTCCGAGGTTCAAGCCCGCCACCTGGTCGTCCCGGTCGTATTTACGTCGGTTCGTCCATCAGTGGACCCCTCCTGGGTTCACACTTGCGTCGATTCACCTATGAATCCGCCATTGTGGGGGACTGCACATGTGTATCTCCATTGCACTTCCCCACTGCCTTTTCCTATTTCTCCCTTCTTCCGGCGGCCTCGATCTCTCTGTGAGTCGGCTTTCCAACGTCCAGCATGACGTTAAACTGTGATCCACCCGGCCGTTCCATCCCCCTCTGTGCGAGGTGGTTCGGTTCAATCCTCCATCCGGCGGCCTCGATCTCTCTGTGAGTCGGCTTGCCAACGTCCAGCATGACGTTAAACTGTGATCCACCCGGCCGTTCCATCCCCCTCTGTGCGAGGTGGTTCGGTTCAACCCTCCATCTGGCGGCCTCGATCTCCCTGTGAGTCGGCTTGCCAACGTCCAGCATGACGTGAAACTGTGATCCACCCGGCCGTTCCATCCCCCTCTGTGCGAGGTGGTTCGGTTCAACCCTCCATCCGGCGGCCTCGATCTCTCTGTGAGTCGGCTTGCCAACGTCCAGCATGACGTGAAACTGTGATTCATCCGGCCATTCCATCCCCCTCTGTGCGAGGTGGTTCGGTTCAATCCTCCATCCGGCAGCCTCGATCTCTCTGTGAGTCGGCTTGCCAACGTCCAGCATGACGTGAAACTGTGATCCACCCGGCCGTTCCATCCCCCTCTGTGCGAGGTGGTTCGGTTCAATCCTCCGCCCGGCGGCCTCGATCTCCTTGTGAGTCGGCTTGCCGACGTCCAGCATGACGTTAAACTGTATATCCGAACTACGCTGACTTTGATCCGCGCTAACGCACGGTACGTAGGAAGCCCCTACGGGGTCCAAGCTCTTCACTCCATCATCCACCCTGATCCTTACCCGGGCCGCCACATCCCGGTGGGGTCATGCCATTTCATTCCACTCCACTTCACTCGGGAAGCCGCCCATGTGCTGGCCCCAGCGTCGGAGGTTCCCCGTAAGGGGTTCTGTCATCTGATCCACTCCTCGTGTTGATCAGTCCGATGCCGTCCCCGCTGGACGTTAAACTCGCGGCATACCCCTTGTTAAACATGGGAAGCTGAGGAAAACCTCAGGTAACACAGTCCCCCGCACCCAGTGCGGGATGCCTCAGGCCATCACGCCTTCGAGAAGCCCTATTAGGGACGGAAGGCAGACATGCAGAGTCGCAGTGTCAAGACACGCCCCCGATACCCAGAGCCACCCGGTCTCCTCACCGCAGGTTGCTGCCCCGACCGGACTCCTTGGAGCGTCCGGGCGGAAGCAGCGTAATTAACCGGTGTCCATGAAGATATGGCGCTGGGAACGAGATTCACAAACATTCTTAAATCTATGAGGGAGACCCGGATTAGGCGACGAGTTCCGAGGAGACGTCCACGGAAGGAGGAGCCGACATCCCATCATCCCGGTTTCGATCAAGGAGCAGACGCCCCTGAATAAGGGACGGATGCCGCCCGCCCTTGGAAAGCGGGACTGCGGGACCACAAGCCGCGCGCCTATCCCCTCGTGTCGACGGGTGCATGCGCGAACGCGTCCTGGCGGAACAGCGTAACCCGACGCACATCCGCACCGAAACAGAAAAATGGTGAACCCGACGTGAATCTCTTCTCCTCGATACGAAGACCGATGGCTTTCAGAGGTGCTGGAAGACCAGCATGCTGCTCGACCGAGCATTCAGTTTTACCCGCCAGGGGCTGGGGAAAGGAACTCGGGCACTCCGTCTCGTGACGTCGAGGGCCTGGGTCCCCCCCACGGAAGGCGTCGTGGCACTAATGGTTGGTTGTCGACTCCTTTTCCTGTCAGTGTTAACGGGTTTTTCTCCCTGCCTTCAGAAGTCAAGTCGCCCAATCCAGTGCCCGATCGCCACCCGCCCACTGGCGCAGGGGTAGGGGAAACACCGACGGGGCTACTCCGCGCGGTCCTGCCCGTTCCACAGTTGTCCCAGCAGCCGCAGCTGCGGGGCAACCACGCCCTCTCTCCCCCTCGGAGGTCATCCAAAGAAGGGTGATCAACAGCTTGGTGCGGAGATATGAGGAAGAGGGAGTCATCCCCACCAGGGACATGGCTCGCCTAGACCTCGAGGGAGCTGCACCTCGCCACCGACGCCGCCCCTGAGGGCCGCGCAGGGAGGCACCGCTGCCTACCTCGACGTCCAACCGCTTCGGGAGCTTATCCCCGGAGCGCTCCGACAACTCCTTCCCCTATGCGGATGAAGTGGAAGATGCCCGGGACTGCCCTATCCGAGGTCCGCTCCAGGGATCCACGATAAGGGCTCCCGCCAGGCCACGGCGACACCGCCGCCAGGCCCCTCAAGTCGAGGAACAGGCTCTCCACCTGCCCGCGCCGCTCATCCCGACTCGTCTATCTCGACGCCAACGTCGGGCACGAGCGGAAGAGGATGCCCACCTTGGGGCCCTAGAAACAGCGGCCGCGTTGGCTCAAGACACTGCTGGCTCCAGTCACCAGCCCCCTGCGCATCCTGAGCGGGGGCACTTCTATGCCCGACCCGGATCGAGGCCCCGACCGCCCCAAAGGCAGGTTGGGTTGACTCTCCCGGTTGCTGGCACAGGCAATAGCCACCGCGGGCCACCTCGCGGTAGCGCTGTTCGCCAACAGGGGCTACTCCGTGTGGCCGATCCAAGAGGCATGGGTCATCCCACCTTCCGATCTCGGCCCGGAGGCCCGCCCAGAATCATCTCCCCCCGCGTCCCCTTTGATATCTGTCCCGGTGCTCCTCGCACCTTGGTTTCCAGTCCTCTTGGCCCCAGCACCAGTGCGGCCGGAGGACGCCAGGATAGAGATCAGCCATGCCCCGAAGAACCACCCAGGGGCAGGAGGGCGAGGCGTCAACGCCGAGGGAAGAATGTTACGGAATTCCGGACAGAGATCCGACCGGTTCGTTTCTCTGATACAGAGGCGGAGTATGATTCGGCGACAGAGCCCTCCCCCCAATCCCGCCAGTCAGGGGCAGGGGTAGGAATGCGGCACGTCAGCCTCGTACTTCCCGAGAGCGAGATCGACACGATCCCCGCTTCTCTCCGAAGGTATATCCGGAGTAGCGAGGGCCTGGTAGACCCCCAAGGATCAAGCTTGCAGTTGGTACCGGCCCCTCCGGAAGCGCCTTCTGCCTCGATCGGAGAACCCGGAGACTTTTTCTGGGGACCGACGGTCGAACCACGATCTAGTGCACCCCTGGAGAGCACCGACGCTACGGAAGGATGTTCACTCGCTGGCCCGTCCTATCGTGATGTGGTAGCTGGGGCACCGCCACCCTCAGAGGGCGGCCCGGGATATGGAGGCCAAACGGCCTGCTCGCCGTATTCACTGCCGGCCAGCCCGTCGGCCCGGCGGCCCGCCTCGGCACCACTGCCGGTTCCCCGTCCATTCCCAGTCTTTGAAGAGGACCAAGGAGACTTGGGTCCCGAGCTTGAGTCGTGGAGCTTCTGGACCGTCCTTGCAGAGGGCCACTTCCCTGAGAAGTTTTGGCCAGTCGCAGGATCGGACTTTGATGCACCCGAATCGCTCACCCCGGATGAGTTTGAATGCTTCCGCCGAACTCTCCGGGAGACTCACTCCCGTCTTCACCGCTTACAAATGCCATACCCCGGGAGTCAAGTGCACCTAGAGGATATTGGTGAGCAGTGCCGTCAAATTGACCTGGCCACGCTCCCCGCGGTTCGGCACCCCGGGTCATTTGGGCACCACGAGGCCCTCCAACAACGATGCGTTGAGTGTTTTCAAGTACTCCGCAAAGTTATCGAGGAAGCCACTCCCCACGTGTATATCCGTGGATGGGGGCAGTACGCTGCCCTACGCTTCAGTGCGATTCGCCGACAGCCCGATTCACTGGGCGGCCCTGAGGGTATATCCCCAGGGACGGAAACGGTCAATATGGCTGACCTGTCGGGGGAGGGGAACGGTTTGGAACTTCTCGACGGGGGCTTTCCCCCCGAATACAAGCCGTTGTTGGATCCATCGGTGAGAGTTACTCGTCATCAGAGGAACCTCCTGGGGCTCCCCACACCCACTGAAGCACTGACGTTGAGCCGAAACGTCAGCAAAGGTAAGGAGCATGGCGAGGCTATAAAGCCCGCCGACCCGTCTGCCTCCACGCAGAGGGCAGATGAGGATCCCGAGAAGGCTATGCTACGCCAACAGCTCGCCGAGCAGAAGAATCTAGTTGACCATCTCCTCGCCGAGCGCGCTGCAGAGCAGCGGCCTGACTACGGTGATCCTAGGCCAGGACAGCAGGGACAGGAACAACCACCCCTCGATGAGGCTCTCCCGGGCAACCGTGATCATGCCGTGTTCACCGACAGGAGAGAGGCCATCGCCTATGGCAAGAGGGCGCGGTATGTTTCACCACACCCTCCCGAGCGGCGTGACCTCCTGAGAGACCCCGCTCGGATTCCTCCCGCTGCCCCAAGGGCCGCTCCGCCCGCCATCCCACGAGCTGCCGAGTTCGACGACCCGATTGAAGGGCCATGCAATGCGCTCGTGGTTAGAGATCCTCGCCAGGACTGGAACCCATGTCCGGACGATCCGATGGCGGCGCTCATTGCCCGCTTGGAAGCCTTGGAGACTCGGCAAGTGGCAATCCCACCGGACGGCAAGCCATACCCAGCATGGGTGGATGACATGCCGGCGCCTCCGGGATTCGGGAATCCCACTTTCGCCCCCTTCAACGGGACTGGAGATCCGCCACAGCATTTGGCCCATTTCAACTCGAGGTGCGGGCCTATGTTGGGGACTCCGGCGCAGCAAGAGGCCGCTAAGCTTCGCTGCTTTGTCCAGACACTGGAAGGGCCAGCATTTGTCTGGTACAGCCAGCTCCCCGTCGGGTCGATAACTAGCTGGGAGGACCTTCGTAGACAATTCCTCTACCAGTTCAGTTCCACGACCCGAAAGACGAGTATCGCAGACCTCTTCAAGTGCAAGCAGAGGCCTGATGAGCGAGTCGCGGACTTCGTCGCCCGATGGAAGGGTCTCACGTATTCCCTCGACATGCCATTGACTCAGGAGCAGTTGCTGACAATGTGCGTCGGGAACGTCAAGACCGAGCTGGTCCCTTCCTTGATCACTCACAATTACCCCGGAGGGTTCAGGGACTTCTCATACAAAGCTCAACGTCTTGAGGAAGCCCTGCAACAGGCCATCCAGGCACACCCGCTGCCTCCTATGATTCCTGCAAGGAGAGCCAGCAGGGCTGAGCCCGCTGCTGTTGCCCAGATAGAGGCCCCCAGGCCATTGGAGCTGCTGCCGGCGAGACCAGCTCCACAGCCTCACAGGAATCTGCCTCCACGGGCTCAGTTCCCGGCCCAGCAGCGGCAGCCTCAGAACCGGCCGGCCCCTCCGTGTAATGTACCGCCACAACCCAGGCGAGATAATCAGGGTCCACCTCCTCGGCAGGCCCCTCCAGCCCCTTGTCAAGACCACGCTCCCAGGGGCCCGCGATACCTGACCTACTCATTTCACGAGGATCAGGTCCCCGGTTATTTCCGGAGCGCCCTGGAGCAGAGGATTGTGCGACTGCCTGAGTGTTGGAGGCCAGAGGAGGCACATCTCACGGATAACCCCCGCTACTGCCCTTACCATCGGGCCCTGGGACACACCATCCAGCGGTGCTATGTGTTTAAGGATTGGCTCCAAGACCAGATTAACAACAACGTAATCAGGTTGGGCCCAGCTCCAGCGCAAGTGGCGGGCGTGTTCGTGGGATCAGATGACGATAGCGGCGATGAGGACGAATGGCAGCTGGTCTCCGACCGCGGGTCCCAGAAGTATAAAAACTGGATGGCCCGCAAAACGATCATTCGCGCCCATGGAATCATCCGTGCGCGCTTGAATCAGCCTGAGCCCCCAGAATCTGCGGGTGCTGCTTCGGCATCGTCGTCCCAGCTTGCCTCTTCCGGGAAGAGCAAACGGCGGCGGCGCAAGAAGGAAGAGCGCGCCCCGCCAGTTCCGCCACTATCCCGCACTCTCGGCGATTTCATGCCCCCGGAGATGGGGATCCATCCCCGGATCCGTCCAGTGGTGAATGATTCTCCTGATGAGAGTATTGGGTACGCTTCGGTTAATACTGTCGAGCTGGTAAATCCCTTCTCGGTTCCCGACGTTGAAGAACACCAGGTGGACCTCCCTAGTGTCCCCGGTCGTCGCCACCGTCGGAGGGGCCGTAACAACAGGAGTCGCCGGGGCACAGCAGTTGGTACCTCCAGCCAGGCCGTGCACGCCACTGAGACTAGGCAGTAGGCTCAAGATCGAGCTCAGCGTGCGCAGGCCCCCCATCCGGGGATGACGGATTCGCCTCCGCCACTTTTTGTGGTGTGGGACCAGGCAGAACCGCCTCAGCCGCGTCGCGATCAGCTCCGCCCTGCCACGAGTCCATCCCGGCCTCCTGACCCCAGTACGGTGACCATTTCCCGGGCTTCAACCAATGAACAGCGAGATGCGCCAAGCACCAGTCGGCCGCCGGCCCAACCGGCAAGGCCCGTCATGCTTCCAACCGCAGAGCAACCTCCTGCAACCAGGGGCTCGCGCTTGGCTAAAAAGTATGATGTCCTGAAGCACTTGGCCGACATCCCAGCGAGACTCTCCATCCTTGAGGCTCTGCGCATGTCATCTGAGATGCGCGAGGCACTCGCTGAAGCCCTGAAGAGCCCCCTCCAGTTTGAGACAGAGGTTGCGGCTGCAGAGGCCTTTCACGCCGAAACGATCGAGGACGCCGAATGCCAGGCAGTTATCTCGTTCTCTGGTAAGGATGAAGACCCTCCTATACAGGGGCACATTCGTCCGCTGTATGTTACCGGCCAGTTCAATGGCCTTGAAGTCCGGCACTGTCTTGTCGACACGGGGTCCGGGATTAACCTGATTCCAACTCGGACGCTCTGGAGATTGGGGTTGTCTGAGGATGACTTGATCCCCTCCGACCTCAGGATCCAGGGGTACGACCGCACCGAGCAAACTCCGGTCGGCAGGATACGTTTGAAGACCCAGTTCGGTGACTTGGTTGCCAACACCGAATTCATGGTGGTCTCTCAGGACACTGCGTATAATGCATTGATGGGCAGGCCATGGCTCCACCTTCATACGGCGGTTCCCTCATCATACCACCAATGCCTCAAATACTCCCTTAACGGTCAAGTAGGCGTGATTCAAGGAGATGCCTCTCCTTTTGCCTCATGTGAAGCCCGCTATCTGGACGCGGACTATTACAAGAGCAAGGATAAGCAGATCCTGGCAGGTGAGGTCGAGCCTGTCGCTATTGCAAGTGATCCCTGGGCAAGTTTGGATGACGCTTACGTCCTCCCGATTCAACGGTTGGACGTAGCCATGGTCTCGACAGCTTGTGAGTCTCCTAATGAGATGACCGCGACCGCCCGTGCCAGCACCAGCGGCCCAGTAGGATCTGGTAGCCCCAATGCAGTTGCCAATGCAGTCTCTCCCGTGGACGATCCCTCCCCGAGTGGAGAGGACGTGGAAGATGCACCCCCAGCCTTTGAGGAGGGCGTCCCCGCCACGGTCGATGAGTTAGTACAAGTGAAACTTGGAACCAAAGAAGATCCAAGACCCACATTGGTCAGTGCCGCCATGCCCTCTGAGGAGAGGCAGCAGTACGTGGACTTTCTCAGGCAGCACCGTGATGTGTTCGCTTGGGGCTATGACGAGATGCCGGGGCTAGATCCTCAGGTAGCCATCCACCGCCTTGGTCTCCCGGCGAACCATCGCGGGTTCAAGCAGCCTCCCAGGAAGATGCACCCATTTCACGGTGCCATGGTCGAGGCCGAAGTTGACAAGCTTATCAAAGCCAACTTCGTGAGGGAAGTTCAGTACCCCAAATGGCTGGCCAACATTGTGCCGGTCAGGAAGAAGAACGGGCAGATCAGAGTCTGCATCGACTTCCGCGATCTCAACCACCACTGTCCGAAGGATGATTTTCCCCTTCCAGTGACAGAGTTGTTGATTGACGCCACGGCAGGGTTCCAAGCCCTCTCCTTTATGGATGGATACTCCGGATACAACCAAATCCGGATGGCCCCTGAGGATGAAGAGTTCACTACCCTTCGTCCTGCATGACGCTAAACTGCACCACGTCCTGCACGACGTTAAACTGCATACGTCCAAGCTGCACGACGTTAAACTGCCTAGCATAACGTCCGCGCTGCAAGACGTTAAACTGCCAAGTGTTTCGTCCAACATGACGTTAAACTGTACATCGTCCAAGCTACAAGACGTCAAACTGTTTGGCATTCGTCCAACACGACGTTAAACTGTACTACGTCCGAGCTACAAGACGTTAAACTGTTCAGCGTTCGTCCCGCATGACGTTAAACTGCCTCTCAAGAACTACGTGTGGCTTGATTCCCATCCTTATGGGATACGTAGGACCGCCTGAACATTCATGTTTCAGGCCCAGCCCCATCCTTCGGGAATTTCCATCCCACCTCGGGCCCTTGGCCCAGTTGCCTCTGGATATGTGGCGTATGGTGTGGACGCGGGGCTACGCCCTCATTCACGTCGGTTTGCTCGCCACGCTGTACGCCCCCACGTTCGGGGATGCCTTCTGCTCCCCCCTTTTTCTTTCTCTTTTCGTCCTGCATGACGTTAAACTGCACTTCAAGAACTACGTGCGGCTTGATTCCCATCCTTATGGGATACGTAGGACCGCCTGAACATTCATGTTTCAGGCCCAGCCCCATTTCTCGGGAATCTCTATCCCGCGTTGGGCCTCTGGCCCCAGTTCCCCTCTTTTTTGTGCGAGGCGTGTAGCGTGAGCGGGGGATTATGTCCTCATTCACGTCGGTCTACTGGCCGCGCCATACGCCTCCCCCGTGTGTGGGACTACCTCACACCCCTCATCGTCCTGCATGACGTTAAACTGCCTCTCAAGAACTACGTGTGGCTTGATTCCCATCCTTATGGGATACGTAGGACCGCCTGGACGCTTGTGTTTCAGGTCCAGCCCTGTCTTTTGGTTGATCACGGGGATCTGCTGTCTTTTGGTTGCTCTCAGGGTGAGTCCTCCGACCCTTTCCGGCGATCTGTTAACATGTTTTGGGTACTTCGGTCTATGACCCGTGGTGTCGGATTCAATCCCGACAAGTCCTGTGTTGCTTGTCGGGCCTCGCGCTTCCTCTTGTTTGAGCCTTCACTCAAAGGGATCCTCGTTAGCGGTTTGGGTACGATGCCTCAGTGCTCTCCCACCGCTCCGGGTCGATTTACCGGCGGGTCCTGGGCCGCAAATCGATATGAATCCTGCGATTGAGCGGTTGATGCTCGTTTTCTTGCCCCGTTCTAGGCTGACGCGATCGGATGTTGTGTTGCGAATATGGTCAGCGACATCCTTGATCGCCATGTCAGCTCTTTTAGCCTCTGAACATTGGTTGTGCGGTCCTCATCACACTCTGACTTTGTGCGTTGTAGTGGAATCTCGACACTCTCTTCATACTGACCTTCAGTACACCTTTACACGTTAGGCAGGCCAACCAGGGTAATGGTGTCTGTCGAGGCTCCCACGATCTGAGCACCAAGGATATATGCTGATGTCCTCCCTAAGGGCCATGAGTAGCTGGACCCTCGTCCCCATAAGGAGGAAGGAGTCGCCCGAGCAATCGCGTTTTGGGCCCAGTATATCTGGAGGCTAGAATCTCTGCCCCTCGGGTGATGGACATACGCAGGCCCCTATCCCAGGATCCTTCTCCTAGAATCGTGCGTGACCGCAGGGTTGGGTACGTTCCCACCTTCGCTGAGTTCGCCATATCGCAATACGCGGATTCCTCCATGGTCCGAACCACACGACCTTAAACTGTGTTGTCTGGTCCTACCACACGACCGTAAACTGTGATCATCTTGGCCGCCCGACGAGAAACGGCACTGCATCGTGATGTTCTCCTCAGGGGACACTCACGTTGGGCGCTGGTTAATAACCACACCATTCATCAATGCCTTTCATGGCTTGATTATTGTGGCGACGCCAGTGATTCCTTAATCACGGGCATGTCGCTGCACAACGAAAAACCATCCACCTTTAAGGACAAACAAGAAATATCAAATACCGCTTCTTCTGTGTGCGAGGGTCAGACCCGCACCCTTCCCCGCGCTGGTGCCCGATTGTGTTGCGTCGCGCTTCAAGAACTACGTGTGGCTTGATTCCCATCCTTATGGGATACGTAGGAACGCCCGGATGTTTGAAACTCCGGGTCCAGCCCCCCACCTCTTAGAGATTCCCCCTTCTCTGGGGAATCCTCCGCCTTCAGGCCACCCTCAAGGCGTGTCCCTCGACCCCTTGCAGTGGTCCACTGGTGTCAAGAGTACTCTGGTTTATTGCCAGGAGGGTCAGGTTCAGCTTGGTCAGGTTCTTTCCATTTTCAGGCTTCATGCTCCCTTTCATTCGGACCCATCGCCTACGCCCTGGGTGGAGCCCCCGTGAACGGTTTGGACACAATGGCTCAGTGCTCTCCCATCGACTCGGGCTGGTTCCCCCAATGGCCTCGGGCAGCAAATCGATATGAATCCTGCGATTGAGCGGTCGATGCTCGTTTGCTGCCTCATTCCATCAACGGTTAGTGCGATATTGATGCTGCTTTTCCGCCACGGTCGGCAGTACTCCCATATCATCACACCGGTGTCCCCAGTCCTTGAGTGAATGGCTGCATGATTCACATCACATTTTCCACCCCCCATTCTGACCAGGCAAAATCTCGACACTCTTGACACTATCCCTCAGTGCATCTTCGCATATCCAGGGGATAGGACCACGATGTGGCGTACTTTGAGGTTCTTATGGTCCGAGCTCTAAGACCTTAAACTAAGATCTACCCTTATGGTCCGAGCTCTAAGACCTTAAACTAAGATCTCCCCTTATGGTCCGAGCTCTAAGACCTTAAACTAAGATCTAGCCCCATGGTCCGAGCTCTAAGACCTTAAACTAAGATCTAGCCTTATGGTCCGAGCTCTAAGACCTTAAACTAAGATCTAGCCCTATGGTCCGAGCTCTAAGACCTTAAAACTAAGATCTACCCTTATGGTCCGAGCTCTAAGACCTTAAACTAAGATCTCCCCCTATGGTCCGAGCTCTAAGACCTTAAACTAAGATCTACCCCTATGGTCCGAGCTCTACGACCCTAAACTAAGATCTCCCCAAATGGGGTTCTGCGTCCTGCATGACGTTAAACTGCACTTTCAGAACTATGTGTGGCTTGATCTCCAGCCTGATGGAGTACGTAGGAACGCCCGGGCATTTCGACTCGGGTCCAGCCTCAGGGATCGCTGAGTCCCGCCCCTCCTCGTCGCCGGCCGTCTGGCCTGACTTCGGGTAGAGTGGTGCAGTTGTGATATTCTCCTCGATCCAGCTCGGGATGCCCCATTGCAATGATGGGAAGCGACAGTTTCCTCGTCAAAGAGGTTATGTCTGAGAATTGGGGTGATTCATGGCCAGATTAGTGCATCCGCCTAATACGCTTTCCCCACGGTGGCGCAATTTTGAGAGCGTTGGATTCTATCCGAACAAATCGTCACTTCGCCCCACGCTTCGCATGCCCTGTTGATCTGGATTTCCACCCTTGTGCCTGAAGGAACCCCCAAAGCGGCATTGATGATGACATGTGATCCGCCTCCTGCAATATGGATGATGACCTTCGGTCCGTCTATCGCAGTAGTATGGTCGATTAATCCATTGTCCGCTTGCCGTCTTGGGCATTTCCTGGAAGGCCAACCGTTGTGGATTTCTGAATTCGGGACACGCGATTCACCCTTTCTCATTTCCCTATGTTCGGATAAAATCTCAACGCCCCTAGCGTTGTCCCGCTCGTGTGTCGGAACAAATTGGGGGGATGATACATTGATTAGGCTTGAGGTCTCCTTTCCTAGGAATGACCTCCCTCTTTTCTCTAGAAATCCAGGCCCAATTGTGGATGCCTGAAGCTTGGTTAACGCTCCCGCGAGACAATTTGTGGTTGAGCATGTTAAGACAAAAGATGCAGATAAATATATTGGTTCATGCAAATGGATCGAAATATTGAGTAGCGGAAGCAAACATTCTGGGAGTGGCAAAAACAAAGCCCCTAAGGATTAGCGTGCTGGATAAGCCTTTCTAACGCCGCTACCCTCTGGCTGGCGGCCTCCAGAGCTGCTTCTCGCTCTCTGCGTGCCCTCTCCTCGTCGGCGGTCGCAGCACGCAGTTCGTCGATTCTGGCCTGTGCACGCTCCCGCTCGACTTGAATTGTCACCATCTGTTGGCCCGCCCCCGTCAACTGTACCTGGGCGTCAACCAGCTGGGCTGCTAGTTGCTCCATAAGCTCGGTGCACGTTGCGACGAAGGCCTCCTTCTCTGCTGCCTGCCCTTCGAGACGCCGGACTTCCTGCTCCGCCGCGAGGAGCACCCGCGTGTTCTCCGACATGTCCCGACATTGTGCGACGTCGGCACGCTGGCGGCTCTCGCGCATCTTCTCGGCCATGAAATCACGGACCGTCAAATGGAGGCGTTGAGCATCAGCTCCCCCGGCACACAGGAAGCGCAGCCAGGTTTGGAGTGACCCCATGCGCCCCAGCCACTCCGATGGGTCTCGCTTGAGGAAGCGCTGGATGCACTTCCACCCCCTTCGGCGCGCTATCCGACTCTCCTCGACCGCCTCCGCGTCCGAGTCGTCCATCTCCTCGGGGTCGGCAGGCCGGTAGGCAGGGAAGGCAGCCAGCAGGTCTGCTGCAGGGTCCGCCCCTGGGATGTCCTCACGGGGGATAGGTTCCCCAACATCTGGGCGACCTTCTTCTCCCGCCCCAGCGGCACTGACACCCTCGCCAGCCCCTGACATCTCTCCGACGGCAGCACCGCCGACGTCCGTAGCCCCCTGATCAGCAGTTGGTGGGGCCGGCTCGGTTTGGGAAGTCTGTTCCGGAGCAGGCGGCATGTCTGCCACTGGTCCACTCGTGGATGGCCCGGGTTCGGCAACCCGATGAGCCTCCAGTCCTGAGATCACTGCGCATGGCATGCCGTGGTTAGTCACGGATCGTCAATGGCAAGCACCAGCAGTAAATTAAGGAGACTTACGGGAGTTCAGAGCGTCATCTTCCGCTATCCCGGCCGCCGCAGGAGCAACTGCAGCAGGGGACCCCTCAGCGCTTGTCAGTTCAATGATGGGTGTCTGGCCCCCGCCTTGTCCTGCTGGCGCCTCTCCTACTCCCGCTGAGGACGCTTGACCAACATCCGTGTGCTCCTGAGAAAGGTGGAGAAATGGGTTAGAAGCTGCATAAGAGAATGGATGAAGCAGGTTGAGTAGGGATAGAAGCGGACCCCGAGGAGCTCAGTGACATCAACATTGTCAGAGCCGGCCACCTCGCCGCTCTCCCGCGGGCTCCCCCGATGGGACCTTCCCTCGGAGCCTTCATCCTCCCCCATCTCCTCCTCTTCCTCGGAGTCGTTACTGTCATCTTCTCCCGGCGGCATCTGTTCTGGAGCGGGTTCGAGACCGAGCATCACCTTCACCAGAAGGGATGGATCCGCACGCTGACCACGTTGGCGCGCGTACTCGTCCATGGCCGTCAGATACGCATACTACCGGTTGAAGTCCACCCTGTCGGCGATCTGGAGGCGCCCGACCTCTGGCAGATAGATCCCTTCTCTGAGTACCTTTCGCCAGATGACATCGGTCCCCAGTGACTGCCGCAGGGTCATCCAGGCCGACCACAGCGCCGGGAAGACTGCATCGTGGGAGGGTTCGAGCAGACGCCTTACCTGCTTCCCGGGCCGCTCTTCGACCACCGCATGCACCCCCTCTCTGGGCGCCGAGGTCGTAGCGGCAGCCTGCGATGTACCCGCCGCCGAAGTCCCTGCTCGCGCCGGCTCTGCTGCTTGGCGCGCCTCCGTTCTCCCCCGTGTGGCGGCACCTCGCCTCCTTCCTTGACGCCCGGTCTCCGCACGGGTGACCTCGAGCCGCCGAACTGGCTTCCGTAGAAGCCCCTCGGGGTACGCGATGGCCCAGTGTTCGGCGTACTCGGTTGCCAAGCCTGCGTCAACTCCGGTAGGAGGGAGAGTGATGACGTCGCCAGAGCCGAAAGCGGCAAACATCAGCCACATCTGACGAAGGACGCCAGGGTTCCTCTCCTCCCGGACAGCAGTGAATACCCTCTTCGGCATCCGTTGAAGGCACCCGAACTGCCTGGCGAACCGGGTTGGCACGTAAGGCTCGCAGATCACCTTCCCGTCGATCTGAGCCACGAGCACCCCGCCCCGCATGTTCAGGAAGTACTCGTGCTGCTCCAGCGGACCCTGCCCGTTGTCGATCATTTGGCCAACGGGAGTGGGGAACGGGCTGAAGTTGAAATTGGCATGATTGCCAATCCGAATCCTCACTCCCTCCTCACTTAGGGTCATCGGAGCGACCCCCGCAATGTTCAGCAGAGAGGGTCGCAGGCCGTTGCCCGGAGGAATGATGGCGTTCGGAAACGTGTACCCACCAAGGTGAGCAGCCACCCAGCCGTGGAAGAATTGGAAGGGCCCACAGATCCTTCGTGGCGACCCCCCTCGTGAGATGCGTCCCAGGATGGCATACAGCTTCGCCAACACTGGGACCCCGAGGTTGTATCTCTTGTTGGCGGCCATAGCGCCCGCCATCGCCAGAGTCGCCGGGCGAACGCCCATTCTCGCGTCCCGTACTGGCAGGAGCCACCCACTCAGAAAGGCGGCCAGGAACGCCGCGTACCGGACATTTGGGTCCCGGGCCTCGATGACGCGGTACCCCCATGAGCGGTAGTCGCCCGTCTCCAGGACCCGCCAGTACGACCCGTTCCGGCTCCTCTGAGCCGCGGTCGGGCACCGCTTCCCCCTGCCTGGCATCTTGACCGCCGGGTCATGCTCCAAGAACTGGCCGAACCACTCCTTGTAGGCTATTTCCTTCTGGAAGTCCTTGATCCCGAGCCGCTGCGTAGCCAGGTCAAGCAGATGCCAGGTCAGAATGGGAGTCCGTGACCTGTCTTCCTAGGTGTTCTTCGGTGGCAGGAACTCATCGTACTGGTAACCCTCCAGCGGGATACCTCTGATGCAGTGGATGTCCCAGAGACCGATACCAACCTCCCCATGGTGAAGGTGGAAGGTGTTGGTATCCAGGGACCAGCGGGTGAACAGCTCCGGCCCGAGCTCGGACTGCTGGTAGAAGTGGAACTGCGACGTCCACACCGCCTCAAACAGGCCAATGTACCGCAGCTCCTCCGCGAAGTGATCGCAGGTGTGGCGTACCCAGAACGCCCAGGCCCACTCACTGGTGAAATTGCCCCCAGACCGCAAGTCTCAGTCCTTCAGCCAGCCCTTGGTGTCGTCCGTGACACTCTGGCGATATATGCTCGAGTAGAGGGCTGGAGAGTTCTCCGCAGTAGGCTCACTTCCGACGATGGTTCGCGTCCTCGGGTTCAGGACATAGACATCCAAGTGTCTGGTCTCCCTGGCAGGATGCCCATTGTTGGTGATGTTATAGCGGAGAAGCTCGTCCTCCCGGGTCACCCAGGTCCGCGGCGCATCAATCTCGAACCCTGGCACCGGAACCTCATCTAGGATGCCGAAGTTCCAGAGCGGCAGGTTGTCCGACAGTGGATATGTCTTCTGGGCCGGCGTCAGCAAGTCGAACAAGGATTGATTGTCGGAAACAATCTCCTTGGCTCCGTAGACCTCCTCGTTCGTCGCCATCTCAGCTCTGCGAGTGGCGGCACCCCCCTCATTTCCTTGATGCGCGGCCATCTCAAAGCTCCGGGAGTCGTGCGGGTAAAGGGATGAAGCGTGCGGGATCGGACGAGGCTGGTAGAGAAGTTTGAAGGCTGGCGCGCAATCCAAGTGGACGGCGCGCAATCGGGAAGAATGGCGCGTAAAGTTCCGGGGTTTCGCGTAAAGACAGGGCGAAATCCGGACGGTTTTGCGCGCCGATCGGGCGAATTTCGCGCCGGAAAAGGCAATTTCGCGCATGAGAGCGTTGGAGCTTATCGCGCGGAAGGCCTGTGTACGGAACGCTGGACCCTGGACCCCTATTTATAGATGAGGCCGGGGTCCGCGCTGCGCGGAAAGCGTTTTGCGCGACCGCAGCGGCGAATTGCGCGCCCGACGCCCCTTTTGGCGCGCCTAAGTCCCGCGCCGCCCAGGACTTCGGCATTCCGGCGTCTCCCTCGGAACCCGATCGTTGCGACCTCTCACCGATCAGATTCCGAGGGGGGGCTTTTGTAGATGCCGGAAAAGTCCGTTGTTCCCAAACAAAGCTCCGGATGCGGAAAGCGAAGTGATATTTGGAGTCAGAAGCCTGTTCCGGAGGGCCCGGAGGACTTGCGCGGAATTTTAGAGGCCCGCGCGCAAAGTTGAGTCGCGGTGCGCAATCCTCCCGGGATGCGCGCAATCTGCAGGGCCGGCGCGCAATTTTGCGCGCCCCGAGCTCCCGCGACTCCCTTGCGCGCCGGGTCCGGATTCTGCGCCCGCGAAGGGAATTCAGCGCCCGCGAAGCGAAGTTCGCGCCCGCTGCCGGGATTCCGCGCCCAGGGTTGCCTATAAATATAAGGCGACCCCCGACGTTTTGAGGTTGCCAGAATTCGAAAGGTCTCTCGTGCGCGCAATCCAACCCCTTCCGCGCGCAATGCCGATCTTCAGGTAACCGCTTTTCTTTCGCGCAATAAGGCCTCGGGGTTCGCCTTCGCGCGCAATCCCTTGAGCCCACTTCCTTTGAATAATTCTTCACCCTAAGGCCTTTGTGCGCAAAAGAAGCCTCTTGCGCGCAATTTCCCCCGGGGTGCACGCAATCCGGTCCGATTGCGCGCACCCCCCTTTTTCTTCAAAGTGGCCATTCGATCTAAGAATGAGCTGTTGCCCCCGCGCTCTATCTGAAGCCCGGTGCGCGCAATCTTTACCTTCCGCGCGCAAAGCGCTGGCCCAATTGCGCGCCAGCCCACCCATTTGCGCGCCGACCCGCAGTATTGCGTGCAAAGCTCCTCTTTTGCGCGCAAACCGCCAGGGTCGCCTCCTTTGACCCCCCTTTGGGTACCCGCCTGCGTGGCGCCCGATGGTCTTCATCGCAGGTGCCCGCACCGTGCGTCGTCTTTCCGTGCGGCCCCCCTAGGCTTGCGCGAAGTGACACGGACCTATCGGCGGCTTCATCGTCCTGCATGACGCTAAACTGCACCACGTCCTGCACGACGTTAAACCGCATACGTCCCGCACGACGTTAAACTGCACTTCGTCCAAGCTACAAGACGTTAAACTGTTTAGCATTCGTCCGCACGACAAGACGTTAAACTGCCAAGCACCTTCGTCCTCAACACAAGACGTTAAACTGTACTTCGTCCGGCAAGACGTTAAACCGTCCGCTTCGTCCTCAACACACGACGTTAAACTGTACTTCGTCCGGCAAGACGTTAAACCGTCCGCATCATCCTGATCCCGTGCTCCGCACGCAGGATCCTCCCGGTTTGGATGTGGCCCCCACCCGCTCGTCTCTGCAGGGATGTCGGGATTGGAGTGGCCTTTACCCACGGGGGTAGAATGTTACAAACCCAACGAACTATGTGGACTTTGATCCCTGTCTTCTAAACAGGGTACGTAGGAAGCCTCTCCGAGGTTCAAGCCCGCCACCTGGTCGTCCCGGTCGTATTTACGTCGGTTCGTCCATCAGTGGACCCCTCCTGGGTTCACACTTGCGTCGATTCACCTATGAATCCGCCATTGTGGGGGACTGCACATGTGTATCTCCATTGCACTTCCCCACTGCATTTTCCTATTTCTCCCTTCTTTCGGCGGCCTCGATCTCTCTGTGAGTCGGCTTGCCAACGTCCAGCATGACGTTAAACTATGATCCACCCGTCCGTTCCATCCCCCTCTGTGCGAGGTGGTTCGGTTCAATCCTCCATCCAGCGGCCTCGATCTCTCTGTGAGTCGGCTTGCCAACGTCCAGCATGACGTTAAACTGTGATCCACCCGGCCGTTCCATCCCCCTCTGTGCGAGGTGGTTCGGTTCAACCCTCCATCCGGCGGCCTCGATCTCTCTGTGAGTCGGCTTGCCAACGTCCAGCATGACGTGAAACTGTGATCCACCCGGCCGTTCCATCCCCCTCTATGCGAGGTGGTTCGGTTCAACCCTCCATCCGGCGGCCTCGATCTCTCTGTGAGTCGGCTTGCCAACGTCCAGCATGACGTGAAACTATGATCCATCCGGCCGTTCCATCCCCCTCTGTGCGAGGTGGTTCGGTTCAATCCTCCATCCGGCAGCCTCGATCTCTCTGTGAGTCGGCTTGCCAACGTCCAGCATGACGTGAAACTGTGATCCACTCGGCCGTTCCATCCCCCTCTGTGCGAGGTGGTTCGGTTCAATCCTCTGCCCGGCGGCCTCGATCTCCTTGTGAGTCGGCTTGCCGACGTCCAACATGACGTTAAACTGTATATCCGAACTACACTGACGTTGATCCGCGCTAACGCGCGGTACGTAGGAAGCCCCTACGGGGTCCAAGCTCTTCACTCCATCATCCACCCTGATCCTTACCCGGGCCGCCACATCCCGGTGGGGTCATGCCATTTCATTCCACTCCACTTCACTCGGGAAGCCGCCCATGTGCTGGCCCCAGCGTCGGAGGTTCCCCGTAATGGGTTCTGTCATCTGATCCACTCCTCGTGTTGATCAGTCTGATGTCGTCCCAGCTGGACGTTAAACTCGCGGCATACCCCGTGTTAAACATGGGAAGCTGAGGAAAACCTCAGGTAACACAGTCCCCTGCACCCAGTGCGGGATGCCTCAGGCCATCACGCCTTCGAGAAGCCCTATTAGGGACGGAAGGCAGACATGCAGAGTCGCAGTGTCAAGACACGCCCCCGACACCCAGAGCCACCCGGTCTCCTCACCGCAGGTTGCTGCCCCGACCGGACTCCTTGGAGCGTCCGGGCGGAAGCAGCGTAATTAACCGGTGTCCATGAAGATATGGCGTCGGGAACGAGATTCACGAACATTCTTAAATCTATGAGGGAGACCCGGATTAGGCGACGAGTTCCGAGGAGACGTCCACGGAAGGAGGAGCCGACATCCCATCATCCCGGTTTCGATCAAGGAGCAGACGCCCCTGAATAAGGGACGGATGCCGCCCGCCCTTGGAAAGCGGGACTGCGGGACCACAAGCCGCGCGCCTATCCCCTCGGGTCGACGGGTGCACGCGCGAACGCGTCCTGGCGGAACAGCGTAACCCGACGCACATCCGCACCGAAACAGTACTCTTATGTAACCCTAAGAAAATCCAACTACTAAACCTCTAATGAACTCAATGTCAGCTCAGCCATCATGGATGCCAAGGAAGAAACACGCCTCTGACCCATCTAAGGGTCTTGCTCACCAACAAACATTGTTGGCTCTCCATCAGTATCGAAGAACACAACCTACCTTCTAAATAAATCCAAAATATCCTATAATGAATACAAGAAATTCATACTAAGGATGAAATCATATGGTTTTATCTATAAATATAGAAAATCTCCCCAAGAGTGGTGTGACCCTAGAACTAGCTCACGGCCTCTACATACTTCAAAAAATTCACCTTGACCTCCAAATGGAGTAGTCAACACCAAGGGAATTGGAAGTATCTCTACCTCAAGTCCCAAATCATGGACAAGGGAAGGTTATATAAAGGAGTGTATCACTCCTGAATCAAAAAAGGCATGTGCCCAAGTAGAAAACAAAAAAAGGGTACCTCGCCCAATGTTTGGATCTCCTAGCGCTGGTAATGCTAAGGCATGAAGATGACCATGACCTGCTTTGCAGCCTCTCTAACCCTGTTGATGACCACCTCCACAATCATGATCTTCTCTCTGAGGATAGGGATCATCCTTGTGCTATCCTCTACCTACCTCATATACTCTTGGAAGATCCAAAACTGCTGAAACCTAATGCTGCTACCTCGGCTAGAACTATCACAACAAAGGAACCTAAAGTGGAACAACTGGTGCATACCGACTACTCAGAAATTTAAGGAAATCTCACCACTGATGAACTCGTCTTCCATAAGAAAAACATGTGTTTTATCCCTTTACATAGGCCTAAGATCTGTTTCCCATAGATAAGCAAGACTTTGAGGGATGGGACCTACCCCGGATGATCGGAAGCTCTTTTGTCCTGACAAATGGGAACCCTGGACCACAACTCTTCTTTTTGAGGAATCCTAACGACTCCCTTCTCAGGAAAATCTAGTTCTAGCTAAGATTATATCGATGACCTCTACTTTCACCAGTACAACAAGATATGTCTTCAATATAAATAGAGTGACCTGGTGATGGATCTTAATATGAAAATATTCCTCAAAATCTCTTGCTCTAGCCTCCTCATATGGAAACAGGTCCAAAACATATCGCATAAGTTTCCTGAAATGGATCTAAAACTCTCACATATTGGAGATTCCCTACCAAAGGGTAAGAAGCTCCTGAAAACTAGCTGCCTTCATAGTCAAATAAAGAAACTCATCTCTGAACTAGTCTTGAAACTCCTCCCACGAGGTTGTTGAATCCTCACGATTTATAAGGAACAAGAACCACCACTGCCTTGCTACCCCATGCAGCATCATCTCAAGCAACGATAGCCAGTTCTCCTTCTGAGCATAGATCAAACTAAAGGTTATATCAAACTATTCCAACCAATCTTCCGTAAATGAATCTGAAATAGATCCCTCATACTTCTGCAGACTCTGGAACTAAAACTCTCAAAGTGTCCTCCTCTATGTGTCTTCGTTGTTAACCTCTACTCTACAGTGATATACTGGTGAAACCTACTAAACATATTCTATGAAAAACAAATGAGGATGTCGACCTAGAGCTATACCTATAAAAAACAGTTAGAGCTCCTAAATTTGGAATATGGAAGTCTTTAACGTTAATTAATTTTTTTATTCATTTTTAGGTTAACCTATCCCAAGGTCTACCCATTCAAACATAGGCATAAAGAAAAATGATGCATGATCATTTCCTATGTCTCTACCCTGAAACCAGTATCACCTCATTTCGTATCCACTGTAAGCTTAAAGGTTTGTTCATTATATCATAGGGGGCCTTAAATACCTGTGTCTCAGTCAGTCTCTCATGTTTACAGTATTTTCTAAACTTAGCTGACATCGTTTCCCTATCAACCCATGCAACCACACTTGTGCCTAACTCCAAAATCCATCATATCCCTCAACCAACCTCTTATACCACACTGTCATGACCCCCTTTCCTCAAAGTGTACCCCTCATGGTCCGGAAATGGGAGAAGAGAGATAGTGACACCCATGTCCCACCTCTAGTAGGCCCCAGGTTGGAGACTAGCATTGAGGGTATAATAAAACTATAGATGGGAGGAATTACAATCAAGAATAACACATGTAAAAGAGAGATATAAGATAGACACCAACCAACTCCTACTTAGACTACCATATAAAATAAAGTCCAAAGTGCACATATGTAATGCCATGCAAGAACTACTACAACTGAAAGGGAAAACTGCAAGCACCAAAAGAAAGGTAAAGACGACAGCGACCACGAATTCCCAAACAGCTCCTGCAAAACCTACAATCTAGTAGTAACTAGCCTAATCTCAAACTAACTCCAATTGTCCTGAAAATAAGTTAATATAAACGTTGGGTGATTATAATAGAATTCTTAGTAGGATCCTCCCTGGAGTCTCTCATGAAAAAGTAAAGAAAGCATGCTAAAGCACAATGAACAAAAGGTGAAACTAACACTTCACCTAAATAGGTATACTAAGTTCATAGCTTCACCATGGATACTATCACCAATTATCAAATACAAGATCATATAATATAATAAAGAATATCAAGGGTACCCTACTACCACTTCCCCATTGGTTTTTCTATTTTCCCCAACGTTGCACGTCCTGAGCATCTCTCTCTAAAATGGCTAGCCCGAAGACACCTAGGCGAAGCACCATAATATAAACCTTGTAAAATTCACCACCACATCCACATAAACAAAATTAACCAGGTAGTTTCTGGGAGACACTACATCCCACATAACATGTATCATACATCGAGTATTATACCTCAATCCATTACAGACCATACACTGAGTAAGTATCCTCAAGCCATCATAGCCTATACAGGTCATACCTATAGTAGTCCATGGGAAACTATATCTAGAATACAACTGTGTGAAATAAACACAAGCCATTACAGTCCTCTACACACATATATGGGGAAAACTAACTGTCTTGCATAGTAGTACAAGTAACTACCAAGATAATGGATCAGGGCCAAAGGGGGTAGTCAGTCATCCCCCCCCCCCCAATCTATTTTTTAATTTTCTAAAAGCCACTTTATGGTCAGTGGTAACCGCACAATTCAAAATTCAAAATAGTAAAACTCAAATGTTCAAAAACAAGTAGACGTTAAACACCATGACTAGATTCAAAAACCTAAAGGCCACCTAAGTCTTCCAAAAACCATCAACATTTCCATCTTCCTGTCATAGTCATCATCTCTACGATAGCTTCATCCACCACCAAAAGAAAATTTTCAAAAATCAAAAATCAAGAAAACATCATCATAACTCTTGAAGAACCTATGTCCAATAATCATCAAAATGTATTGATAAATGGATAACATAAGTTGCAAGACACCTCAAACTGTGCCCCCTTACGGAACCCACCAGTTGTCGTCCCTCCGCAGCATTGGAACACAATCATAGAACTCGAACCTTCTCACCAATGACATAACCTTTGAATCAGACTGCAACCTTAACTAGAATAATCCATCAGAACCAAACGATACAAACACCTTTCACATATCTTCACCGTAGTAAACCTTGTCGCACCACCAACTCAACCATTTGTCATCGCCACTTCGCCACAAAAACCACAACTTCCAGGCCTGAACCACTGAGAACCTGCCACCACAACGCACCGCACACCCAAAACCTCCTATGGATCACCATAACCAACTAACTTGGAAGGGGGTAGTGGTCATGGAGGCCAGAGAGGGGCGAGCGGAGGGACTCCCACAACAACCCACCGAGCAAGCACCATCACGTCAAACCCTAAAGGAGGCCAGGACTGAAAGTAGCTGATGGGATGAAACCCTAGAGAGAACGAAGTGAAAGAATAAACAGGGGCTGAAGCCCTAAAAAAGAGAGACACGTCGCAGAGAAATACACAACCGCCTATTCATTAGAACCAAAACCTCAGAGACTCCATCATTCCAGATATGACCTAGAAAGGATCAGTAGAGATCAAGGTCAGAGGGCGAAGAAGACGGCCTAGAAGAGAGCCGAATAACCATGGAACAGAGGGAGGCGGGGGGGAGGAATCCCTGAATGGAACAAGTGAGAAGAAGCGAGAGCCTATAAAGTAGGAGAAAGGGGAGAACCAGAATGAGATAAAGCAGAGGTTCTGACGCCAATGAACGGAGATTGAAACCCTAGAAGGAGCGGGCTGAGAGCCCGAGTACATCCAGGTGAGTGAGGCGCCATCAGTAGTCAGTCATCCATCCTCCCACTAGGATGTTGGGAATCCCCCCCCCCCTAGGGCTCAGAATCCCTGGGGAGTTAGTTTCCCTAACTAAAAGGGTGGAGTAGCATATAGAAACACAAAATTTACATGATATAATACAACTCACAACCACACAATGGGAATAACCTAGTCTTAGAATCAACTACATCTAACATCACTCAGACTCTCAGCTGCCACTACTAAGACCAGATATCCTATAAGTATACAACAAGGGAATTTGGTCGGGATGATCCCATAATGGGAGTTGGCTTGTTAGGGTTTCCCTTTTCGTCGCCAATCTCACTCTGCTTCAGGTCGGCATCAAACCGCCTCCTTCCTCCTTCTCAGTGCTTTTGTGACAGCGGATTCTTTCAGGTGCGGCAACGTCTTCATGGGAATGACTGGCGTGGAATTTCCCATTTTCTAGCCTCTCCTCACTCTCCCCCCTTCGCTGGGTAGGGTTTCATCTGGTGGCGCGATGAAACCTGCGGTCATGCTCCAGCTTCTCCTGTTGTGGATCGACGTGTGGGTCTGTGTCGGCTGAGAGTGTGTGCGGTGATTCGAGGTTGTCTCTGGGTGAGTGTGTGAAGGCGGCGACGGGATCTAGCCTGGTTTGTGATAATAATCGCGGCTGTCTTTGGGTTTTTGGTTTGATCCTCCCTGTTTTCCTACCCTGTTTTCCTTTTTGTTATGCTTTGGGACTTCTGCGTTTTTTGGTTATGGTTTTGCGGCTTATGTTGGATCCTGGAGATTGGATGTGGATTTTTTCTTGAAGTGGTTTCAAGGATGAAGGATGTGGATTTTTTGTTGTGGTATTGCGGATCAAGGTCACTCTTATTTTGTTCGGTGGCATTGGAGGCTTGTGGAACCGGGAAATCCTCATGGAATTGGTATTTTTGTATGGTCTGACTACGGTTTAGGAGCAAGGGAAGATGCAAAGAACTATAGTATGCTCTGCGGGGATGCATCTTGGATTTATTACGATTTGGTGAAAGTTTATGTGTTGATGTGCTTTGATGAGGTTTTTATGGTTTGATTTTGTGATTTTTCTTGTGGAACCGTGGCCTTGTTCCATGAGGCAATGCATCTAGTTTAATTGCAAGGGAGTGTACCATATAAGGTTCAGAGATGATAGTGTTTCCCTCTTCATCATTATCCGAAATTGGAAGTTTTGAGAGGGTATGGAATTTACCATTGGTATCGGGCCTGTGCAACTTTGCACAGGACAGCTAGCCGAGGAGCGATGGGAAGGTGGACGATGTTCGTATTGTTTTTTTCTTGCTGGGTGGGGCTACTTATTGCTCTTGAATTGGATTTTCTTTTGTCTTGATGAACTTGGCCCATGGAATCATGATTGTGTTTTAAGTATTTGATGTCATTCTAGTTTCCCACTTTTTCCTCAAAAGTTCTTTTGAAATAAAAATTTAATTTTCAGTCTGTATAAGTATAAAACCATTTAAAGATCTATATTAAGTTAATTTATTACCTTTTTATTAGTATCACTTTACATTAATTAATTCTTTAACCATTAATTAACCATTAACATTTTCCAAATTTCATTCCATCATCACAACAAAGTTCCTCTACCCTCCAGGCATAACCAAACTGAGTATATGGTTTCTTAGAAAATATAACATTAGCATTGCATCCAAGCAAGATCCAACCCCATGCGTTAAACATCATTTATTCATTTGTTAACAAAATTACCACTTTCAATATTTCTAGGTATTCTAAGAAAACATTCTAAGCTACCAAACACAAGGGGCTCAACATGGTGAGTATATAAAATACATGTCAAGTCTTTTCTACCTATATCCAGAGTGTATACCCATCCAACCATGATAAGCTAAACATGGAAAGCACATGGAATACCCCATGTGTCTTCACCTACCTTAGATGGAGAGTAAGCAAAACCAGCTACCTCAATAATTGGGGAAAGTAAAGAAGATAAATAAACAATAGATTCAGAAAGAATCCAACTTTCATATGAATAAGTAAACTTAGCTTCAACCAATTCTATCATCTTCAATGTCCGCCCTGACACTACATGCATAAACCAATGTATCTCACCACTCCAGGAATTAATTGTTTCCACAACAACTAGGCCTCCCTACCGCACATACTACAACAGCCCTCCAGGCTCATCCATCCTAGGCTCACATCAAAACTGGGCCTCCCTACCCTCACAACCACAACATCCCCCCATGATCAATCATCCTAGGATCACATCACATCACAATCCGTAGGAAACAAATAATAAATTGTTCTCTTGGACCTAAAACAAGGAATTCATCCTTCTCATAGAATGAGATCTCACAGTTCCAAGGCACATGGCACTCAACCTTTACAAGAAAATGAGAAACTCAGACCCTAAAAAGGAATTGTATTTTATCACATAACTGGTTATTTATTTCATATTGAATTAACCTATTCATTATTCATAGGTTCCAACTATGGGAAACCTAAGAAACAATATATCACAAATTAATTCAACAATTAATTCAACATGCCTTCAATTCCTTATCAACAAGCATCAACATGCATCAGGTTCATTAATAAATTCAATTAAACATGCTCACTTACATCAATTTTATTATCATCAAATTACAACAACAATAACTGGATTCATTAACATGCCTCTTTAAACATTTTACCAATTAATTATAAATTAATTCTATATTTATATTATTTACCAATTTCCATCAAGAATAACATGCTAATCCAAGCAAGGAATAGATATCACGATATCTATAAAATCAAGAGGTGGCTTGTTATCATAGTAGAAAGAAACAACATCATTATGAGATCGATACCAATTTATTTAATCTAGTTTAAGTATTAAATTAGGTCAATTTCATTATGATCCAAGGGTCTAGATCATGCTAACTCTACAATTACATGTAAATAAATAGAGAAGAAAATAATCCCCTACCTCAAAAGGTCATCAGCATTCTTTAAATGAGAATAGATCAACGCAATAGATCCTGATCACCTCTCCGGCAATGAATCCATCAACTCGAAGATGATGTGGCATACCCACATCAACAATAACCAAGGGAAGATCCATTAGAATCATTTAGATAATGTTTCATCACATGGAAAAGAGAAACGGGAGAAAATAGATCAAAGAAACCCCAATGAAGGAGGTAGATCATACCTTATATCAAACCCTGAAATACTACACATTGTGAAACCCTATTTTACATTATGTAATAGTATCTCATGATGGGAGAGCTCCCTGCTTCCAGCTTCATGTGATCAGACTCCTCTAGACTTCTTCTGATCCTCCTCTAAGCACCTTGGTCTTCAGAAACATACAAAGGGTCGATCTACACAAATTTGGGCCCTTATAGTTTTTATTATATAATTTCATCAAAATAAAAATTATTAATAATACATTTGTTTATTATAATAATTATATCCTTTCTTAAAATTATAATTTCCATTCGAAAAATCAATTTATCAAATTCATCATATTTTCAAAAAAAATATTCTCAAAATGGAAATGATGGAATAATAATGTTATTTATACAAAGGGATTAGACATTAAGTAACTAAGGCCTCAATTCATAACCCCTTAGAACACTCGTATACAACCTAATGGTAAGGTTAGTGATGGTGAAATATTCATGGGGAGGTTCGGCTGACATCGTCTGAGTGGTAATTTCCACTGACTCAAACTTCTCCCATAATAAATTTTATTCAAGCCTCAATTTTTCAAGCTCGGATTGGGATTGGTTAAGATTGAAACCCAGTGACACTACCTCCCTCCTAATTTATGACAAATGGGCTTCGTACAATATGACTATACTTTTTGAGGCCATTTTTTCTACTTTCTATATTAATTATCCTTTGTAATTTCTACTTATAAACACAAATTTTAACATTAAAATTATTATCAAGAGTATATTTTCCAATTTTCATATTGACCAAAGGTCATAATTGATCAACGGTCATATAACGGTCAAAACCCGATGGTCACATTTCAATTTATACTCACCTCATTATTAAAGAGATATATTTTTTTAGTAAAAAATAATATAACACACATTTTCATGAAACAATTATCATTCAAAAATTATGGGTCGTTACAGACAAACCCATTGTCCTTATGATGAATAATAAGAGGAGGAACATGGAAAAGGGGTGGAATATTCATTCCAAGTCTAAGTCTCTAGAGCATCATTCCTCTAAGATGAATACAATCCATAATCAAGGAAAGGAATAGGATAAAATATGTTTTTCATTTGGAAAGCAGGGCCACTGGAAGAGGAATTACACACATCCAAAGAAGAAAGGGGAAGCTTCAAGTGTGTTTTTTATTTATTGTAATATTTCCATATCTATAATTTGGGTATTAGATATTTCCTATGGTGCTCAAATTTATATCCAAATATAGGAACAAAGTATATTTTGAAATATTATTAGAGATGAGGGGGGTCTATGGGGTACCAATGGAGTGAGGCTGGTTTCTCTAGCCTTTAGAGACTATTGTATCACATTGATGAAGGGATTGATTTTTGTTTTAAAGAATTATTATTATGTTCCTAGTGTTACCATGAACATTATTTCTATTTATTTTTTAGATATGGATGGATTTATTTTCAGCAATAGAAATAAGGGTCGCTGATTTTATAAAGATAGAATATGTTATGGTATGACACAGTTGAATAATGGTCTTTATGTATTAAATTATGAAAGAAAAATATTAAAAATTGATAATGAAAAAAATATGTATGACTCATATAACACCTAGTTGTGGCACCATCGACTTGGTCACATAAATTAGAATAATTTGAAAAAGCTTTGTCAATATGGTTACTTGGATATCTTTTGAGCTTAATCCATTTAAAATATGACATGCTTGTATACAAGGTAAGATGACCAAACCACCATTCAATGGACAATGTGAAAGGGCCATAGAGATTCTAGATTTGGTGCACACTAATGCATGCAGACCTTTTTTAGTAGAGACTAGAGCTCGATTATCATACTATATTACTTTTACAAATGACTTGGGTAGGTGTGGTTATATCTAATTGACAAGTTATAGGTTTTAATACTTTGATAATTTTAAATATTTCAAGAATGAGGTTTAGAATAATCTTGGTAAGAAGATAAAGAAACTTCGATCAGATCAATGTGGTGAATATTTTAACCATGACTTTATCAACTTTCTATGGGATTGTGGGATTTAATCTCTACTCACTCCACCTTATAAACCATAGTGTAATTGTGTTAGTGAAATGAGGAACCATACCTTGTTTGTAATTCCCCAACCCCAGTTACCCAGAGTCAGTGCATTATTACATAACATTGCCATGATCACAAGAGATCAATTCCTGAAGGACCAATCAGTTTAGAAGTTTTGGAAAATAGATTACATACATGAACGTTACATTACACATTCAAACATAAAACAAAACATAAATAATCCTTTGAGAACTCCATTATTCCCCTAACTTAAACTTTTATATCAATCATAATACACTTCTTGGAATCCTAGGAAAACAAAAAATAAGAAAAATGGTGATATCAGATTCTCGATAAGGGTAAATAATTTAGCGGAAGCTAAAAACTTTTAAGAAAAAATGTGTAATAAAAACAACAGCCTTTTAAAAATAAAATTGAACATAATATGGAAAAAATAAATCAAACATTACCATATAAAAATTGACATGGATATTCTACTAGTCGAATAATCACATGTAATAACTAATTTCATAATGAGGGAATGCATAATTACAGACATCATAACCACATAGTCAATGCCTCATTCAAAGACTACAAATAAAAATTGTATCAAGGCCTTGTACGGAGATACTATTTTGTCTCATGAGACCTACTGATGCATCGAGGGGCTATAGCGGGCCTTGCCCATTGCTTAGTAAGTCCAATGCATTCCCTATATGAAAAGGGTGAAACATAAAATAAACATTCGTATTAAAACTAGCATATAAAATTTCAATACTTTAACCAAAAACCATGAATGGTATAAAAAAACACATCCATAGTCAAACATATCATAACCAATTAAATACAATAAATAACATTGTATAATAATAAATAAACCTCAATCATGAATAATATTCGGTAAAGGATGTTTACATAGTTGAAAATGATCAGTAAAACTCTTTGAGAGAAATATCTCATTTTCATGAAATAATTTAAAAGTCACACAATTTAGAAAGGAAGAAATTTAAAAGAAATTTTTGAATCAACGTGTCCCATACCAATTTGAAACTTTTGAAAGGAATTAAAATTTTAAAATATTCATGTCCATATAAATAAATCCTTAAAACCATTTTGAAAACATGGACATTAATGAAAATGATTTAGAAGAATAAATATTTAAACCATTTAAAATGATGTTTTAGTTAAAGAGTCCCTTAAAAATAATCCTTTTGAAAACTCTTTTATAAAACTTGTACATGGATAATAAATATTTCCCAGAAAAAACTTACACATAAACAATCTCAGATAATAATGAGATTGAGGAATTAACCCTTACCTTGTACTTTCTTTTGGTCGAGTGTACGTTTAATCTTCTGTACAATGACCATAGTATGTTATTAAATTATACCAAAACCATATTCATATTTATGATATCATAATTGATTCATTTATTGTTTTATAATACCCATTTAATAATAATTTCAATGTTAAAATAACATTTCAGGTAATAATCACTTTCTTTATCGTACGTGTTTTAACTTGTTATTATTGATCGTATCAATTATATTGTGATTTAATTGCTTCCAGAATATAAAACATTTTTTATGAATCATATATATTCAGAATATAAATATGTATAATATATATATATATGAAATGGAAAGCACCATTTATGGAGATGGTAGGCCATACGTACCCATAAATGTCGTTTCTGTTTTCATATCGTATTGAATGGAAGTAAGTGAATGTGATATATGTAAATACACACACACACACACACACACATATATATATATATATATATATCCAGTATCATTATTATGTCATATATTACATACTTATTAATAATATATATTTTTATAATCATTGTTGAATGGTGAACGTGGAAATGAATCGCATCGCGTCGTGGAGACGGTAAGACGTACGTACACACGAGAGACAATATCATTATATTTATGGTGAAATAATATGTAATTGAATGGTATATTATATATAAATAATCATTAACATGTTATATTTATTATTTAAATCAATTATACTCATTATTATACTCATCCAAATAATGAAGTGTTGAATAACAAACTACACCACGACGTGGAGACGGTAAGTCGTACGTACGCACATATGGTGACTTTGTAATTCATAGGATGGATAGAATAATGAATATGGTTGTATAATATTTATAATAAAATATCAGTATGTATAAGGTACTAGATTTATTATTTTGGTATGGAATCAACAAAGAAAGAGAAAGTGGAAGAAGAAAAGAACTTTGAAAGAGGTGATGAAATAATTACCTCTTCTTCGGGTTCTTCCTTTTGATTTGAACAAAAGGGATCCTTAGGTTGGCTTTATTATCAAATGAAGGCCTCTAATTTGAATTTAGGGTAGTTGGGAGGATATTAGAGAAGGGTTTGTCTGAGCCAAATGGATTTGGATGTGTGAATTTAAGAGAAGGGGAAGTACCCTTTTATAAGCGAGGTGAGGGGCACTTTAGGAAACGTTTGAAATATTAATTTATTATAAAATCATTTTTGGTTTCTAATACCTCAAAATGGATTTATTTAGATTCTAATCTTGTTATGGGTTTAAAATCCTCTCAACCAATAGTTTTTAGACAATTTTAGGTCACCATATTTACCTTATCTTTTAGATTTAACTCTTAGTTAAATAGTTTAACTTTTACCATGTCTTCTTGTATTCCTACACTATATGGTTAATAAACTTAATATAAAATTAAAATATAACCTAAATTGGTTATTTAATGACATATATAACCTTATCTAAGTCCTTTTTCCGAATCGTATATTTTTAGGAATATTATATCATTTAATAAAATAGTATTTGTTTTGAAAACTCATTTATGTCAATTTTGACACTATTTAGTATTTGGTTTTTGTGAAAGTCATAAAAAAATTGACTTCTAAAAAAATACATTTAATAATCCCTAACATGTAATATTCACATAGAAAATTCGTGGATGGCGTAAAAATTTTAAATTTACATTTATTTTAATATTTATAATATCAATTATTTTAATATTTCATTAAGGTAATTACTACATCATCATTGTGTCATAAATAAATTTAATTATTTGATGTCTAAAAATTATAAATAAAATACCATGATGTAGGAAATATTTATATATTTCTAATGAATATTTATAGTTGAATTTATCTTATGTATAACCCTATATTAAAAATATTTTAGTTATTAAAATATGAATTTAATACTTTTAACTCTTCTTTAAATAACATATAATAAATATACTAATCTAATCCAAGTGGATCAAAAAGGATCATATTTTTATCCTAAGGTTTATTTTTTTCTAAATACACTTATCCAATAGAATTAGGACATGTTTTGGGGTAATTATAATATCATTTTTACCTTTAATTACCTTATTTACTTTTAACTGTGGTAAATAAAATTCAAAAGTTACTATTCACCAAAAATTATTTTCATCATATTAAAAAACATTTTACTTAATGATTTAAACCTTATCTCTTAGAGTTTTGAAATTCAATTCACAGAAGCGGTAAAATTACATTTTATGCACATTTTCAAATGTGCCTAGAATGTGGGTAAAAAGACATTAAAAAGTTTCAATAAAATTTTATATATTTAATATTATTAAAAAATGACTCCCATGAATTAAATTGTACTAATATATGTATTATATATCATTGTTGAATTTAAGAAAAATTTAAAAATAATTATTTAAATGAAAAAGTCGGTTTTTATCTACAACGCAGTGTTTTTCACTATTCATCAAAAATTGAATGTTTTTAGAAAAATACAAAAAATTCATCTAAAGATAATTTTGATATTCCAAATTCAAAATTTTTGTCTATTTTACCAAATTAAAAACATAGAAGTTGTATTAATTAATTTAAAATTAATTCCCGTTGTCAAAACCAGAAAACGGGTTTTTGAGAAGTAAAAACTATCAAAAGATTGATATGTGTTTATGTCCAATTTAAATGTAAAATTACTTAAAATGACCAACATTGAATTAAATGTTAAAAATATAATCTAATTATACTTAAAAACCATTCAAAAGTATAATTTAACATTATAAATTATTTTTATTAAAAAAGTTGTTTTAAATTAAAATTTAGTATTTTTTATTATACATCAAAATATGAAAGTTATCAGAAAAACACCAAAAATTTATCCAAAATAAATTTTTATGTTAATATTCTAAAGAATAAGTTTATTTTGTCAAATTGAATATATAAAAGTGTCAAATATTGGATTTAAAAAGGGTTCACCATTAAAAGGCGGTAAAATTTCATTTTTTGAAAAATACTTCTTTTATCTGAAAATTTGAATTTTTTCTTATATTATGTCTAAGAAAAACATAATATGTATGTTAAAATTATATGGAGTATATAAAATTCAAAATTATTTCAATACTATTCATAACCTCTTTTTGAACGGCAAGTTTGGTAAGTCGTGGTGCGCTCGAACTCGGTGTTGCGTGTAGCGCAAGCTATTGAATTACATTAAAGAGGTAACATACTATGAAATCCTAGGGTTTTATATTCTCCCCTCCTTCAATAAATTTTTTCCTCACAATTTGAAATTGTTCTTTGAAAATAAAAGGTTGAAAATAGAAAATACCTTTGTGGAAAACCAACATCAGAAATAGGGTTAATAAAATTTAGTCTTAATAAGAAGGAAAGGGAAATGAAAAAGTCACCACCCAATTATGATATTGAATAGAAGAACATTGGTGGAAATTAGAGACACATAATTGGATGAAAATGTAAATATTTATAGGGAGTGATTGAGGTCATCAATCACAAACAAGTGAACAATAAATGGAAAAATGAGGGCCTCAAATCCATAAATCTATGTTGATTTAAAATATCATTGGTTTAACAAAACATAAGGTATTAGGATAACACATTTTTTGGTTTTAATATCCTTTCCATAAAGTTTAAGGATTAATTTCTTCATAGAATAAGAATAAAAAGAATACTTGACAAGTAGTGTTTCATCCTTTAACTAATTTCTACCACAAACTCATCTTTCACTCCAAAAGATAATAGAACTCAAAAAAATTCTATTTATCCTCATATAGGGTTCCAAAAAAATGAATTTATAATTAATCTGTCAGACCATTTAAAAAACTATATTATACAAACTAGGACATCACATAGGCTAGTGGTAGGTGATGCACCCTTGTCACCATTCGGTTACAGGTTCAAGTCTCACGGCCATGCCGGACGTGACGGGTTGTCGCCCGACCTCCGGGTTGTCCTTTTTATAACAATCAAAAAATAATCTTAAGAAATGATTTAAGCTTAAAAAATACTATCTAATGTCCAAATTAATCCATTCCAACCTTTATACTTATCCAAAATACTTCTGTCCAAACTCACAGTCCAAAATTTATAAAGAAGGTAAACTTAATGAAGATCTCTTTTTCCACGTAATAACATGTGAATACCTTCATCATGTATTCTCTTAAAACATGGTAACACCCTAAATTACCATAAAACCTTATTTGAATATGTATCTACTTCATTATTCCTTATATAAGACATAGAATACTGGATATACTCCTTATATCCAAAAATATTGTAACCTCCAACAATGATGGAATAAACAAACAATTAATTAGTTTCAAGGTAGTCAAGAATATACAGTATAATTTATCCAAATAAATCATCTCTTATTCCAAAATCACTACCCTAGTATCAGGACTACATTAAGGTTTATCTTTCTCTCAACCATATATTTTCCAAAAAGTTTAACCAGCTATTGAGTCGCTTTTCTTGGTACCACACAATCTCAAATCCTTAATGAAATAGTACTGCAGTAAAATCATTATATAATCTATAATTCTTATAACTTATATATCATTAATACAATACTCAAATGAAACAATTAATTAATAAAAATATAAGAACACTAATTATTCATCTTCATCTGCGCTAGTATCGTAACTTGATTATTATCCAATGGCATAATTTGGGGTATACTTTGATGATTGGGACATTGATTCGTGTAGTGTCCCAACTCCTTGAAAATGAAGCATTTTACATTTTAAACCTTTTTCTTACCCTTGAAATCATTTACTTGGTGTCTTTTTTCTCTACACTTGTAACAAACTCCCATTCCCTTTAAGAATTTACCAAGATGATTCTTTCCACAATTATCACATGTGATAAAATCCTTCTTTCCCTTCTTCCCTTTATCCATATTTTTCTATGTCATCATCTTATTCTCTTGCTTCCCTTCAAATCCATATGACTTAGATAATTCAGTACTTATCTTATTAACACATGATATTATTTCTTTATATGATGAGAATACGTGGGAGACTATTTTCCTTCTAAATGTTGTCTTAATACCATGAAAGATATGATCCTTATTACTCTTTGGATCATGTGTATTGTCGGAGTTCGCATTCCTTCTATTGGGTGCCATTTATAAATGGCGACATACACTGGGTTAGATCATATCATAATTTATAATCCAAAAACTATAAAAATTATCAGCATTAATTGAATATTTACACACATATAGTCTCATAATCATAACATCGGTTTCTTTTCCGGCATATTTACTCATAAATCCTTCATAATGTTTTGTAAATAAAATGTGAATTATCATAAGCATATCCCCCAATAGTATCAAACCAGGTGCGCAGTAAGGCCCATTTTCATGTACCAGGATACCTCAGGTCAAGCCCGAAACTCCTTGTTGGAGTTTTCACTCCTAGGTACATCTGTCTGAGAATCACATCCACTTGTAGTATCCAGACAGAGATGTATTGCTTGGAAAACCCACATAATATCTACATTACCAAAAAATTTGGATGTTCTTCTATAATAATACTCAAATTCTATCTTAGGTTAATGTTTCCTAATCAGAGTTTATCTAAATATATTTCCAAGGTTGTTTCTAAACTTACTCTGATACCAACTGTAATGCCCCGACCCCAGTTACCCAGATTTGGTGCAATATTACATAACATTGTCATGATCACAAGACATCAAGTCTTGAAGGACCAATCTATTTAGTAGTCTTGGAAAATAGATTACATATATGAACGTTTCATTACACATTAAAACATAAATAATCCTTTGATAATGTCATTATCCCCTAGATTAAACCTACATATCAATCATAATAAACTTCTTGGAATCCTGGGAAAACAAAACATAAAAAAGGGGTGATCTCAGATGCTCAGTAAGGGTAAAAAGTTTAGAGGAAGCTATAAACTTTTAAGTCAGAATGTGTGATAAAAACAACATCCTTTTAAACATAAAATGGAACATAATATGTCAAAAATAAATCAAAAATTACCATATAAACTTGCACATGGATATTTTACTAGTTGAATAATCACATGTAATAACTAATTTCATAATGAGTGAATGCATAATGTCGGACATCATAACCACATAGTCAAGGACTCGTGCCAAGACTACAAATAAAAATTTTGTAAAGGCCTTGTGCCAAGACACTAGTTTGTCTCATGAGACATACCGATGAATTGAGGGGATATAGTGGGCCCCGCTTATCACTTACTAAGTCCAATGAATTCCTCATATGAAAAGTTTAAAACATAACATAAACATTCATATTAAAACTAGCATACAAAATGTTAATAATTTAACCAAAAACCATGAATGGTATAAAAACAACACATTCATAGTCAAACATATCATAACTCATTCAATATAATAAAGAACATTGTATTATAATAAATAAACCTCAATCATGAATAATATCTAGTAAAATATGTTGACATAATTGAAAATTATCAGTAAAACTCTTTGATATAAATATCCCTTTTTCAGGAAATCATTAAAAAGTCACACAATTTAGAAAGGAAGACATTTAAAAGACATTTTTGAATCAAATTTTTCCATACCACATTGAAACTTTTTAAATGAATTAACATTTTAAAACATTCATGTCCATATAAATAAATCCTTAAAACCATTTTGAAAACATGGACATTAATGAGAATGATTTAGAAGAATAAATATTTAAAAATTTTAAAATGATGTTTTAGTTAAAGAGTCCCTTAAAAAGAATCCTTTTGAAAACTCTTTTATGAAACATGGAAATGGATAATAAATATTTCCTAGAAAAAACTTACACATAATCAATCTCGGATAATAATTAGATTGAGGAATTAACCCTTACCTTGTAATTTCCTTTGGTCGAGGGTACATTTAAACTTCTATATAATGACCATAGTATGTTATTAAATTATACCAGAACCATATTAATATTTATTATATCATACTTGATTCATTTATGGTTTTATACTACCCATTTAATAATAATTTCTATATTAAAATAACATTTCGAGTAATAATCACTTTCTTTATCATACGTGTTTTAACTTATCATTCTTGATCATGTCAATTATTTCATGATTTAATTTCTTCGAAAATATAAAAAAATATTTATATATCATATATATTCATAATTTAAATATGTATAATAGATAGATATATGAAATGGAACATACCGTTTATGGAGACGGTAGGCTGTATGTATGCATAAATGTCGTTTCTATTTTCATATCGCATTGAATGGAAGTAAGTGAATTAGATATATGTAAATACATATACATATATATATATATATTTCCAGTATCATTATTATGTCATATATTAGATAATTATTAATAATATATATTCTTATAATCATCGTTGAATGGGGAACGTGGAAATGAATCCCATCACGTCGTGGAGACAGTAAGTCGTACGTACACACGAGCGATGATATCATTCTATTGATGGTGAAATTATATGTAATTGGATGTTATATTATATATACATAATCATTAACAGGTTATATTTATTATTTATATCAATTATACTCATTATTATCCTCATCCAAATAATTAAGTGTTGAATAACAAACTACACCATGACGTGGAGACGGTAAGCCGCACGTACGTACGTATGGTGACTTTTTCATTCATAGGATGGATAGAATAATGAATATGGTTGTACCATATTTATAATAATATCTAAGTATTTATAAGGTACTTTAGTTATTATTTTGGTATGGAATCAACAAATAAAGAGGAAGTGGAAGAAGAAAAGAACTTTGAAAGAGGTGATGAAATAATTACCTCTTCTTCGGGTTCTTCCTTTTGATTTGAAAAAAAGGGCTCCCTAAGTTGGATTTATGATCAAAGTAAGGTAACTAGTTTTAAGTGAGATTAGTTGGGAGGATATTTGAGTAGGTTTTGGATGATCCAAATGGTTTTGGAGGTGTGAATTTAAGAGAAGGGGAAGTACCCTTTTATAAGGGAGGTGAGGGGAACTTTAGGAAAAGTTAGAAATATTAATTTATTATTAAATCATTTTTGGTTTCTAATATATAAAAATGGATTTATTTGTAGGATAAGGTGGGTATTGGCCAAAACTCCTCTCAAACAATAGGTTTTAGAAAATTTAAGTCACCATATTAACCTTATCTTTTAGATTTAACTCTTAGTTAAATCGTTTAACTTTTACCATTTCATCTTGTATTCCTACACTGTATGATTAATAAACTTACTATAAAATTCCAAGAGAACCTCAAGTGGTTCATTAATGACATATATAACCTTATATAAGTCCTTTTTCTGAATATTAGATTTTTAGTAATATTATATCATTTAATAATATAGTATTTTTTTAAACTCATTTATATCAATTTTGACACTATTTAGTATTTGGTTTTTATGAAAGTCATATCAAATTGATGACTTAGAACAAAATACATTGAATAATTTCTAAACTTTCATATTCACCTAGAAAATTTGTGTATGGCATCAAAAGTTTCAATTTATTTTTATTTTAATATTTATAATATCAATTATTTTAATATTTCATTAAGAATGTAATTACTGCATCATCATTGTGTCATAAATAAATTTAATAAATTATAAATAAAATACCATGATGTATTAAATATTTTTATCTTTCTAATGAATATTTATAGTCTAATTTATCTTATGTATAACCCTATATTAAGAATGGTTTAGTTATTAAAATTTGAATTTAACACTTTTAACTCTTATTTAAATAAAATATAATAAATGTCCTAATCTAATCCAAGTGGATCAAAAAGGATCATATTTTTTTCCTAGGGTTTATTTTTTTTTCGAAATAAACTTATCCAATAGAATTATGACATGTGTTGGGGTAATTATAATATCATTTTTACCTTTAATTATCCTATTTACTTTTAACCGTGGTAAATAAAATTCAAAAGTTATTATTCACCACAAAGTATTTTCATCTTATTGAACCAAATTTTACTTATTTATGTCAACCTTGTCTCTTATATTTTTGAAATTCAATTCAAAGAAGTGGTAAAATTACGTTTTATGCAAATTTTCAAATGTGCCTAGAAGGTGGGTAAAAAGACGTTAAAAAGTTTCAATATAATTTTATATATCTAATATTGTTATAAAATGACCGCAATGACTTATATTGTACTAATATATTTATTATGTATCTATTTTTACTTTAAGATAAATTTAAAAATAACCATTTAAATGAAAAAGTTGGTTTTTATCTATAACGCAGTGTTTTTCACTATTCATCAAAAATTGAATGTTTTTAGAAAAATACCAAAAATTAACCTAAAGCTAATTTTGATATTCCAAATTCAAAAATTATGTCTATTTTACCAAATTTAAAACATATAATTTTCATTAATTAATTTAAAATTAATTCCCATTGTCAAAACGAGAAAGCGGGTTTTTGAGAAATAAAAACTATCAAAAGATTGATATGTGCTTATATCCAATTTAAATGTTGAATTACTTATAATGACCAACATTGGATTAACTGATAAAAATATAATCTAACTATACTTCAAAACCATTCAAATGTATAATTTAACACTATAAATTATTTTGATTAAAAAAGTTGTTTTCAATTAAAATTTAGTATTTTTTTACTATTCATCAAAATATGAAAGTTATCAAAAAAGCACCAAAAATTTATCCAAACTAAATTTTTATGTCCCGCTTCTAAATTAGAAGTTTATTTTTTCAAAATTTAATATATAAAAGTGTCGAATATTGGATTTAAAAAGGGTTCACCATTAAAAGGCGGTAAATTTTCATTTTTTGAAAAATACTTCTTTTATCTAAAAAATTGAATTTGTTCTTATATTATGTCTAAGAAAAACATAATATAGATGTTAAAATTATATAGAGTATATAAAACTAAAAAAAATTCAATACTATTTATAACCTCTTTTTTGAACGGCTAGTTTGTTAACCCATGGTGCGCTCGAACTCGGTGTTGCGTGTAGTGCAAGATATTGAATTACTTTAAAGAGATAATGTACTATGAAATCCTAGGGTGTTACATTGTTGGAAATGGTGAGGTAAATAATGAGTCAACCAATCCTTCCATTATCTTTTTGGGGATATGAATTTCATATGGAATCATAATTACTAAATTGAGTACCAACTAAAGAGGCCAACAATATTCCCTTTTGAGTTATCAACTGGAAAGAACCCTTTTTTGTTACATTCATGTATAGGGATGAAATTTGTTTTTTAATTCTAGATAAAATAACAAACTAGCACCCTGAGGTATGAATTGTATCTTTATAGGGTATCCTAAAGAAACAAGTGGATATTATCTATACAACCCTTCATAAAAGAAAGTAATTGTCATAAGACAGCCTATCTTTCTTGATAGGGAGAACATTCTTAAGGAGGATAGTGGAAGCAAGATTGACTCTGATAAATTTGATACTCGAGATAAACAATAGTTTCAATAGGAACTGAATCCATGGGTCCTCGTGGAAGGATTTATTCCTGAAACAAAATTGGTGCATAGTATTTCTAAATAGGTAAGAGAACCAGTGAGATGTGGTTTTGTAGTCACCGATGATGGTGTTTCATTATTAGTTGATAATAATGATCATCTCTCCTACAATGAGGTAATAGAGAACTAAAAAACTACAATATAGAAAGAATCCATGAATTAAAAGATATATTACATCTATCAAAACCAAGTTTTGGTTTTGATCGATCCACCAGTTGATGCAAAACTTGTTGAGTGTTAATGGGCATTCAAGAGAAAACTGGACATAGAAGGTAGAGTAAATACCTATAAAGTAAGGATAATGGATAAAGGGTTTAGAAAACATCAAGGCATTAAATATAAAGAAAAATTTTCTCTAATTTCTATATTTAAATCCATTAGAATTTTTTCCCATAGCAGCTTACCATGACTATGAGATTTGGAAAATGTATGTCAAAACTATTTTCCTTAATAGGAAACTTCAAAAGGATGTGTATATGACACAATCAGAAGTTTTTTTGACTCTATAAAATGAAAAAAGGGTATGCAGGTTACACATGTCCATTTATAGATTAAATCAAGCATCTAGGTCATGGGATATTCGGTTCAATGAATCTGTAAAAGAATTTTGTTTCATTAAGAAAAATTGTGATCCATTTATTTATAAGAAATTTAGTGGGAGTACTTTTTTCATAGAAATATATGTTGATGAAATATTATTAATTGGAAAAAATATACCACCCTTATGAGAGTTTAAGGCATGGTTTATAAAGTGCTTCTCTATAAAGTAATTAGGTGAAGCAACCTATATTCTAGGGATCAATATCATGCATGATAGATCCAAGATACTTATTGGACTAAGTCAAGGTACATATATTGACCACATACTAAAGAGGTATGGTATGGAATAATCAAAGAGGGTATTGGCTCCAATGTCATGTGGTATATATATTTCTAATAAAATTCGTCCTCAAACACAAGTGTAAAGAGATATAATGAGTAATATCTCATATGCTTATGTAATAGGATCCATTATATATGTCATGCTATGTATAAGGATTGATATTTCCTATGATTTGATCATGGTAGGCGGATATCAACCAGATCCAGTGGAACAATATTGGAATACTATTAAGGTTATCCTTAAGTATCTGAGGTTAATTAAGGATATGTTCTTAGTGTATAGAGGATATGAAGATCTGGTCATTAGGGTATATACAGATGAAAGATTTTAGACATATTAGAATGGTAGGAAGTCATAGTATGGATATATATTTTGTTTCAACAAAGGAGTTGTGAGTTAGAAGAGTTTAAATAATCTAGTATTCATCAATTCTATTGTAGCAACCCAAGATTGATGTACATGGACATTACATTACTTTTGTAGAATACTTAATACATGACACAAACAAATTCTCAAAGACCGTATTAGTTTGGTGTCTTTGGAAAATCATAACATAATCTTCTAATCATGGTGAAAGATCATCAACATATCCCATAAAGATCTTCCCCTTTTTCCTACCTAAAACCTTTCTTTATTTCATGGGGAAAAGAAAACATAGAAAGGGTGAGATCAAATGCTCGGTGAGGGTAAACATGTAGACCATAAAACAATTCACAAACATTTGAACGTAAAAACATGAACATAAATTTTAAACATCAAAATATTGAGCAATGACATAAATCTTGGCAATATGTAAGGCATGGATCATAAAGGAACATTAACCATGATAAAATAGTATTGGCATAAAACATGTAATTGTAGAAAAATAATAAGCACATAATATGATTTCTATAGTAGCCAAGGCATTGCTTCCAAGACTATCATAGTGGACAAGGTCCATTAATGAACTAGGTTTACTTATCATTCCATCCACGTATTACTAAACCAGATTCACTTGACATTATAGCCCTGTATTACTGAATCAGATTTTCTTATTGTTCTATCCATGTCTATCTCTTGAGATATAAATCTTTACCCAATGCATTAAAGGGAGATATAGGTCTCACCCATATTATAATGAAATCATTCTAACATGTTCCACAAAACATAAATCATTCATCATAACATAACCCAAGAAATAAAATGGGTTTCTAATATATCATTCCCTCATAACATAATCTATAGAAATATCATTCCATCATTAACGCAATCAAATCATAGTAATAATAGATATAGAAACATAACCTTATTTAAGAGTGTCATCTTAGTTGGAAAATAATTTTGGTAAAACAATTGAACATAGTTCTTGAGGAAAATATCATTTCTTATTCAAAAAATTGTTCTTTTATAAAAATGTCATGCAATATTATAAGAAAATAATTTAGTTGAAAATAAACATGAAATAATGTAGAGGACGCTTCATGGAAATAAGGAAAATATTCCTTCCATACCATGTAGTAAAAGTCAAAAAGGGGTAAAAATGACTTTAAACATACATAGAAGAATAGTAAATATTTTATGAAAAAAATTTAGAAAACATAGACATGGATGATAAATATAACCCTAGTAGATACTTACATATAAACAATCTCGAATAAAAATAAGATTGCAAAATTAGCCCTTACCTTAGGTCCAATTTCTTCCATATGTGTCCAAAACTCCATTATAGTGGGTTTAAACATATTATTAACTTGTAACAGAACCATAATAATATTTATGATATCATATATGATTCACTTATCACTTTATATTACCCATTTATTTTTCAATTCAATGTTAAAGCAACGTTTTGGGTAATAATCGTTTTATTTATCATACGTGTTTGGACTTGTTATTCTTGATATTATTACATAGATCATGATTTACTTACTTAAAGAATATAAAACATGATTTATATATCATATATATTCACTATATAAATATATATAATAGATCCAATAAATGGAATGATATACACCGTTTATGGAGATGGTAGGTCATACGTACGCATGAACTTTGTTTTCATTTACTTATTAAATTGAATGGAAGTAAGTAAATGAAATATATATATATATACATAAATATAGTTTAATTATTATGTCATATATTTCATGATTATTTATTATATATACTTTATAATCATTATTTAATGGTTAACATGGAGATTGAATCTCATCGCATCGTGGAGACGGTAAGTCGTGCGTACGCATGAGCGATGATATCGTTCCCATAATTATTGAATGGTATTGAAGTGGATGGTGTATAATATATCAAAATTAGTATCATGTTATAATAAGAATGTATAGTTATTATTTCCACTATTATACCCATCCAAGTAAGGTGGTGGTGAAAAACAGATTACACCACAGTGTGGAGACAGTAATCTGTACGTACGCATGTGTGGTGATTTCGTTTTTTGTAGGATGGATAGAAGGTGAAATAGGGTTGTTTTGTAATTCCCCAACCCTAGTTACCCAGATTAAATGAATTATTATAATACATTGGCATGATTACAAGGAATCAAGTCTCAAAGAACTGATCAGTTTAGCAGTCTTGGAAAATATATTACATATATAAGTTCAACATTACAACTTGAAAATAAATATAACACTAATTTATTCCATTAGAAACATCCAAGACTAATAGATTATATCGAAAAGTAACTCATAAATAACTTCATAATATCCTAGTAAAATGAAACATAATAAATGGGTGAGCTCAAACACTCAGTAATAGTAAGCAATATGGTGGAAGATAACATAAACATTAGGCATGGTGAATAATTGAAAACACATGCCTTTACAAATAATAAACATGGACACTTTATAGAAGTAATATGAGTTGAGTAAATAATGTCATAATAAAACATAGTCATGGGTATTCTACTAGTCGAATAACCACATTAATAATCATTATTATTTTCATAATGAGGGAATGTATAATGCGGGACATTCTGAAACATTTTTGTCAAGGCCTCGGCCAAGACGTCTAAAAATGATTAAGGTCTCGGCCAAAACCATATATCAATTTGGGAAAGGCCTCATCCAATTCTACATATAATTGTCTCATGAGACCTACCGATGCACCGAGGAGCTATAGTGGGCTCCACCCGTCACTTACTAAGTCCAATACATTCTTCATATGAAAAGGTTGAAACATAACATAAACATTCATATTAAAACTGCATACAAAATGTCAATACTTTAACCATAAACCATGAATGGTATAAAAATAACACATCCACAGTCAAACATATCACAAAAACTTAAATACAATATGTAATATTTGTATCATAATAAATCAACTTCAAACAAGTGTGAAATTCATCAAATGATGCTGACAAAGATGAAATCAAAACTATTTTAGAGAAATATCCCTTTCTATTTTGAAATCATTTAAGAGTAACATAACTATAAAAGAAAACATTTATTTTGAAAATATTCTTATAATATTGTAAGGGAAGCTTTGAAAGTGTTATAATGGTGGAAAATAGCCACACTCACCGTATAAGTTAAAAAACATTCGTACCTTAATTTGTCGAAAAGGTCATAAAGTACCTTGTTTGGAAAATGAAGGAAAGATTCCTTTCAACCCATTTTATAAAAAGTCAAACAAGGTTATAAATGACTTTAACCCATAGTCTAGTAAATAGTAAAAATGTTTTGAAATATATTTTTAAGAAACACAAATTTGGATGATAAATAGCTCTTAGTAGATACTTACGTATAAACAATCTTGGATAATAAAGAGATTGTGAAATTAACCATTACCTTGCACTTTCCTTTGGTCAAGGGCGCGTTTAACCTCCTATATAATGACTATAGTATGTTATTAAATTATACCAGAACTATATTCAAATTTATTATATCATAAATTATTCATTTATGACTTTATAGTACCCATTTAATAATTATTTCAATGTTAAATTGACATTTCAGGTAATAATCGCTTTCTTTATCGTACGTGTTTTAACTTGTCTTGATCGTATCATTTAGATCATGATTTAAATATTCCAGAATATAAAAAATGATTTATATATCATATATATTTAGAATACAAATATGTATAATATATAGATATATGAAATGGAAAACACCATTTTTGGAGATGGTAGGTTGTACGTACGCATAAACGATGTTTCCATTTTCATATCGTATTCAACGGAAGTAAGTGAATAAGATATATGTAAGTACATACATACATACATATATATATATATATATATATATCCATTAGAATTATTATGTCATATATTAAATACTTATTAATAATATATATCTTTATAATCATCGTTGAATGGTGAACGTGGAAATGAATCTCATCGCGTCGTGGAGACGATAAGTTGTACGTACACACGAGTGACGATATCATTTCCTTAATGATTAAAAGGTGTGGAATTGAATGGTGTATTAATTTTAAAGAGAAATTATCATGTTATTTTCATTATTTATATATATATTACTCATCATTATATCCATCCAAATAACATAGTGTTGAATAACAAATTACACCACGGCGTGGAGACAGTAAGTCGTACGTACACACATATGGTGACATTATCATTCATAGGATGGATAGAATAATGAATATGGTTGTGACATATTCATAATAACATCATAGTATTTATAAGGTACCAGATTTATTATTTTGGTATGGAAACAACAAATAAAGAGGAAGTGGAAGAAGAAAAGAACTTAGAAAGAGGTGATGAAATTATTACCTCTTCTTCGGGTGTTTCCTTTTGAGTTGATCAAAAGGGCTCCTTAGGTTGGATTTCTGATCAAAGTAAGGCCACTATGTAGAAGTAAGGATAGATGGGAGGATATTTGGGCAGGATTCGTCCAATAAAAATGGATTTGGAGGTGTGAAATTAAGAGAAGGGGAAGTGCCCTTTTATAAGAGAGGTGAGGGGCACCTTAGGAAAAGATTGAAATGTTATTTTATAATAAAATAATTTTCAGTTTTTAATGGATCCAAATTGATTTATTTATATGATAAGGTGGTTATGGGTCTAAATCCTCTAAACCAATAAGTTTTATACAAGTGTATGTTACCATATTAACCTTATCTTTTAGATTTAACTCGTAGTTAAATAGTTTAACATTTACCATGTCTCCTTGTATTTTTATATTATATGGTTAATAAAATTACTATAAAATGACAAGAGAACCCAAAGTGGTTAATTAATGAAATATATATTATTATATAAGTCCTTTGGCTGAACCTTAGATTTTTAGAACTATTATATAATTTAATAATATAGTATTTGTTTTAAAAACTCATTTATGTCAATTTTGACACTATTTAGTATTTGATTTTTTTTAAAGTCATAACAACTTTATCACTTAGAAAAAATTTATTTAACCAACCCTAACATGTAATATTAACTTATAAAACTATTTTAATTCATTAAAACTTTCAAATTATATTTATTTTAATATTTATAATATCATTTATTTGATTATTTTATTAATGAGGTAATTACTGCATCATCATTGTGTCATAAATAAATTAAATTATTTAATGTATAAAAATTATAAATAAAATAAAATTATATAGTAAATATTTTTATATTTATAATGAATATTTATATTTGAATTTATCTTATGTATAACCCTGTAATAAAAATGGTTTAGTTATGAAAACTTGAATTTAACAATTTTAACTCTTCTTTAAATTAAATAATAATAAATGTATTAATCTAAGACAAGTGGACCTAAAGGATCGTATTTTATTCCTAATATTTTTTTGGGTAGAAATAAACTTATACAATATAATTAGGACATGTGTTAGGGTAATAATAATATCATTTTTACCTTTAATTACCCTATTTACTTTTAACTGTGGTAAATAAAAGTCAAAAGTTACTATTCAAAAAAAATTGTTTTCATCTTATTGAAGCAAATTTTACTTAATGATATCAACCATGTCTCTCAGAGTTTTGAAATTCAACTCACAGAAGAGTTAAAATTAAGTTTTATGCAAATTTGCAAATGCTCTTAGAAGGTGGGTAAAAGACAGTTAAAAGTTCAATAAAATTTTATATAACTAATATTATTATAAAATGACTCCAATGAATTACATTGAACATATATATTTATTATGTATCTATTTTTACCTAAAATATATTTAAATAAAATAATTAATTATTTAAATAAATAGTCAGTTTTAAACAATAACGCAGTTTTTTCACTATTCATCAAAATTTTAAAAGTTTTCAGAAAAATACCAAAAATTAACCCTAAGATAATTTTGATATTCCAAATTAAAAAATGAATTATATTTTACCAAATTCAAAAAATATAAGTTGCATTAATTAATTTAAAATTAATTCCCGTTGTCAAAACCAAAAAGCGGGTTTTTAAAAAGTAAAAACTATCAAAAGATTGACATGTGTTTATGTCAAATTTAAATGTGAAATTAATCAGAACGACCTAAATTGTATTAAGGGATAAAAATATAATCTAATTATACTTCCAAACCATTCAAATTTATAATTTAACACTATAAATTATTTTGATTAAAAAGGTTGTTTTTATTTAAAATTTATTATTTTTCACTATTCATCAAAATATGAAAGTTATCAGAAAAGTACCAAAAATTTATCCAAACTAAATTTTTATATCCCGTTTCTAAATAATAATTTAATTTAATTAAATTGAATATATAAAATTTTAAAATATTGGTTTTAAAAAGGGTTCTCTATTAAAAGGCGGAAAAATTGTATTTTTTGAAAAATGCTTCTTTTATCTGAAAAAAATGAATTTGTTCTTATATTATGTCTAAGAAACAAATAATATGGATTCTAAAATTATATATAGTGTATAGAATTAAAATTTCAGTTAATACTTTTCATAACATCTTTCAGAACAACTAGTTTTTGTAAGTCGTGGTGCGCTCAAACTCGATGTTGCGTGTAACGCAACTTATTGAATTAATTTGAATAGATAACGTACAATGAAATATTGGGGTGTTACAATATCCACTCATTTAATAAATTGCGTCATCACAATTTGAAATTATTCTTCGAAAATAAAATGTTAAAAATAGAAAAATACTTTTATGGAAAACCCACATCGGAAATTGGGTTAATAAAATTTAGTCTTTATAAGAAGGAAAGGGAAATGAAAAATTCACCACCAAATTATGATCCCGATTAGAATAACATTTTTGGAAATTAGAGACACATAATTGGAGGAAAACGTAAATATTTATAGGGAGTGATTGAGGTCATCAATCACAAACAAGTGAAAAATTGAGGGCCTCAAAACCATCAATCTATGATGATTTAAAATATCATCGGTTCAACAAAACATAAGGTATTAAGATAACACATTTTTAGTTTTAAGATCCCTTCCCTAAATTTTAAGAATTAATTTATTCATAGAATAAGAGGGAAAAATATACTTGATAAGTAGAGTTTCATCTTTCAACTAATTCCTACCACAAACTCATCTTTCACTCCAAACGATAATCGAATTCAAAAATATTCTATTTATCCTAGTCATATAGGGTTTAAAAAATAATAAATTTATAATTCATTTGTCAGACTATTTGAAAAAAACTACATTATACAAACCAGTACATCACGTAGGTCAGTGGTAGGTGATGCACCCTTGTCGCCCTTCGGTTGCGGGTTCAAGTCTCACGGCCTTGCTGGACACGACGGGTTGTCGCCCGACCTCTGGGTTATCCTTTTTATAACAATCAAAAAATAATTTTAAGAAATTCATTAACCTTAATAATAGTATCCAAGGTCAAACTTAATCTATTCCAACCTTTAGACTTACCCAAAATACTTCTGTCCAAACTCACAATCCAAAACTTAAAAGGAAGGTAAACACAATGAAGATCCTTTTTGTCACGTAATAACATGTGAATACCTTCATCATGTATTCTCTTAAAACATGGTAACACCCTGAATTACCATAAAACCTTAATGATTACATTCATTCTCCCTTATTCCTTATAGAATACTAGATATACTCCTTATATCCAAAAAATTTGTAAACTCCAACAATAATGGAATAAACAACCAATTAATTAGTTTCAAAGTAGTCAAGAATATCGAATATAATTTATCTAAATCAATCATATCTTATTTTAAAATCACTACCTCGGTATCAAAACCATATTAAGGTTTATTTTTCCTTTAACCATGTATTTTCCAAAAAAAAATAGCTTGTTATTGAGTCACTTTTCTTAGAATAATATAATCTCAAACCCTCAATGAAATAGTACTATAGTAAAATCCTTATTTATTTCCATAATTCATATAACCAGTACATCGTTGATACAACACTCAAATGAAATAATTATTTAATAACAACATAAGAACACTAATCATTCCTCTTCATTTATGGTAGTATCATAAATTGATTATTATCTAATAACATCATTTGGGGCATACTCTGATGATTTGGACATTGATTCGCATAGTGTCTCAGCTCCTTATAGATGAAGCATTGTATATTTGAAACTTTTTTATTACCCTTGAAATCATGTACTTGGTGTCCTTTTTCTCCACACTTATAACAAACTCTCATTTCCTTAAAGCATTTACCAAGGTGATTCTTTCCACAATTATCACATATGGGAAAATCCTTCTTTCCCCTCTTCCCTTTATCCATATTTCTCTCTACCATCCTTTTATTCTCTTGCTTCCCTTTAAATTCATAGGACTCAGAAAATTATTTACTTATCTTATTAACACATGATACTATTTCTTCATATGATAAGAATACATGGGAGACTATTTCACTTCTAAATGTTGGCTTAATACCATTAAAGATATGATCTTTCTTACTCTTTGGATCATGCGTATTGTTGGAGTTCTCATTCCTTCTACTGTGCGCCATTTCTGAACAATGGAATACACTATGTTAGTTTATCAATCGCAATGCATAATTCCAAACTTGTAAAATACCTAACGTAAATTGAAAATATTATGAATATAATATATAGTCATAAAAAATGTTTTCTTTAATGAATTATTTACTCCTAAATCCTTCATAATGGCTTGTAATGAAAATGTGAATTATCCAAAATATATCCCCCAGGAGTGCCGTAACCAAGAGTGCAGCAAGGCCCATTATTGTGTACCAGGATACCCTGGTTCAAGCCTGAAACTCCTTGCTGAAGTTTTTACTCCTAGGTATATTTGTCCCAGAGCTGCCTTTACCTGCTTGTATCCAGATAGGGATTTATTTCTTGGAAAATACACAAAATATCTACAGTACAAAAATTCTAGGAAGTTATTCTATATTAATCCTCAAAGTTTATCTTAGGATAGTGTTCTCTAATCATAGTTTTTCTAAATCTAGTTTCCATGGTTTGTACTAAATTTCCCCTGATACCGACAGTAACGCCTCAACACCAGTTACCCAAAGTAGGTGCATTATGTTAATACATTGGCATGATTACAAGGAATCAAGTCCCGAAGGACCGATCAGTTTAGAAATCTTGGAAAATAGATTATATACATAAGTTCAACATTAAAACTTGAAAAGAAATACAACACTAATTTATTCCATTAGAAACATCCAAGCCTCCTAGATTATGCCTGGAAGTCACTCATAACTAACTTCTTCATATCCTTGGAAAATGAAACATAAGAAAAGGGTGAGCTAAAATTCTTAGTAAGAGTAAGCAATACAGCAGAAGATAACATAAACATTAGGCATGGTGAATAATTGAAAACACATGTCTTTACAAATAATAAACATGGACACTTTGTGGAAGGAATATGAGCTGAGTAAATAATGAAATAATAAAACATAGTCATGAGTATTCTACTAGTTGAATAACCACATGAATCATCATTATTATTTTCATAATGAGGGAATGTATAATGAGGGACATTCTAAAACATTTTTTCCAAGGCCTCGTCCAAGACGTCTAAAAATTATAAGGCCTCAGCCAAAACCATATATCAAATTGGGAAAGGCCTCAGCCAATTCCATATATAATTGTCTCATGAGACCTACCAATGCACCGAGGATCTATATCGGGCTCCACCCGTCACTTACTAAGTCTAATACATTCCTCATATGAAAAGGTTGAAACATAACATAAACATTCATATTAAAACTAGCATATGAAATGTCAATACTTTAACCATAAACCATGAATGGTATAAAAATAAAACATCCACAATAAAACATATCCCAAAACCTTAAATAAAATATGAAATATTTGTATCATAATAAATCAACTTCAAACAAGTGTAAAATTCATCAAAGGATGTTGACATAGATGAAATCAAAACTATTTGAGAGAAATATCCCTTTCTATTTTGAAATCATTTAAGAGTCACATAATTATAAAATAAAACATTTATTTTGAAAATATTCTTATAAGCTTTTAAGGGAAGCTTATAAAGTGTTATAACAGTGGAAAATAGCTACACCCGCTGTATAAGTTAAAAAAACATTCTTACCTTAATTTGTCGAAAAGTTCATAAAGTACCTTGTTTGGAAAACGACGGAAATATTCCCTGTCAACCCATTTTATAAAAAGTAAAACAAGGGTATAAATGATTTTAACCCATAGTCTAGTAAATAGTAAAAAAAATTGAAATATATTTTTAAGAAACATGGATGTGGATGATAAAGAGGTCCCAGTAGATACCCACATATAAACAACCTCATATAATAAAGAGATTGTGAAATTAACTCTTACCTTGCACTTTCCATTGGTCGAGGGTACATTTAACCTCCTGTATAATGACCATAGTATGTTATTAAATTATACCAAAACCATATTCATATTTATTATATCATAAATTATTCATTTATGACTTTATATTACCCATTTAAAAATGATTTCCATGTTAAATTGACATTTCGGATAATAATCGATTTCTTTATCGTATGTGTTTCAACTTGTTATTCTTGATTGCATCATTTAGATCATGATTTAAATACTTCCAGAATATAAAACATGATTTATATATCATATATATTTATAATACAAATATGTATAATAGATAGATATATGAAATGGAAAACATCGTTTATGGAGACGGTAGGTCGTACGTACGTATAAACGTTGTTTCTGTTTTCATATCATATTGAACGGAAGTGAGTGAATAAGATATATGTAAGTACATATATATATATATATATATCCAGTAGAATTATTATGTCATATATTACATACTTATTAATAATATATATTTTTATAATCATCGTTGAATGGTGAATGTGGAAATGAATCTCATCGCGTCATTGAGACGGTAAGTCGTACGTACACACGAGCGATGATATCATTTCCTTAATGATTAAAAGGTGTGGAATTGGATGGTATATTAATTTTACAGAGAAAGTAGAATGTTATTTTCATTATTTATATATATCTTACTCATCATTATATCCATCCAAATAACATAGTGTTGAATAACAAATTACACCACGGCGTGGAGACGATAAGTCGTACGTAAGCACGCATGGTGACATTATCATTCATAGGAAGGATAAAATAATGAATATGGTTTTACCATATTTATAATAACATCACAGTATGTATAATGTATTGGATTTATTATTTTGTTATGTAAACAATAAAGAAATAGGAAGTGGAATAAGAAAAGAACTTAGAAAGAGGTGATGAAATTATCACCTCTTCTTCGGGTGTTACCTTTTGAGTTGATCAAAATGGATCCTTAGGTTGGATTTCTGATCAAAGTAAGGCCACTAGGTCGAATTAAGGATAGTTGGTAGGATATTAGGGCTGTTTTTGGCCGTGAAAAATGGCTTTGGAGGTGTGAAATTAAAAGAAGGGGAAGTGCCCTTTTATAAGAGAGGTGAGGGGCACCTTAGGAAAAGATTGAAATATTATTTTATAATAAAATAATTTTCGATATATAATGGATAAAAATTAATTTATTTCAAATATTAGGTGGGTATGAGTCTAAATAATCTCAAAAAATATGTTTTGGATATATTTATATTCCCATATTAACATTATCTTTTAGATTTAACTCTTAGTTAAATAGTTTAACATTTACCATGTCTCCTTGTATTTTTATATTCTATGGTTAATAAAATTACTATAAAATACAAAGAGAATCCAAAGTGGTTCATTAATTACATATATATTATTATATAAGTCCTTTTGATGAACCTTAGATTTTTAGGACTATTATATAATTTAATAATGTAGTATTTGTTTTAAAAACTCAATTATGCCAATTTTGACACTATTTAGTATTTGATTTTTTTTAAAGTCATAAAAACTTTATCACTTAGAAAAAAAATATTTAATCAACCCTAACATGTCATATTAACCTATAAATTTTTTTTAATTCATCAAAACTTTCAAATTATATTTATTTTAATATTTATAATATTATTTATTTGATTCTTTTATTAATGAGGTAATTACTACATCATCATTGTATCATAAATAAAATCAATTATTTAATTTCTAAAAATTATAAATAAAATACCCTTATGTATGAAATATTTTTATCTTTCTAATGAATATTTATAGTCTAATTTATCTTATATATAACCCTATATTAAAAATGTTTTAGTTATGAAAACATGAATTTAACACTTTTAACTCTTCTTTAAATTAAATAATAATAAATGCCCAAATATAATCCAAGTGGACATAAAGGATAATATTTTATTCATAAAGTTTTTTTTATCTAAATAAACTTATTTAATAGAATTAGGACATGTGTTAGGGTAATAACAATATCATTTTTACCTTTAATTACCCTATTTACTTTTAACTATGGTAAATAAAAGTCAAAAGTTATTATTCACAAAAAAATATTTTCATCTTATGGAACCATATTTTACTAAATGATATAAACTATTTCTCTAGGATTTTTTAAATTCAACTCACAGAATCGTAAAAATTAAGTTTTATGTAAATTTGCAAATGCTCCTAGAAGGTGGGTAAAAGACGGTAAAAAGTTCAATAAAATTTTATAAACCTAATATTATTGTAAAATGACTCCAATTAATTGCATTTAAAATATATATGTATTATATATCTATTTTTACCTAAAATAAATTTACATAAATAATTAATTATTTAAATAAAAAGTCGGTTTTAAACAATAACGCAGTGTTTTCACTATTCATCAAAAATTGAAAGTTTTCAGAAAAATGCCAAAAATTCACCCTAAGATAATTTTGATATTATTAATTCAAAAATGAATTATATTTTACCAAATTAAAAACATATAAGTTTCATTAATTAATTTAAAATTAATTCCCGTTGTCAAAACCAAAAGGTGGGTTTTTAAAAAGTAAAAACTATCAAAAGATTGACATGTGTTTATGTCAAATTTAAATGATAAATTACTTATAATGACCTATATTGTGTTAAATGATAAAAATATAATCTAATTATAATTCCAAACCATTCAAATTCATAATTTAACACTTTAAAGTATTTCGATTAAAAAAGTTGTTTTTATTTAAAATTTAGTATTTTTCACTATTCATAAAAATATGAAAGTTATCAGAAAAGTACCAAAAATTTATCCAAACTAAATTTTTATGTCCCACTTCTAAAGAAGAATTTAATTTCATTAAATTTATTATATAAAAGTGTCAAATATTGGTTTTAAAAAGGGTTCTCCATTAAAAGGCGGCAAAATTGCATTTTTTGAAAAATACTTCTTTTATCTGAAAAAAAAAATTAATTTGTTCTTATATTATGTCTAAGAGACAAATAATATGGATTATAAAATTATATAGATTATATAAAATTAAAAATTCAATTAATACTATTCATAACCGCTTTTTGAATAGCTGGTTTTTGTAAGTCGTGGTGCGCTTGAACTCAGTGTTGCGTGTAGCGCAAGTTATTGAATTACTTTGAAGAGATAATGTACTATGAAATCTTGGTGTGTTACATGTTTTATATTTATAATAAAATATCATTATATTAGTGATACTGATGTTATTAATTTATAATTAAAAAACTAAAGAAGAGGGAGTAGAAGAAGAAATAAATTTTAAAGAATCGGTAGAAGAGATTACCCCTTCCTCGACGTGCCTCCTTTAAATTTCCTATTAGTTCACTAGATTTAGTATTTTGAGAAGAAAAACACCTCTAGAATGTAACTGGTGAAGTTTAAAAGAGAAATTTTCATGGTTTGTCCGAGCTTGAAGGCTCAAAATGGAGTGAAGATGAGAGGGAGGAGGTGCTCTTTTATAAGAGAGGAGAGGGGCACTTTAGAAAAGTTCCAAAATATTATTTTATTATAAATTAAATTTCAGTTTAAAATGGTCCAAAACTTATTTAATTATAAGATAAAATGATTTTGGTTTAAATATCCATCATCTAATAATTTTTTGATGAGTTTTGAATATTTTTTTATCCTTATCTTTTTGGTTTTACCCTTATTTTACCTTTTTTAATCATACTGTCATATCATGTTATTTACACATTGTGTATTAATGTAACTATCATATCATGTCAAAAAACCCAAAAAAGTAATTTATGACATATTTGGGCTTATATTAACCATTTTTATAAATCTAAGATTTTTTAGGAATTTAATATAATTTAATAAACTATTTTATGTTTTAAGTTATGAATTATGTCAATTTTGAATACTATTCATACTTGATTTTTTTTAATTCCTAAAAACCTTATTACTTAGAACTAATGGAATTAACTAATATATATTATATTAATGGAATCCATAAAATTCATGTATGACATCAAAATATTCAAATTAAATTTATTTAAATATTTATAAATTCATTTATTTGAATATTTAATTAATGAGGTAATTACTATATCATAATTGTGCTATAAATAAATATATTTATCTAATGTCTAAAAATTATAAATAAAATACCATGATGTGGGAAATCATTTTAGATTTCTAATTACTATTTATATACATTCATATCTCTTATATAACCCCGTATTAAATTCCATTTAGTAAAAGATATATGTTTAGGTTATAATTATCTTTACTTTAAATTAATTCTTATAAAATGTCATTTTCACATCCAAGTTAATTAATGGGGTCTCAAAATCTACCCAAGGATGCATAAGGTCATAAATATCTCATCTAATAATATTATTACATGTGTTAGGGTAGTTTAATAATATTATAATATTATTTTTTACCCTTATTTACCAGATTTACCCTTTAACCATGGTAAATAAAATAATTACTGAAGTTACTATTCATAATGTCTAAAAATAAAAGGTCCCTGTTTAAAAAATTTGTACCTCATGATTTCAAATATGGAATCAATTTTTTCAAATTCAAAACACAGAAGTTACAGTCATTAATTTAAAATTAATGCCTGTTTTCAAAACTAAAAAGCGGGTTTTTTAAGAAGTAATAACTATCAAAATATTGACATCTTGTTATATCCAATTAGAAAGTGAAATTACTTCCAATGATAAAAATTGGATTAAATTATAAAAATATAATCCAATTATACTTTAAAACCAATTAAAAGTATAATCTATCTATATAAATAAATTAGATGAAAAGACAATTTTGAATTAAAATACATTATTTTTCACTATTCATAAAAATATGAATTTTATCAAACAAATAACAAAATATCATATAAAGTAAATTTTGATTCTCAAATTATATATAAGAAAATTATTTTTTCAAATTGAACATAAAAAAGTAACAAAAACTAGATTTGAAATGGGTACACCATCAAAAGGCGATAAAACTGCATTTTTTGAAAAATACTTTTTTATCTGAAAAAATTGATTTTGTTCTCATATAATGTTCTAGAAAATGTATAAGATTAATTATAATGTTATAAAATTCAAAATTTGGTTAATACTATTCATAATGGCTAGTTTATATCCCATTAAATAATAATATTTCAATAATATATCGTTGTTTAGTAAAACTCGGTATCACGTACAACGCAAGCTATCGAGAAAGGTCGCTCTTGCGTGTAACACAATACAAGTCAGTTTTGCATGTATTGAAAGCTTATTTTGGTGTTTTGTATAACATAATACAAGATTAGTTCATTTTTACATTGAACAAAATCTATACTCGGTGTTGAGTTCTATCAAAAGAAATTGAAATTTGTGTGCAACACAAACCAAGTATATTGTTTCATATACTGCAAGCTAATACGGTATTGCGTATAGCTCAAGATAATTTTGGTGTAGTGTAAAACACAATACATTAATGAAATTAAAAATAATCTATCTCATAAAATCTCGGGGTGTTACATTCTACCCCCCTTAAAATGAATTTCTCCCTCGAAATTCATCGGGGTTATAAATGGTTTTCTACTTGAAAGTTTCTTTCATGGAAACCCACATCATAAAAAGGGATACTGAGATATCATTTTAAAAATAAATGTTAGAAATGTAATGGTTACCCAAAGTAACTCATCATTGGGTTTCCACATAGGAAAACAAAAGTGGGAAGTGAAAACATCGATATGGAAGAGAAATTTAAACATCAAGTTCTGATGGACAGTGATAGAGAATAAGGCTTGGAGAAAGTTAACTACCAAAAATCCCTAAATCTACGAAGATTTAAGGGACCATCTGATTCATCGGATAAGAGGGTACTAGGATAAAATTTTTGGTTTTCAAGATCATTTCCCTAAAGTTGAATAATTTTTTCATAAGGATAAATACTTACTTGGTTTCAGTGTAATATCATTGTTGGTTGTCCCTGAACAATTTCTACTTCATCTCTTATTTAAATAAATGAAGTTGAATTTTTCATTCTTGAAGTGTTAGCAGATCATACGATAGAATGATAGGTCATTCCATCTATCTCGACAAAAAGGTTAGAACAGATTATTAAATATGCATAAGTCTACCTATAGTGAGATAATACATTAACCTAACAAACTTCAAACAGAATATAAATTATACTATCTATAAATGGATAAAATTACAATCCTTATAAAAACTAAAAATATAAAACTTTAGAAGGAGGTGAACTAAATCGACTTAACATTTTTCTCCCATATCTCATTTGGAAGTTCTTTGTTATCACATTCCAAACATCTAAATACCTTAATTATGTATTCTCTTGAAATATGATAATAACATAAATTACCATAGAACCTTAGTGAAAACATGAATTATATCAAAATTAACTCTTTTCACACACCAAATATACCAAAAATTCTATATACTCAAATCATTATATCACTTTTTCATTTTATCAGTCATGAGCTCATTAATACTATCAAACATATTATTTTCTCCTTACCCCTTCATTATGTTCATATCATCTGCTTTCCAAAAATATTTCAATCGCTTTTCATGGATATGGGTACCATATAATTATGGAAAACTATAATAGACCAATACATAGATTTTCCAATATTCCATAATACTATAAATGAGATTCCACAACTCTATTTTGAAATTCCATTACATAAACACTTATTCATTCCACCACTTCGTTTTCATACTCAACATCATCAATAGTGATCGCATGTGACTTCCCTTTGTCTTTTACCTTAATAGGATGTTGATGTCGATCATCATTAACCCTTGGATTAGGTCATTGGTTAGCATAATGCCCCATTTCCTTGAACTTATAACATTTAAGTGTTGGTGGTGTGTTCTATGTAGTCTTTTCTCCATTCACATCATTAGCAACCTTTTTCCATTACTTTGGCACTCAACTGCTCGATGAACTTCTTTTCCACACTTGAAACATTTTCTAGTCCCTTTAATAAAATCTCTACCATGATTCTTTCCACACTTTCAGAATAAGGAAACATTTATCTTCTTTTCACTATTGTTTTGAGATTTTCCCTTGAACTCCATCTTTCGTTTCTTATCAAAAACATGAGATGGATATGTAACACCAACTTCCAGTTCTACCTTGATAGCACAACGCACAATCTCTTCATAGCTACTGAAGTCTCTTATAGCTAATGCCCTTCGAAGAATTGGTTTTAAGCCACTAAAGAATTGATCAAATTTACTTTCAGGTTGGATGATAAAGCCAAATCATTCCTTGAAAGTATTGTAAAATTCACCTCTTATATACCAAAAGATTCATCATCTTTTTACTTAACCTCAAGGAAATCCTTTTCCATATTTTTTCAAAGAATACGATGGAAGTACTTATTGAAAACTAAGTTCTTGAACTCATCCCATTCCATGGATTCAATTTCATATTGTTGCCTTGTATTCTTAATTAGAGTCCACCACTGGTCTGTTTCACCTTATAAATGATAGACAACCAAAATGACCTTTTCATGTTCTGAAAAACAAATGATGGAAATATATTTTCAATGGTACCGATCCATTGTTCAGCAACAAGTGGATCAAAAGACCCACTGAAAGAAGGTGGACGTTGCCTCATGAAGGACTCAATAGAATGTTTCTCCATTCTCTGCTCATTTGGGTATCCAGAATGATTTATAGATTGTGTAAGTATAGCAATAAGAGTTTTCATTCCATATCCCATAACATTGGTTGTTTATGATGACAATCATTGCATTACCTAGTGCATTGATCATTAACAGGGTTCCTTTGGGTTCCATCCATTGTCTAAAACTCAAAAATAATAGTGTGAGAGGAAAAAAATATATTAGGAAAAAAACATAGTTAAGGAGGAGTACTTTCAATATCTAACATCTTAGGTTTAATCCCAGGTTATTCATGATTATAACAAAAAAACTAGTTTTATAACCTATACTTTACTTATCCTTAGGACATCCCTAGACATATCCTTAGAAATATCTCTAGGGATCTCACTAAAGTTTTTGCATCTTAGTTTCCAAAGGTTGACTAAACCTTCACTCTGATACCAATTATAGCAACCCAAACTTGACATACATGGAAACTACATTACTTTTGTGGAATACTTAATTCATGACACAAACAAATTCTCAAATACCGTATTAGTTTAGTTTCTTTGGAAACTCAGAACATAATCTTCTAATCATGGTGAATGATCTTCAACATCTCCCATAAATATCTTCCCCTTTTGTTTTCCTACCTAAAACCTTTCTTTATATCCTGTGGAAAAGAAAACATAGAAAGGGTGATATAAAATTCTCATTAAGGGTAAACATGGAGAACATAAAATAATACATAAATATTTGAACGTAAAAACATGAACATAAAGTTTAAACATCAAAATCTTGCGCAATGACATAAATCTTACAAGTACGTAAGGCATGGATCATAAAGAACATTAACCATGATAGAATAGAATTTCCATAAAACATGTAATTTTGGAAAACTAATAAGCACATAATATGATTTCCATAGTAGTCAAGGCATTGCTTCCATGACCATCATAGTGTACAAAGTCCATTACTGAACTGGGTTTACTTGTCGTTCCATCCATATAATACTGAACCAGATTCACTTTCCATTTCAGCCCTATATTAATGAACTGGATTTACTTGTCATTCCAACCATGTCTATCTCATGAGATATAAATCTTTACCCAATTAATTGGAGGGAGATATAGGTCTCACCCATCTCATAATGAAATCATTCTTACATGTGCCACAAAACATAAATCATTCATCATAGCATAACTCAAGAAATAAAATGGATTTTTAACATATCATTCCATCATAACATAATCCATAAAAAGATCATTTCATCATTAATGCAATCAAATAATAGTAATAATAGGTATAAAAACATAACCCTATTTAATAGTGTCATCTTATATGGAAAATAATTTTGGTAAAACACTTGAACTTAGTTCTTGAGGAAAATATCTTTTCTTCATCAAAAAAGTTTCTTTTCTCAAAATTTTGCACAATTTTAAAAGAGAAGAATTTAGTTGAAAATAAACTTGAAATATTGTATAGGAAGCTTTGTGGAAATAAGGCATTGTGAAACTGTAAAAATTCATTATTGCCGTATAAGTTAAACAAAAACATTCTCCTCATACTTTTGTCAGAAAATTCAAAAAAGTACATCGTATGTTAAATAAAAGAAAGATTCCTTCCATACCATGTAGTAAAAGTAAAAAAGGGGTAAAAATTAATTTAAACATACATAAAATAATATTAAACATTTTATGAAAAAAAATTTAGAAAACATGGATATGGATGATAAATACTACCCCAGTAGATACTTACATATAAACAATCTCAGATAAAAATGAGATTGCAAAATTATCCCTTACCTTAGGTCGTATTTCTTCCATATGTGTATGAAACTCCTCTATAGTGGGTTTAAAAATATTATTAACTTGTAATATAAAAATAATAATATTTATTATATCATATATGATTCACTTATGACTTTATATTACTCATTTATTTGTCAATTCCATGTTAAAACAATGTTTTGGGTAATAATCGTTTTATTTATCGTATGTGTTTGGAATTTTTATTCTTGATATTATTAAATAGATCATGATTTACTTACTTTAAGAATGTAAAACATGATTTATAAATCATATATATCCATTATATAAATATATATAATAGATACGATAAATGGAATGGAATACATCGTTCATGGAGACGGTAGGTCGTACGTACGCATTAATGCTGTTTTCGTTTACTTATTAAATTGAATGGAAGTAAGTAAATGACATATATATATACATAAATACAGTAGAATTATTATTTCATATATTTAATTATTATTTATTATATATACTTTATAATCATTCTTTAATGGTTAACATGGAGAATGAATCTCATCGCGTTGTGGAGACGGTAAGTCGTACGTACGCACGAGCGATGATATTGTTCCCATAATTGTTGAATGGTATTGAAGTGGATGGTGTATAATATCTTAGAATTAGTATTATGTTATAATAATCATATATATTTATTATTTCCACCATTATAACCATCCAAGTAAGGTGGTGGTGAAAACATATTACACCACGGTGTGGAGACGGTAAAAATGTACGTACGCACACGCGGTGATTTCATTTTTCATAGGATGGATAGAAGGTGAAATCGGGTTGTTTTATATTTATAATAACATATCATTATATCAGTGATACTGATTTTATTACTTTATAATAAAACAACTAAATAAGAGGAAGTATAAGAAGAAATAAATTTGAACGAATCAGTAGAAGATATTACCTCTTCCTCGACATGCCTCCTTTAAATTTCCTCTTAGGGAACTAGAGTTGGTCTTTTGAGAAGACTAGAACCTCTAGAATGTAAATAGGTAAGTTTAGAAGATAAATGGTTAGGGTTTTTCCAAGACTGAAGGCTCAATATGGAGTTAAGAGGAGAGGGAGTAGGTTCCCTTTTATAAGAGAGGAGAGGGGCACTTTAGGAAAGTTCCAAAATATTAATTTATTATAAATTTAATTTCGATTTAAAATAGTCCAAAACTTATTTAATTATAATATAATATTATTTTAGGTCGAATATCCATCATCCAATAATTTTTTGAAAAATTTTGAATATTTTTTTTATCATTATCTTTTTGGTTTTACCCTTATTTTACCCTTTTTAATCTTACCATCATATCATGTTATTTACACATTGTGGGTTAAAGTAATTACCATATCATGTCAAAAGACCCAAAAAAATTATTTATGACATATTTGGAATTATATTAACCATTTGGACGAATCTTATATTTCTTATTAATTTAATATGATTTAATAAACTATTTTATGTTTTAAGTTATGAATTATGTCAATTTTGGATACTATTCATACTTGACTTTTTTTTAAAAAATTCATAACAACCTTATTACTTAGAAAAAAGGCATTAACTCATATATAATATTTCAATTTCATCCATAAAATTCATGTATGACATCAAAATATTCAAATTAAATTTATTTTAATATTTATAAATTCATTTATTTGAATCTTTAATTAATGAGGAAATCACTACATCATATTTGATTCTTAAATAAATATATTTATCTAACGTATAAAAATTATAAATAAAATACCATGATGTAGGAAATCTTTTTATATTTATAATGACGATTTATATACATAGATATATGTTATATAACCCCATATTAAAATCGATTTAGTAAAAGATATATATTTAGGTTATAATTATCTTTACCTTAAATTAATTCTTATAAAATATCATTTTCACATCCTAGTTAATCCATGGGGTAACAAAATAGACCCAATGATGCTCATGGTCAGAAATATATCATCCAATAATATTAGGACATGCGTTAGGGTAGTTTAATAATATTATAATATTATTTTTTACCCTTGTTTACCAGATTTACTCTTTAACAATGGTAAATAAAATAATTACTAAAGTTACTATTCATAATGACTAAAACGAAAAGGTGCCTATTTACACAATTTGTAAATCATGATTCCAAATATGGAATCCATTTTTTTCAAATTTAATTTTCAGTAATAAATTTAAAATTAATTCTTGTTGTCAAAACTAAAAAGCGGATTTTTTAAGAAGTGATAACTATCAAAAGATTGACATCTATTTATATCCAATTTGAAAGTGAAATTACTTAAAATGACCAAAATTGGATTAAATTATAAAAATATAATCTAATTATACTTTAAAACCACTTAAAATTACAATCTAACTACATAAAAAAAACTAGATAAAAAAATTGAATTAAAATACAGTATTTTTCACTATTCCTAAAATTATGAATTTTATTAGAAAAATACAAAAATATCATCCAAAGTAAATTTTGATGTTAAACTTCTATAGAAGAAATTTATTTTTTCAAATTTAACATATAAAAGTGACAAAAACAAGATTTAAAATTTGTACACCATCAAAAGGCGGTAAAACTGCATTTTTTGAAAAATACTTTTTTTATCCGAAAAAATTGATTTTGTTTTCATGTCATATTCTAGAAAATGTGTAAGATGAATTATAATGTTATAAAATTAAAAATTTGGTTAATATTATTCATAATGGCTAGTTTATATCCCATTAAATAATAATATTTCTATAATATATCATTGTTTAGTGAAACTCGGTATCGCGTACAACGCAAGCTATCAGGGAAGGCTGCTCTTGTGTGTAACGCAAGCCAAGTCAGTATTGCATGAATTTAAAGCTTCATTTGGTCTTGTGTATAACATAATCCAAACTAAGTTCATTTTTACATTGAAAAAAATCTATACTCAATGTTGAGTTCTATCAAAAGAACTTGACATCTGTGTGCAACACAAACGAAGTATATTATTGCGTATACTGCAAGCTAATACAGTGTTGCATATAGCATAAGATAATCTTGGTGTAGCATAAAACAAAATACATCAATGTAATTAAAAATAATCTATCTCATAAAATCTAAGGGTGTTATATTCTACTCCCCTTAAATTGAATTTCACCCTCGAAATTCATCGGCGTTATAAATGGTTTTATACTTGAAAGTTTCTTTCATGGAAACCCACTTCGTAAAAAGGGATACTAAGACATCATTTTAAAAAGGAATGTTATAAATATAATAGTTACCCAAGGTAACTCATTATTGGGTTTCCACATAGGAGAACATAGGTGGGAAGTGAAAACATGGATATGGAAGAGAAATCTAACCATAAAGTTATGATAGATAGTAATAGAGAATAAGGTTTGGAGAAAGTTAACTACCAAAAACCGATAAATCTAAGATAATTTAAGGGACCATATGATTCATCGGACAAAAGGGTACTAGGATAATATTTTTGGTTTTCAGGATCATTTCCCTAATGTTGAAGAATTTTTTGAATAAGGAGAAATACTTACTTGATTTCAGTGTAATATCATCATTGGTCATTCCCTGAACAATTTCCACTTCATATCTTATTTAAAGAAATTAATTTTAATTTTTCATTCTTGAAGTGTTGTCAGATCATACGATAGAATGATAGGTCATTACATCTGTCTCAAAAAAAAGGTTAGAATATATTATTAAATATGCATAAGTCTACCTATAGTGAAATAATACATTAATCTAACAAAATTCAACCAGAATATAAATTATACTATCTATAAATGGATAACATTACAATCCTTACAAAAACTAAAAATATAAAACTTTAGAAGTAAGTGAACTAAATCGACTTAACATTTGCCTCCCATATCTCATTTGGCAGTTCTTGTTTATCACATTCCAAACATCTAAATACCTTAATCATGTATTCTCTTGAAATATTATAATAACATAAATTACCATACAACCTTAGTGAAAACAATAATTCTATAAAAATTAACTCTTTCCACACACCAAATATACCAAAAATTCTATATACTCAAACCATGATATCACTTTTTCCTTTTATCAGTCATGAGCTCATTAATAATATCAAACATATTATTTTCTCCTTACCACTTCATTATGCACATATCATCTGCTTTCCAAAAATATTTTAATCACTTTTCATGATTACCGGTACCATATAATTATGGAAAACCATAATAGACCAATACATAGATTTTCCAATATTCTATAATACTATAAATGAAATTCCACAATGCTATTTTGAAATCCCATTACATAAACACTTAATCATTCCACCACTTCATTTTTATACTCAACATCACCAATAGTTATCGCATGTGACTTACCTTTGTATTTTTCCTTAAGATTTTGTTGGTGTCGATCATCATTAAACCTTGGATTAGGGCATTGGTTAGCATAATTCCCCATTTCCTTTCACTGATACAATTTAAGTGTTGGTGGTGTGTTCTCTGTAGTCTTTTCTCCATTCACATCATTAGCAGCATTTTTTCCATTACTTCAGCTCTCAACTACTCGATGACCTTCTTTTCCACACTTGAAACATTTTCTAGTCCCTTTAAGATAATATCCACCATGCTTCTTTCCACACTTTGAGCATAAGGAAACATTTATCTTCTTTTCACTTTTTTTTTTGAGATTTTCCATTGAACTCCATCTTTTATTTCTTGTAAAAACCATGAGATGGTATGTAACACCAACTTCCAGTTCTACCTTGATAGCACAATGCACAATATCTTCATAGATACTAAAGTCTCTTATAGATAATACCTTTCTAAGACTTGGTTTTAATCCACTGAAGAATCAATCAACTTTTCTTTCAGGTTGGATGATAAAGCCAGAAGCATACCTTGAAAGTCTTGTAAAATTCGCCTCATATATACCAACAGATTCATCATCCTTTTTATTAATCTCAAGGAACTCCTTTTCCATATTTAATCAAAGAATATGAGGGAAGTGCTTATTGAAAACTAAGTTCTTGAACTCATCTCATTCCATGGATTCAATTTCATCATGCTGCCTTGTATTCTTAATTAGAGTCCACCACTGGTCTCCTTCACCTTCTAAATGATAGATAGCCAAAATAACCTTTTCATTTTCCAAATAGTGAAGGATGGAAAATATCTTTTCAGTGGTACTGATACATTATTCAGAAACAAGTGGATCAGAAGACCCTCTGAAATAAGGTGTAAGTTACCTCATGAAGGACTCAATAGAATGTTGCTCCCTTATCTGCTCATTTGGGAACCCAAAATGATTCATATCTTGTGTAAGTATAGTAATAAAATTTTTCATTCCATATCCCATAACATTTGGTTTTTCAGGAGGACAATCATTGTATTTCCCAGTGAATTGATCATTAACAGGGTTCCTTCGGGTTCCAAACATCATCTAAAACTCAAAAATAATAGTGTGAGAGGAAAAAATCATACTAGGAAAACAACATAGTCAAGGGGAAGTACTTTCAATATCTAACATCTTAGGTTTAATCCTAGGTTATTCATGATTATCACAAAAAACCTAGGTTTTTAACCTATAATTTACTTATACTTAGGACATCCCTAGACATATCTTTAGAAATATCTCTAAGTATCTCAATAAATTTTTCCCATCCTAGTTTCCAGAGGTTGACTAAATATTTGCTCTAATACCAACTAAAGCGACCCAAGATTGACGTATATAGAAATTACATTACTTTTGTGGAATAATTAATACATGACATAAACAAATTTCCAAAGAGTGTATTAGTTCAGTTTCTTTGGAAACTTGGAACATAATCTTCTAATCATGGTGAAAGATCTTCGACATCTCCTATAAAGATCTTCCCATTTTATTTTCCTATCTAAAACCTTTCTTTATATCCTGGGAAAAAGAAAACATAGAAAGGGTGATCTAAAATGATCAGTAAGGGTAAACATGGAGAACATAAAACAATCTATAAACATTTGAATGTAAAAACATGAACATAAAGTTTAAACATCAAAATCTTGAGCAATGACATAAATCTTGGCATTACGTAAGGAATGGGTTATAAAAGAACAATAACCATGATATAATATCATTGGCATAAAACATGTAATTATGGAAAACTAATAAGCACATAATATGATTTCTATATTAGACAAGGCATTTATTCCATGACCATCATAGTGTACAATGTCCATTACTAAAATGGGTTTATTTGTCGTTCCAGCCATGTATTATAGAACCAGATTCACTTGCCATTCCAGCCCGGTATTACTGAACCGGATTTACTTTCCCTTCCAGCCATTTCTACCTCATGAGATATAAATCTTTACCCAATTCATTGGAGGGAGATATAGGTCTCACCCATCTCATAATAAAATCATTCTTACATGTGCCACAAAACATAAATCATTCATCACAGCATAACCCAAGAAATAAAATGGGTTTTTTACATATCATTCCATCATAACATAATCCATAAAAAGATCATTCCATCATTAATGCAATCAAATAATAGTAATAATAGGTATAGAAACATAACCCTATTTAACAGTGTCATCTTAGATGGAAAATAATTTTGGTAAAACACTTGAACTTAGTTCTTGAGGAAAATATCATTTCTTCTTCAAAAATTTTTTCTTTTCTCAAAAATGTTGTGCAATTTTAAAAGAAAAGAATTTATTTAAAAATAAACTTGAAATAGTGTAGAGGAAGCTTCTTGGAAATAAGTCATTGTGAAATTGTAAAAACTCATTCTTTTCATATAAGTTAAACAAAAACATTCTCCTCATACTTTTGCTGGAAAAGTCAAAAAAAGTACCTTGTATGGTAAACAAAAGAAAGATTCCTTCCATAACATGTAGTAAAAATAAAAAAGGGGAAAATTGAATTTAAACATACATAGAAGAATATTAAACATTTTATGAAAACATTTTTAGAAAATATGGACATGTATGATAAATATAACCCCAGTAGATACTTACGTATAAACAATCTCAGATAAAAATGAGATTGCAAAATTATCCCTTACCATAGGTCTGATTTCTTTTATATGTGACTGAAACTCCTGTATAGTGGGTTTAAAAATATTATTAACTTTTAATATAACCATAATAATATTTATTATATCATATATTATTCACTTACGACTTTATATTACCCATTCATTTGTCAATTCCATGTTAAAGCAACATTTTGAGTAATAATCGTTTTATTTATCGTACGTGTTTGGACTTTTTATTTTTGATATTATTACATAGATCATGATTTAATTACTTATATAATGTAAAACATTATTTATATATCATATATATTCAGTATATAAATATATATAATAGATTCAATAAATGGAATGGAATACACCATTCGTAGAGACGATGGGTCGTATGTACGCATGGATGTTGTTTTCGTTTACTTATTAAATTGAACAGAATTAAGAAAATAACATATATATATATATAAATCGAGTAGAATTATTATGTCATATATTTAATGATTATTTATTATATATACTTTATAATCATTCTTGAATGGTTAACATGGAGAATGAATCTCACCGCGTCGTGGATACGGTAAGTCGTACGTACGCACGAGCGATGATATCGTTCCCATAATTGTTGAATGGAATTGAATTGGATGGTGTATAATATATCATAATTAGTATCATTTTATAATAATAATAATATATAGTTATTATTTCCACCATTATACCCATCCAAGTAAGGAGGGGGTGAAAAACAGATTACTCCACGGCGTGGAGATGGTAATCCGTACGTACGCACACACGATGATTTCATTTTTCATAGGATAGATAGAAGTTGAAATAGGGTTGTTTCATATTTATAATAACATATCAGTATATGACCGATACTGATGTTATTATTTTATAATAAAACAACTAAATAATAGGAAGTATAAGAAGAAATAAATTTGAAAGAATCGGTAGAAAAGATTACCTCTTCCTCAACATGCCTCCTTTAAATTTTCTCTTAGGGCACTACAGTTGGAATTTTAAGAACACCAGAACCTCTAGAATGTAATTATAGAAGTTTAGAAGATAAATGATCAGGGTTTTTCCGAGCTTGAAGGCTCAAAATGGAGTTAAGAGTATATGGATTAGGTTCCCTTTTATAAGATAGGAGAGGGTCACTTTTGAAAAGTTACAAAATATTAATTTATTATAAATTCAATTTTGATTTAAAATGGTCCAAAAATTATTTAATTCTAAGATAAGATGATTTTGGTTCTAATATAAATCATCCAATAATTTTTTTAAAAGTTTTGAAAATATTTTGTATCCTTATCATTTTGGTTTTACCCTTATTTTACCCTTTTTAATCTTACCATCATATCATGTTATTTACGCATTGTAGATTAATGTAATAACCATATCATGTCAAACGACCCAAAAAAAGTTATTTATGAAATATTTGGACTTATATTAACCATTTGGATTAATCTTATATTTTTTTAATTTAATATCATTTAATAAACTATTTTATGTTTTAAGTTATGAATTATGTTAATTTTGGATACTATTCATACTTGATTTTTTTAAAAATTCATAAAAACCTTTTTACTTAAAACAAAAGAAATTAACACATATATAATATTTCAATGTCATACAAAAAAATCTTGGATGACATAAAAATATTCAAATTAAATTTATTTTAATATTTATAAATCCATTTGTTTAAATCTTTAATTAATGAGGTAATCACGACATCATAATTGTGTCATAAATAAATATATTTATCTAAATTCTAAAAATTATAAATAAAATACCATTATGTAGGAAATATTTTTATCTTTCTAATTATTATTTATATACATAGATATATGTTATATAACCCCATATTAAAATCGATTTAGTAAAAGATATATGTTTAGGTTATAATTATCTTTACTTTTAATTAATTCTTATAAAATGTCATTTTCACATCCAAGTTAATCCATGGAGTCCCAAAATAGACAAAAGTATGAAAATGGTTTGAAATATCTCATAAAATAATATTAGTACACGTGTTAGGGTAGTTTAATAATATTATAATATTATTTTTTACCCTCATTTACCATATTTACCCTTTAACCATGGCAAATAAAATAATTACTGAAGTTTCTATTCATAATGTATGAAAATAAAAGATACCTATTTACACAGTTTGTATCTCTTGATTCCAAATATGGAATCCATTTTTCTAAATTCAGAACACAAAAGTTGTAGTAATTAATTTAAAATTAATTCTTGTTGTCAAAACTAAAAATCAGGTTTTTTAAGAAGTAATAACTATCAAAATATTGACATCTGTTTATGTCCAATTTGAAAGTGAAATTACTTACAGTGAACAAAATTGGATTAAATGATAAAAATATAATCTAATTATACTTTAAAACCAATTAAAAGTACTATATAACTATGTAAATAAATTAGATTAAAAGACAGTTTTGAATTAAAATACAGTATTTTTCACTATTCATAAAAATATGAATTTTATCAGAAAAATGCCAAAATATCATCCAAAGTAAATTTTTATGTTTCTCTTATATATAAGAAATTTATTTTGTCAAATTGAACATATAAAAGTGACAAAAACTAGATTTAAAATGGTTACCCTATCAAAAGGCAGTAAAACTACTTTTTTGAAAAATACTTTATTTATCTGAAAAAATCGATTTTGTTCTCATATCATGTTCTAGAAAAATTTTAAGATGAATCATAATGTTATAAAATTAAAAATGTGGTTAATACTATTCATAAAGGCTAGTTTATATCCCATTAAATAATAATATTTCAATAATATATCGTTGTTTAGTGAAACTCGGTATCGCGTACAATGCAAGTTATCAAGAAAGGTCGCTCTTGCGTGTAACTCAAGACAAGTCAGTGTTGTGTTTAGTGAAAGATTACTTTGGTGTTGTGTATAAAATAATCCAAACTTCATTCATTTTTACATTGAACAAAATCTATACTCAGTGTTGAATTCTATCAAAAGAACTTGAAATTTGTGTGCAACGCAAACCAAGTATATTGTTTCATATACTAGAAGCTAATATGGTGTTTCATATAGATCAATATAATCTTGGTGTAGCGTAAAACACAAGACATCAATGAAATTAAAAAGAAACTATCTCATAAAATCTCAGTGTGTTACATCTATAGTGGATTCTGAGTATATTATGGCTTCTGATACAGCCAAATAAGTGTTTTGGATTCAAAACTTTATCCAAAATTCTAAAATGGTACCTAGAAGTAAAGACCCTATCACTATTTACTATGATAACAATACAATGATGGCTCTCTCCAAAGAGTTGAGGCCACACCAAATGAAAAAAATCATACTTCAAAGGCTTCATCTCTTGAGGTGTTTTTCTCAATGAGGTGAAGTTTTGGTGAGAAGAGCATCCATAGAGGAAAACTTGGAAGACCCCTTAACTAAGACTTTATCTCAGTAGAAGCATGAGTATCATGTGAGAGCTAGTGGACTGAAAACTATTTTTAGTTGGATCTAGTACAAGTGTGAGTTTGATAGATTTGGTTCATTATAATTGACTTTCTTACTACTTGAATACATGTTTAATTAGGTTTCTTATCACATCATGATTGTTCCTTTGTATGACTCTTGTATGTGATAATTTCTTAAAAATATATTTTTTACTAAAATGTCATAGCAGTTCCCTACTATGATGAGAACCTAGAGGTTCCATGAAATCATTCTTGAATATATTTTCTATGGATGAATGATATTATCTGACCAGAAACATAAAATATAGGCTATATGTTTTGGGAGGCTCATAATACATTGAGACACCTTCTCATGGTGTTCGGCTTTGGTAATCTCTAAGATAGGTGATTATGATAATAGACTCTTTGAATAGGAAATCTATATTTATATGTGTCATTGAATGTTCCTATATATGGATGTGTGTAATGATCCTTAAAATTTGATATTATCATTAATGGATATCATGACTCACATACCTTGATGTATTAATGAAAATTTTGATTATATATTCTCTTGGTGAGGTAGGAAACGGTGGGTGTGTCATGAGTGATTTTGCATTAATGGATAATGCAAGAAAGGATTTATCCCTTTTGTCCAATGACTGAAGTTGATATCCCAAACCCATGATATTAATGGAACTACCTATATAAATCCATGTCCATGGTGTTTGGTGTGTAAGTCCATTTTGGGAATTCAAAGAAAGAGAAATCAAGTATAAAGGTTGATGGCACTAGCATGCAGCCTGCTTGATTTGAGATATCATGATAAAGGGACTATATTACATGGTAAACATTTATAGGAGGTTGAATGTCACTACAAAATTAACTATTTTCTCTATGGGATCCTTGGCATGTTTCTAGATGATAACCTTAAACTTTAAGAGGTTATGCATATTTCAATTGAGAAAGAGTCCTAGATAGACACACACTAAGTGTATCCAAAATCTCAAATAAATTCAAGTAATGAATTTAAAAGTTAGAGTAAATAATATTTATTTAGTTTTGGTTGATCACCATAATTTAATCACAAGTTATTTGAAAGAAAAAGTGAGTTAAATAATACTAATAAATATTTATTTGAAAGTTTGGAAAATATAATATCTATTATTTTATCATAGAATAACAAAGTGATATTTATTTATTAAATATTCATTATTCAAGGATTAATAAATGCCAATGAAGGAAATTGGTATGAGATTCATGGTCTAATTGTAAATGGTATAAATTATATTTATTTATATTCTTAATGTGTTACACATGTCAAGTGATTAACAATAATATTATTATTATTGGACATGGGGTCAACTAAGAATATGAAAGATGGTTAAAGTCTTATGTATGATTTTCCAACCCTGAACTTGCCATAATAAATATCTAATTATATCACTTTCCATAACTGACTTTTGGTGTACACAATAAATATATAGACATTTAGAGATCTAGAATGATATATCTCTTTATACTCTCTCAATACTTTGAGAGATCATTAAGTTTTCTTCCTCCTTTGAAAAGAATACTACTATGATCAAACACAAGCAACATAAGTGATAAAGATCATCCATGATAGAACCCAGTGATTCTTCAGTGATGTTTAGAGATTTTAGTTCACATGTGGATCACCACTAGAGGGATTCTACACTTGGATCATGTAGTGTAATGATGGTGTGATGAGATCTATTCCACCGAACCATCAACGAAAGGTGAATTTCAAGTTGAGGTAATTCTATATCTTCTTATAAATTAATTATAAATTACATGTAAAGATCCTCTTATTCTGGTTCTTTCATTTTAATCTAGTTAAGTAATCTTCAGTTTTCATTAGACATGATATTTTAATCATGTGTTGAAATGATTAAATGTAAATTAAGACTAAAATTTGAGTTGATCATGTCATAAAAGGATGTTTCTACAACACTTGGAACCTATAATCATAACCTCATATCTTGGATATTACCAATGGTGAACACTATGAGAGGGTGTCTAAATTTCTTATGAGCCTCCTACCCCTGATATCTTGTATTTTCTGTGTCCCATTAGACAATATCATCTAGATATAGTACTCATATTCAATAATGATTTCATGAAACCTCTAGGTTTTTATCATAGTGGGGAACTGTTATGGCCTTTCAATGTGACATATATTCTAAAGACGTTATCACATACAATAGTCATGTAATAAAATAATCATAATGTGATAAGAAACATCATTAAACATGTAATCAAGTAATAAGAAACTTGGTTCTAGGGAACTAACTCCAATAGACTGTCACTTTCACTAGAGTCAAATGACAACAACTTTCAGTTCACTAGATCTCACATGATACTCATGTATCTACTAAGATAAATCCTTGGTCAAGGGTTCTACCACATTTTCCTCTATGGATACTCTTCTCACCATGACTTTATCTCATTGAGAAAAATACCGCAAGAGATGAAACTTCTGAAGTATGTGATTTGTCCTTTAGTATGAAATCAACTCTATAGAGAGATCCACTACTATGGTCTTATCATAGTAAACTATGATAGGGTCTTTACTACTAGGTACCACATCAATCACTTGGATAAAGTTGTAAATCCAAACCGGTTCCTTAGCTATATCAGAAGCTATAATATACTCAGACTCTATTATAGAATCAGTGATAACTAATTGCTTTTAAATATTCCAACTCATAGCTCCTCCATTAAGAAAAAAGATATATTATGTTGTGGTTTTAGATCATTTTTTTTCATTTAAAATCTATCATTTTTATAACCCATGATGACTAGTTATTCATCTCCTCCATACACCAGGAACATATCCTTATTTCTCCTCAGATGCTTAAGGATGTCCTTTGACAGTAGTCCAATGTTGTTCACCAATATTTTCTTTATATATTCCTAATATGCTCAAATTATAGGCAACATCAAGAATATTATACAACATTTCATACATGATGGATCCTATTTCATAAGATTATGGGATCTTTCTTGTTATCTCTCTTTCCTCTTGTGTTTTTGGGGGAAAAAATTGGGAAAGATATATATCATGTGATACTGGAACAAATTCCCTCTAAGATTATTCCATATCAAACCTCTTTAGTATCTGGTTAATGTATGTGCCTTGACTTATTCCAAGTGGCCACTTGGATCTATCACACATGATCTTGATCCCTGGAATGTAGGCTTCATCACCTAAGCCCTTTATATAGAAGCACTTTCTTAACCATTCCTTAACATCTTGTAAGGATAGTATATCATTTCCAATTAATAATATGTCATAAACATATACTAATTTGAAAACTATTGTAATTTTTATAAAATTCTTATAAACACATGGCTTATATTTTTTCTTAATAAAACCAAATTATTTTATGGATTCATCAAATCAAATGTTCCATGATCTGGATGTTTCATTTAAACCATAAATGGATCTCTACAACTTGAATGCCTTTCTGGAATTGCATGGAGTTATAAACCCTTATGGATGTTCCATATACACATCCTCTTGAAGGTTACTATTAAGTAATGTAGTTTTTACATCCATTTTTTAAATCTCATAGTCATGGTAAGATGTTATAGAAATTATAGTTCTGATGGATTTAAACTTGGAAACTATAAAACATGTTTTATCACAATCAATGCATTTACATTTTCTAAACCCTTTATCTAGTATTTATTCTTTATAGGTATTCACTTTACCTTCTATGTCAAGATTTCTCTTGAATAACCATTTCCACCTAATAGGATTTACAAAAATTAGAGGATCAATAACAACCCAAACTTGGTTTTGATGCATAGAATCCATCTCAAAATTCATGTCTTCTTTATATCTTATAGCTTATGATCTCTCTAATGCCTCAATTATAGGATATAGGATCATAATTGTCAACCAATAATGAGTCACCATCATAGGTGACTAGGAAACCATATCTGTATGGTTCTCTTACCTCTCTAGCACTCCTATGCAGAGCTTGTGTTTCAAGAACAACTTCTTCCATGGGGACCTATGGAATTGGTTCATATACTGACTCCTATATATCTTGAGCATCAACTTCATCGAATTAAATCTTTCTATCACTATCCTCCTTGAGGATGTGCTCCCTCCCAAGAAATACATCATGTCTTATGATAGTTAATTTCATGTTTGAAGGGTTGTATAAATAGTATCCCCTCATTTAATTAGGATAACCTATAAAGATACACTTCATGCCTCGGTGTGTTAGTGTGTTGCTTGATCTAGCCTTAACAAACACCTCACAACCCCATGCATGAAAATGTGACCAAACGATTTTATTTCCACTCCATAACTCAAAGGGAATACAATTTTCCTCTTTAGTTGGTACTCCATTTAGTAATCATGATGCATTATGTAATTCATACCCTAAAAAGGATAATGGAAGGATTGTGTGACTCATCATCAACCCTACCATGTCCAAAAAGGTACGGTTCCTCCTTTCACTAACACTATTCCACTACGGTGTATAAGGTAGAGTGAGTTGAGATAAAATACCATAATCCTATAGAAATTCAATAAAGTCTTGGTTAAGATATTCACCACCTCGATATGATTAAAGTTTATTTATCTTTCTACCTAGAAGATTCTCAACCTAATTCTTAAACTCTTTGAACTTCTTAAAGGATTTAGACTTATACCTCATCAATTAGATATAAACATACCAACTTAAGTCGTCAGTAAAATTAATAAAGTATAATAATCCACCTCTAGCCTCTACTTGAAAACGTCTACACACATCAGTGTATACCAAATATAGAATCTTTGTAGCCCTTTCAACTTGGACACCAAATGGTGGTTTGGTCATCTTACCTTGTAAACAATAATGACATCTTTCAAGTATCTTAAGATCAAAATATTCTAAGTAACCATCTTGATATAGTTTTTTCAAATTATTCCCATTTACATAACCAAGTTGGTGATGATATAGCTAGGTTTTATATAATTCATGCATGTTTGTTTCATTATAAATTTCCAATATTTGGTTTTTAAAATTTAATACATAAAGACTATTATTCCATTATTCCATACCATAACATATTATATCTTTATAAAAGTAACGACCCATATTTCCAATGTTGAAAATAAATTCATCCGTGACTAAAAAAGAAACATAAATAATGTTCTTGGTAACATTAGGCACATAATAACAATTCATTAAAACCAAAATCAATCATGTCATCAATGTTATATGTTATTCTCTAATTCCTAGATCATCCAACCTCACTCCATTGGCAGCCTGTAGATTCACCTCATCTCTGGTAATATTTTGAAATCTACTTAGTTCTTATATTTGGATGAAAATGTGAGAACCATGGGTAGTATCTAATACCCAACTATGGAAATATTACACTCAATAATGAACACAATTGAAGCTTCCACTTTCTTCTTTGTCTAGGTGTAATTTCTCTTCTAGTGTCCCTTCTTGCCACATGAAAAATATACCACACCATGTTCCTATCCTTGCTTCTAGATATTCTTCTTATTGTAGGGATAATGCTCTAGTGCCTTAGACTTGAAATGAGTCTTCGACCCCTTTTCCTTGTTCCTCCTCTTCTTATTAACTATAAGGATAGCGGGTTTTTCATGCCCCGTGTCTTTATCAACTTTTTGAATAAGTGTAAGAAGATCTGAAAGTATATTCTCCCTATTTCTCATATTATAATTCACAATAAAATTTGAGAAGTTATTATGTAGTAAGTATAGAATTAGATTTGTGTACAGATCATCAATAATATTAAAATCCAAGATATACATGCACTCAATGTATCCAGTCATCTTGAATACATGTGGACCAGCCAGTGCCAAATCTCCAAGCTTGCACGTGAACAGTTCATTGGAGATCTCATATCTCTCTGATATCACCTTCTCTTGATATAGATCCCAAAGGTAATAAATTATTCTACACACATCCATATCCTTATATTAATTTAAAATATCATTGAACATAGATGATAACATGAAACATTGGACATCCATTGCGCTACCCATATGTTTTACATAGACAGCTACTTATTCCTAACTAGCCTCTTTGGAAAGTACTCAGGAAGTGGGGATTTCGGCATGTAAAATTTCTATTCATGGTGTATTATAACATGTACACACCTATACCATTCTTAAAAATTCATGTTGGTGAGAATTTTATCCTTCTCAAGTATGGATCACAGTGATATTGCTAAAGTCATCTGATTTTCCATTTCTAAAAATTAAAAGGAGATAATGAATACTTGTTTTGATTACAAAAATATATTAATAAATTTAAAATTAATTAAATTGTATTAATCCATAGCTATTTTTTAAAACCAAGTATCCCTCGCCATCAATTTAAGAATATATTCTCACTTAGATATTCTAGTGGTAATGATCTGTATTTCCCCTCTCATAACCCAAGCTTGTGCATGACAAGTTATTCCAAGGGTTTTAGGTAGGCATAACTTTCCAATTACATTAACCCATAGTTCCTTGATCTATTAAGTGTACTCCCCAATCTAGAAATCGTGTTTAATATATTTCCTCAACACTTTCCTCTCATTTACACCAAGTCATGATTGGGAAGTCAACCCTTAATGTAAACTAAGTTAAGTCAGCCAAAAAATTCAAGATAAAAGTTCCATGATAATTGAAAGCACCCCAAGTTGGGTTGTTCAAGCAATTTGAACTATTAGGTCGATTCTAACTTAAGTAGTAGAAGACTATACTGACTTAATATTTTAGTTGAGGTATTTTTACCTTTATGTGTAAATCCCATTTTATCCTTTCACATTTCTATTTAATATTAAGTGGATTTTAAAGATACTGGGGTGTGCAACATAAGATGAAGGGCCAGTGATTTAATATTTTTCATCAATTGAGTGATGAAACTTGTCGTCTCCAGCGATTCGACCCCAGTAGAGGTCTGATAATCTCACATGAATTATTCAAATAAAGGAAATTAAATAAATTATTACCTCATTCAATTCAGAAACATGTTCAACTGCATATCGTTACTGATGATCATCGCTTGATGAATATGAAGATGAACCCCTATAGATATTCTACACATGCTACAAGAATCCACACACTTGTTTTTCATTGAATTTCAGGTGCTATTGTAGAGCTTTGATGAATCCTTCAGCATCGCGGTGATCGCCTTGATCTCATTCCTTCGATCTGTCAAAGGAATTATTGGATAGGTTTCTTGGATAGAGAGTTTATATCTTTAGAAAGTGGGAGGAGATAGAGGATCACATTCCTTTGTAATGAAAAATCACTAGAATAGATATCCTCACCTACTTATATAGTGTATTGATCAAAATAACCAGATAGGGTTCCCCGGGCTTCATATATTTAACTTCTACTAAATAAGAAATAAATAAATAATTATAAATAATTAACTACAATATAAATATTATTTATATTTTATCATATACTTATAATATATATTAAATATATTACATGATAAACCTAAGTAATTAACTCAACTCATAATTCTCGCTTATATTAAATGAACCTTGAATATTAAAATAATATTTGTTTGTATAATATTTTTCCGGTATTCATTTAATACCATGTGAATAATTTTAATAAATAAATTCAACCCAATTATTCAATAATTGAATAATAATGAATTTATTTATTTTTCAGTGATCGATAATGCTTGGAAAACTCTCGGACCCTACAATGGTTCCCACCATATCTTATATACCTATTCATCGGAATAGGGTGGATTCTTAAAGGATCTATTGTGTGTGACCCTCTAGGACCTTATCTTGATAGTAGTGAATAGTATTAATAGACCAAGAGCAGATTCTAGCAACCCATCAAATCCTCTAAAGAGATAAGGAATAGTCATATCAATGACACTCATCCTATGAACATGCATTGTGTAATATAATTGCTTTGTCTTTAGATATCTCATAAAGAAGGATGCATAATTATTTCATAGTCATTTCTTACTTTATTATTTTTTGATCTAACTAGAAATACTTATCTCTAACTACCTTGGGAAAGGATTTATGGAGGTACTACCATCTTGGTCAACTAGGACCAAGATATTTCTTCCTCAACTTGGAATCAACAAATTCAATCTCGATCATTCACCCAATGTCATACCACCAATAATAAACCTAACACAAGTTACCTTTCCATGACTTCATTGTCATGGTTTTTTTCCTTGCATCAAAGTATGCAATCAAATGAAACAGATTGATAATGATCTCAAGTTAGGAGAACAATACACATGATCTTTGATAGGAACATCCAATGACACCCAAAACATGTGGTGTTCCTATTGGAGGGTCTTTCCTCGTGATCAAACCTACTAGAGGTGTAAACTTCATGAGAAGAAGTATCGATACTTATAATACCCCAACACCTGATAGTTAGAAATAAATTGTGTCTAGTCAGCATGATGTATCTCAACCATAGGATATTTTTTTATGATTAATTTCATAGTATCTCTAGGTTATCATTATATCCTGGTAACTACTATAACCTTTTGATACGACAAATAATCTATGTAAATTACCATTTAAATAGTGGATATAGAAATATATACACTATAATGTTAAGTTTACATCATGCATATCTCACTGTATACGTGAAATGGTAATTGAAAAGTATTGTTTAGTTGGGTCTCAGGAACCCACTATTACAACACTCCCACTTACACTAGATCCAACTTGATAACTATCCTTATTAGCTCTCACATGATAAGATCATGTTTCTGTTGAGTTACAGATTTAGTTGATGGGTCTTCCACATCTCCTCTTCATGGCTATTTTGCTATGTGCATCTTTCCCTCCTTGAGTAAGACTCCTCAAGAGATATAAACCATGAGTATATCTCTTTTTTGTTCAATATCCAAACTTGAAATCTTGGCTAGTACTAGTAATATAATTATCACAATAATTAAACTTTACTTGGTGCAATTCCAAGAACTAAAAAAATCATTTCATATTTTAATACACTACTTCTTAGCTACCTCATACACTGCAATGTACTCTATATTTGTAGGTATGGATACCTATATCTTGTATGAGCTTGTCTCACTCATTACCTTAGGCTAAATGTGATATAAGATCATATTTATCTAAAGTAATACTAGTTTATACCCCCTAAAAAACTAGTATCCTTTCCTCTCCTTATACCAGGTATATATCCTTTGTACTTATTTAAGTAATATTATATAGTTTTGAATGCTTCCCCTATAATTCTATTTGATATAATTAATATTTTCCTACTATAAAGTATATGCTGGCAATATCACTTTTAGTACATAACATGGAATATGTGATTTATCCATCGTATAAGCATATGGAATTTGAAATCACTACTTTTAGCTCCTCCTATTCCTATTTATGTATTCTTAGAGAGAGATATTCTATGTGACACTGATAACAATTCTATCTTGAATTGTTCCAAATTTTATTTTTCAATACCATGTTAGTATATGTACTATTGACTAGGTCTAGGAAACTGTTAGATCTAACACCATAGATCCTATTCCCTAAACTTAGGTTTCTAATTTAATTCAATATATGGAGAGATTATTTTATTTTGGTATTAACTAATTGCAACACCAATATCTATTTTCCATATGTTACCAAAAATATTTTACTTAGAAAGCCATGGAACTCACACTAACCTCTTATAGACAGATGTAAAAAATTAATTATAAATGAATATTCTATTATCTCATTACTTAATTTAATCATTAACAATATTTGAGTAATTTACACCCCTTATTGGTATTCTATGATGTAACCATCCCTTTCGGGTTGTGTCTTATAGAAACCTTCCATGATTGGTGGTCTTGACATACAATGCTCAATAAAATGATCCTAGAACATAGCTATGATAAGTAAAATTCTAATGGACTTAGGCATAATGACTTGGTGTTACCAATCGAGCCTTATCAGTACCTCACTTTTACTATCCATGTATCATATCACTTCAATACCCACCACATTATTCAAAATAATTAGCCTCCTATACTTTGATACATGGAATCCATTACTGAATTTTAATTGATCGTTTAAATTTTAGCTAATTTCCATATACTTATTACTTATAGGATTAATTATTCTCAATGAATAAATTATCACCAGCCGCGGTGAATATAAAACCATCATTATGGTTTTAACCTTCCAATGTAGTAGTGTCTCTAGAACATTCCTCTTCCATGAGATCTTGTGGAACTTGTTCCTATGTCAACTATTCATGCATCTTCTGCATTGAATGGATCCAAGTAAATATTTCTCCCACTATCTAAAATAGATATGTGCACCCTTATATATAAATATAGTCTATTTGTTTGACTATTACATTTCTATCTTAGGTATTTTTGTAATATCCTTATAAAAACTTTAGGATAATTACTTTAGATTCACATTTTATTTTTCTTGATGCAAGTTTTTATATCTAAAACAAACACTTTTCATTTAAACGCATGTTATTATGACATAATGGATTTCCATAATACTATAACTCATATGATATCCATTTTTCATGATAGTTGGCATATTTTTGTGGGATAACACTATTATTTGTGAAGAATGTCTTAAAAAAGGGAAGCATCTACAATGTATGAGTTTTAACATTGATGCTCCTTTTACTTGCATTATGACTTTGATGTGTATAAGGAAATGTGCATTTAGGAATTACCCCATGATACATTTTTTTTGATAAATGTTAACATGTAATACTTATCATCAATCCTCTTGATTACCATGATGGATTTTGTGTGGATATGGTAATGTGCATTTAGGAATTACTCCATGCTACATTATGATGATAGATAAATGCTTGGTCAAGATATTCTTTGGAATACCAGCCCAAAGAAACTCATAACTTTTGACCATTCATATACCATACTTCACTTTCATATTACTTAAACAATTAAAAAATCTTATGAAATATATTTACCATTATCTTACCCTTGTAATAGTTTATGATCTATAGTTGAACTAGTTCTGAAATCTTTGTGGATTACCTTTATTTCTAAAGGTTTATTTGTCCAAAATAAATAAGTATTTATGTCAATAACACTTATGGTGTTTAGCTCCACTTATTCTAAATACCATATTGGGTATATCCTTTATGTGCACTTTTAGTTTTACTTTATAAAGAATTATATTTCCACAACTGGGTATATAAGTCTTACATTTTATATTCATCATGTATTGCCTATGATTAATATATTAATGAACTATTTGTTGAGTATTAAACACTATAAACAACATTCATTCATGAACTTGAATAATGTGTCCTTATGTCAAAAGAATATGTGAGATAAATTTTTTGGTGATACTAAACAAAAGTTCAACTAGAATCAATAAACTTGGAAATATAGAGGTCGTGTACTTCTCACCACTGACTTAGGCACCACCCTTTCTCAGCCGCTTGGATAACATACCTTATTTTTAGTAATGTTTATATAATCAATTGGTTACTATATTCAAATACACATATGTAATAAGAATATTGTATTTAATACCTAAAAAGTATTACATAAACATTTCATGAAATTGATGAATATTCCTGAAGAATAAGTGACTACTTGATTCTTTGATTTAGTTCATCATGTTTAAACTTACCTACATTGATTTCATGATATAAAAAGTAAATAACCTCATGTTTAATACCTCTTATTTGATGTAAATTTTGAATGTGACTTTGGAATCACTCTTTCCATTATCCTTTTCATGTTTTCTTTCGACTTTTTCACTATAAGAACCAAAGATTATACTTTATTTAAGTTCTTATTTACTTGGAGAAATTTACCCAAAAGGTAATGAAGTGTATTATCCATACTATTCATTTTGTAATATTAAAAAAACTAGATTATATGGGTGAAAATGATGTATGAATGGCCCGGGATCCATCTTTTGATTTTACACATATCCAATGTAAACATCATTTTATTTATATCTTGATTCACTTTCTCCTCACAAGCTTATCAGAGATGACCCTACATGTAATATTATACATGTACTGATGTAGTATCCAAAACTTATATTGGATGTTAATGATAGAATTATAACATAACCATCATATGCGTCGTACATGAGTCACCTGTAATATTTTTACACCCTCTCTTCATGAGGTGTCTTAACAGGTATTGGGGACACTGGCACCTTGAATTTCTAATATCATAGTACTTTTTACAAGTACCTATACTATTCTTGAAAAACTCATATTGATGAGGACATTAACTTTTTTCAATAGTTATCACAGTGTACTTGAGGCATTACTAGCCATTTTATATAAAAATAAAATCTATAATATCGGTACTTTTATCTTGATTATCAATTTAGATATTACTGATTATTTAAATCATTGAATTTCTCCCACTATTTTATCGAACTCTAGAAACCCTCTATACTAGAATAGGAATAATTTGTTTCTTGATTATTCTAGTGTAAAGTATCCTTGAACCTCTTCTCATAGTCTATAATTTTTGTTTATTCCACTACTCTGAGAGTTCAAGGTAGGTTTTTGACTGGCCAACTGCATTAACTCGTGGTTCCTTGATATGTTGAGTGAAGTCCAAGCTTCTAAAATAATAAAAATGATTTACTAAATGCTTTACTCTAAAGTTAAAACAATATATATTTGTATACTTCTTTGTTTCCAACTTCAGTTAATTAAACCCATCACTATCATAGGAACTCCCTGTTAATAGGAGGTACCCTCAACTTTGGATGACAAGAACCTCAAACACTCAATTTTGTTCAAATTCAAATGATGGAAGGAATTTTTGAATTAATATTTCTTTGAGGGATTTTAATATTTTTTGGTGAATGTAATCCATTTCTATTAATTTGTTCATCTTATTTTATCATGATCACAACTGAACATTAATAGAAAAACATTCATCACTTCTTTATGAATTTTTCTGTTTCTTATTTTATGTATTTCACAATATCATGAAAATGTATAAAATAATAAATGAATGCATAAAGGAAATAAAAAAACTTGACTAGTCTTGAGAATATAATATTTATTGATCCATTTAAACTTAATGGATCAACCATGGCTTAGGGTAATCATACCCGAGTCGTATCTTAACTCATGATGCAGTTTATCCCCATCCAGTGTGTCTACTTCTAATCTGGATTTTTCCTTGACTTGGCATGGTTCGTGACTTATAACATCCTCATAATAGTATAAAAATACTCACACACAAGTAAGAGGATCTTAGGAGAATAAAATATGAATAAATCAATTTTTTCTGGGAGCACGGATCCTTATACATATTAAACGATAAAAATTGATGATGCAAAAACTATCTTAAATTAACTACTTATTAAAAACATCACATACAAGTAATAAATAAGTTAATAAAATAAACTATACATACATAGGTTCGGTCAATTTCTCAAGACTGATCAATGGGTAAAAGTAAATCACGATAAAAATTAAATGCAATAAATTTAAGTATGAGGGTATTTATTAAATTAAAGGAATTATTTATACTTAAATAATTTAATTCTATTCAGTCTTCCATTAATTTATTTTTTATTCCAAAAATTAAATTAATTAATTTATTCAATTTATAAAACTTAATTCTGAAATTAAATTATTTTTTCGAATAATAAAATATTAGTATTTTTAAACCAAAAAATAATTTTTAATTAATTTAACTATTAATAAAATTAAATTAATTAACTAAATTAATTTTTATTATATAAATTTTTCTCGGGCCCTGAAATCTCCCTGCATGGTCAATACGGGTTGGGATGACCCTATGTAGGCCCATATTAAGTCTAGAAAAACTTGTGCAAGGCTGTTATGGGATCAACGGACCCGCCCAGACCTGTTTTGGGTAGAACGGACCTACCTAGGATCGTTGCGGGGTGGGTCAGGTCACCCATAACCCATGGAGGCTAGCTTATTGACCGAATAGAATAGGGAGTACCCCAATAGGGGGTTTGCACACCATCGGGGACAATCATGGCTGAGTAGTGGGCACCAGTCGAGGGGGATCGCACGATAGGGGTAAAGAAGCTCGTTCTAGTCATGGAGAAGAGAATATGGACATGAAATCAATAAGGATGTCGACCAAGAGGAATTTTTGCAGCTCTCGGCATGTTGTGGCATCTGTGTGCTTCCATAGGTGACAGATCCAATGGGGAAGGCATCATAAGGTGGTAGTCCGACAGGATACATGGTGGGACTTCATCAGTCGTTCTAATGGAAGGAAGTAGCATGGTGGTGAAAATCTATGATAGTGGCTAGATCTAGGTGGTGACACGGTCGGTAGGAGGTGAAATTTTATGAATGGTCTAGCAGGTGGGAATCGTGGCAGTTGATGTGGGGATTCAGCGAGTGGTGTGTGATAAGGGGAGGAGACGGTTGGCATTTTGGTGGCTGGAGGTCCAGGAGCGGTGACTTCCCGAGGTGGCCAACCCAGTGGTGGAGGGAGAGTAGTGAACAAGCGATGTCTCTGGAATTTCCTAGTGGAGTGTGGCTTACATAGTAAGGAATAGGTGTGCCCTCTTTCTAATTTGTTTATAATAAAATATTATAATTTTATTATGGCCCTCCCACCTATCCAGGGTATTCATTTTTTATTTTATTTTATTTTTTGTTTTGTGATATCAACTATTTATTCTGCCCTATTAATCAACCTTCGATTGATGAAGAAAAATAAAAATCCTATACATAGGCTTTTGATAAACATAATTTTTTGTTTGAATGATTGAATTTGTTTTATTATAGTTTTCCACAACTGAGTGGAAAACAATGGACACCTTCTAGTATGGATCCAATCATCAGATTCTGGTCGGTAAAAAAAATCATCAGAATCACCATCAAAACCCAAAATCAGATAAATTTAACATTTATAAGAATATAAATTCTTCATATTTTATTACACAAAATACCACAAATGATCCATATTAAAAAAAATTGAATAACCATAACTTGGTTGTTTGAAATCAAATTGATGCACAGTCTTCTCCATTGGGACCGATTTAAAGCCCTCTACTTAAATTTAATGCTAATTTAATTTTCATGGCTCATAAAATTCACACAATTTCTTGGATACCAATTGAAGTTATTGGGGGCACAGCGAAAGCTGATGGGTTGGAGATTAAAAATTTTTCATCACTGGAGTGACGAAACTTGTTGTCTCTAGTGATCCAACCCCCGAGAGATTTCCAAGTAGGTGCTTGATAACCACCTATTCATGATGAGACTTGAGTTACCATGAAAAGTGGAAAATCAATTATTTATTTTGAGTAATGGTTTCCTAATGATAAATGAGATTTAAATTCATGATGATACTATTTAATTTTGGGAATCACTTATGAGTTTTGGAATTAGAATGGAAAGATAAACATAGTTGCATTGTGCCTTCATGGCCTAGTAAATTATGAGGAATTAGTGTGACTGATCTGGAATTCAATCTAGGAATAGTCATGGGGTTTTTGTGTGGTTTACCAACCCATTAAGCCAAACCATGCATAGTTATATTCTAATTCCTAACTTAGTTCCATGCCCATTTGTTTAAAAATGACTTCACTTGTGTGAGGTTAGTTTAGAGGATTCTTGTTTTGAATAGAATTTTTGGGTCTATTATGCTTCATGCTCTTGTTTTTTTGTTACAATTTTAATCCCTTTAGTTATGTTTTTAAATAAGTTGAAAAACAAAATTTTTGATTCAAAACAAATTCTATTTGAGTTATTTGAAAAATAGTTTTTAATTACCAAAAGGTGTGTTATTATGTAAATATTGGTTCAGAAAACATATTTTCAAGGACTTTTATGTGATGTTATAAAATAATTTTTTAAGAATATATTTTAGTTTTAAATGGGTTTAAAATGGAAATGGTTTTTTAATTTGAAAAATCGATTAATGTTTAGAAACCATGGAATAAGTTCCATGTTCTAGTAACGAATTTTAAAACTATAATGAATTTATATCAAGATTTCACATTTTTAAAAAAATTGAAATGTTTTATAAATGGGTAAATATTATGTGCTTTGAAATCAATGATAATTTGATAAAATTTGTTTAAGGCTTTTTTTAAATCTTTTGGATTGTTTGCATTTTGTTTTGAGTTTTGTTTTATACTTGAATTGTGCCTATGTTTCATGATGTTTAGAAATGTATCCCAAAATTTTTTCTAAGAAAGATATAAATTTTTTTCATTGGTATGATATTAAAAGTATTCCTTTGCATTTTTTAGAGGTGGTGTCTTCAGTTTAAGACTCTACTCGGACTCTAAATTGAGTGGTGGAGTCAGATATATTCCATCCTTTGGACCCCATCTAGGGATTCTTTAATTTTCATCCACCTTCTTTTAGGGGTTATCATGGTTCCCCTAAAGCAATTAAGTGTCTTGAATAATTTTAAGAGATATTAGAGTTTCTCAAGAATCCTAATGCTCTATAGGTCAAATCTATCAACTTCTTGTTTGATGGACCTAGTCGAGAGTGGTGTGAAGTTGTGATTACTTCGTATCTACATAAAATAATTTATTCTGAATTCTTCAAGTTAGACTTTATTAAATGGTAGTATCCTGAGTAAGTGTAGAAGGAGAAATTTTATGATCTCTTAGGTTTCAGTCAAGATGATCTATCAGTTACAGAGTATGTTAAGAAATTCTCAAGTTTGGCATGTTTCTTACTGGAGCTTGTTGGGGATAAAGAAGTAGAGAATGACTCATTTATAGTTGGATTTATAGAAAATGTATTGTTTGGTGTATCATGGGATTTTTTTGAGTAGGTATAGTCTTCTTGGGGAAAGAAGAGGCATCTTGTATGTTTTCAGTGTGGAGCACCTAGTCATTCTAAGAATTCTTGTTAGAAATCTCTAAGAGTTTATAAACAGTGTGGCCTATTGGGTTACCTTAAGAGGTTCTATAAGTTGGGATACCTAAAGGGGAATTTTTTATTGGGGTTCATTAGCTCATAACTATTGGGAAGAATATGATTCAAGATAAAATGGCTTTATCCATAGGCCTCAAAGTGATTCTTTTCATACAGTGGAGGAGCTACTAGTTGTGGTTGATGTTCATCAAAATTATTATTTTTGATGTTAGAGTGGAAACCATTTAATTTTTTCTTATTTTATTTTTTTGGTTCTTGGTGACCTTCATATTTTGGGGATCTCATATGGATTGCTTTGGGTCCTTTTTGGATGTTATCTTGTAGACCTTTGTTGTGATTGTGATGATGGTTTCATCTTATTGAGGTTTCTGTTGTTATGACTTATAGATGTTCACTCTTGAATGGTTTGCCTTCATATTTAATAGTATAAGTACCTTAAGGTTTGCTATTTTATTGGGTATGGAGTGTAATATTATGGTGATAACCTTCGGATACTTGAGGTTGAGGTCTTTTTAAATCCCTCTTATTGCTTCCTTCCATGGGTTTCACCCAATGGTTGGTGTTGGATACCATTTGGATTGGGAGTTGTTCCTTAGTATCCTCTTGTTTTTACTTTTATGGGTAGATCTTGATCTTGATGTGATGAATAATCTCCCACATAAGAGTGTAGTTCCCTATTTGTGCATTGGCCTTGTTGTTTTGTGCTCTTTCCAAGTGGACTTGGATAGACCATGGGGTTATACTCGGGTAACTAGAACTATGTGAATTATTGATGGACCTGAAACTTGGAGGTGTTGGTGGATGATTTTATGGGATCATTGAGGGTTGAGGCTCATTGAGTTTTTTTTATATCCCTTTCCTTGAGTCTTTAGTTTTGACTCTTGGTTGTTTTGTTCTAGCATATCATCAATGTATCTTCTTTGAGTTGAAGATATGTGTTTAGCAGATTTTTTCCTCATGTTATGCCATTTTGGTGAATCTTTAAATGGTGTATAGACCTATGATAGGTATAAAGTTCTTTACAGTTTTTTTCTATCTCCTATTAGTGTTGTTGAGTTTTTATTTGGAGACCTGTGTTGATCTTGGAGTTATGTAATGTCCTCGACCCAGTGCTCCCTCAAGTGACCAATCAGGTTGGCCACATGACCTCATGTGTGCCTCCCCATATTCTAGAGGCTTTTGAATAGAAGTGAATAAGTAATTAATATAGTGGGGATCATATACTCTCTGGTACATAGTTGCAATAATAGTGGAAAAATAATTGTAGATTAGAGGAAATAGCAGAAGCAATATTAATAAATAAACACGCAACCAAAGCTGAGCAGGGACAATGGAAAAAATACATATAATAATAGAATAATATAATGTAAATATGAATAAAACTAAATGACATGCTTAAATTAATACAGATAAAAGAATAAAAAGACTTAAATAATGACTCCAAGGACCCTGGTCACAAACCCCATGTCGGTCTCATCTCTAAGCTCCAACCCATCCACCCAGCTAAAAATCAACAATAGGGTCCCTTTCCCTTATCCAAACATGCATCCATGATATCTATTTGGGTACCTAATGGTGGCCCATCTAGGGTGTGAGTATAACTCAGAAGGTCAACACCACCATGTCTAAACAAATCCAGTATGAGAAAAGTAGTTCATGCAATAAAGTTAATAAAAGGGTATAAATTTAATAAATTAATACTACACATGAAATAAACTTGCTAAACCTAAAGTTATGTTTTAACACCCAAGGTCGTCTGAACCTACTTTGATGCCTTGTTGGGTATCTCTAACTAAGTATGGATCATTCTACATTAGGGTGGATCACCCGATTGGTGGAAGATTCTTCCATCGAGGATTAATCCCATAACTTCAAGTACACAAATGGCCTTTTCCAATAGGCTATCTAGAATCTCACCCATGAGAATCCAGTGATTGTGCATCTGATCCTCATACATCCAATATAATCATATACACTTCCCTTGGGAGTCTGGTACCTATGAACCTATCCCTCATGTGGTACAAAATCATGCACCTAGCCCTCGATAATCAATATAATCTTATTTCATATCAAGACACCCTCAACATGCCTTGAATAATCCCACACTTAGGCATCTATCACATCAGTACCACATAAACCCAAAGGCTATGTAAGAAAAAATCACAAGGCCAATATCACGCATACTATATATATCATCATAAGTCACAATGATCAATTTATCAATTTATCATTTATCTAGTTGAATTCATTTAATTAATCCAGGTTCCTAATTATCATCATGATTATATCAAACCTGTTTTATTTATCATTTAACCCTAAGGTCATTAACATATCATTTAACCCAATTTATCCAAGGTGATTATAACTTAAGCAATCACAATTTATATGTCATGACAATTCAAAAGGATAATACAACAATCTATCAATTTTTCCAATTTATCACAGGGCTCTAATTTCAAGCAAACCAAGTATCAACAAGGTCCAAGGCTGGCACACCAATCGGGTGGTCTTAGGTCTCAATCTCCATGACTATTGACCCAACGAAATCTAATAGATGGTCTAATAGAATAACATGGTATTATTCTATTATTTAGGTTGTGTGCATGGTGTGTCGGTGCGATTGTAGTTATCACACATACTATGTATAATTAAATCAGAAAAAAGGGACAAGATTTAGATCACCCACCTTTATCTGGTGATCAAAACAACACTTCCAACATGTCGCACTAATAGGAATGGAGTTGAAGAATATCACAAGAAAAACCTAGATCATACAATATCAAGATCAAATCCCAAAACAATTATAGTCAAGATATTCCACCGCTAAAATGGGTAAAAAATGGAAGAGATAGGAAGAACTGAAGCAAAATAACTAAATGGTAATTAGATGCTTGATCAAGACATCAGGAAGGGAAGAAAGAACTCCAAAATTTCCTAGAGTTCCCTAGGGTTTGAGGGAGAGGGATTCATGATGGATGAAGAATGAATCAAATTCACAACACGACTTTAAAACTTCTGAACCTAAGAATTACACGGTGTTCAATCCTTTCACATTGTATATTTCTCAATATATGAGTTACACCAAAAAAAATATTTGCCTCAGGTTAAAATAACCCCAATTGAACATTACATGACATGAACTAGTTTTACGATATGTATTTATTTCATGTTCTGAACCAGTTCATGAAATATTCCTCGTGAAAGTTACATGTCGCTTAACATGTTCATGGTGTGTAAAAGTCCAGTAGGCAACTCTCAGACTAATTTCTATAGAAAAATCTCAAACCACGTATGAAGCCTTCCAAACTCATGGAGAACCCTCATAAGCCCATGAAATGTTTATACCTATACTCCATTAATTCAAAAAAACATACATCTCTAAACTTTAGGCCATTTTCCCCAGAAAAATCTCTCCATCCTCAAAAGGAACTCAACCACCAAGGTTTAAAGAAGAAGTAAAAACCTAAAAAAAAATAGGTTCAACACAAAACTCAAAGATGGGTGTACTTGGAAAAAGATGGGATCGTACAACCTCCCCAACATATAACAGCTCTTCCCCAAGTTACTCCAAACATCATTGTGGGGTCTTGATGAAAAAATCTTGCCACTATTCTCGCATATCAGACTCCCTCTCCAAGGTATCCTATTGAACATTACCATGCTTCCAAAACACTCAAACTAGATTTATAGTCTTTCCCCTGAGATATTTCTCACCACAATCCATAATCCCTATTGGATGATCCTCAACGGATTTATCTATACAAATCTCAATGTTATAAACATATACCACATGATAATGGTTAGGATAATATCTATGAACATGTAACACATGAAATAAATCATGCATAGAACTGTAGCATTATGGAAGGGTTAATCGGTACGCCACTGGACTTACCCTTTCCACTACCTCAAACGGTGTGAAAAACCAAGCTTTTATCCTTCCTTATTTCCTGATAAAGCGTTGTCCCAACATAGGTGAGACCTAAAGGAAAACCCGATGACCAACCTCGAATACTAGAGGTCATCTTCGATGGCCAGCGTAATATTTCTCCTGCTTTGTGCGGTCAATAACTACCTTATGAACATCTGAACCTGTTCAGATGTATCTTACATGAGACTAGGTCTAATATGTATAGACTCACCTACCTCCAACCAATAAAGAGGTGAACATAATGAAATTCCATAAAAATACTCAAAATGATCCATTTGGATCGATGCCTACAAGTTGTTATTATAAGTGAACTCCATGATTTATAAATGTTTCTCCCATAAACCACTGAAATCTAAAACCCATGATCATAACATATCCTTCAAATTCTGAATAGTCTACTCATATTATTCATCAGTCTGAGGATGGTAGGATATATTTAGAAGAAACTATGATCCCAAGGCCTTATGTATACCCTTCCAAAACCAATAATTGAAAAAAGGATCTCAATCAAAAATAATTCTCCTAAGAACACCATGAAAACAAACTATCTCATGAACATAAAGACTACCCAAATGATTAATAGTGAAAGACTCCCTGATAGAAAAGAAGTGGTGCACCTTCATCAGTCAATCTAAAATAATCCATACATCGTCATTCTCCATCCATGGCCACCAGTAATTCCCATCTAGAAGCATGAAATACTCTCATCATATCCTCACACAAACTCATAATAACCCATACTCGGACATGAAAGATAATAATGTCACTACCAACTAGTAACCATCCTACTAGTGGCTCCCCTCCATATATAATGTCCCTTAGATCTAAGCCCTCAGGACTAGATAACTACTCCATCTTGAACTGGTCATGAATCATTGGTATAACATATGTTGAATTCAGATTTACTCATCCTTGGGACTTCTAAATATCGAGATGTATATTTGAAAAGAGTTCCATCAGCCACCACTCATCGCAATATCCCTACACTGCCTCTATCTACATATTTTGGATCAAGGCCTCAGCAATGATGTTGCCCTTTCCTTGTGTGTAATACATATTGAAGTTAAAAAACTATATATAATCAACCCATGTCTTATACCTATGGTTAAATTCCCACTAAGAAAATATATACCTAATGTTCTTGTGGTTCATGTAGACCACAAACCTCTTTCCTGATAGATAGTGTATCCATCATCTCATGTCATATACCATCATAGTTAACTCCATATCATGAATAGTATAATTCCTCTCATACCGTCTTGCCTATATAGAGCCATAAGAAACTAGTCCTCCTTCATCATAACCACTTCAAGTCTAATTTTGAATGTTTCACAGTACATAGTATACTTCTTATCAGGATCAAGTGAGGTGAGGATCGGTGCGGAGGCTGAACTTCTATTCAACTCTTGGAAATCTATCTTGAAAGTATCTGACTAAAAAAAATCACCCCTTTCCTGGTCATCCTAGATATCAGTGTTGAAATATGGGAGAATTCATAGATAAATAATTATTAATAACCTACTAGACCAAGAAAACTCTGAATCTCAAAGAAATTCTTGGGTCGCTCCTAATATACCATGGATAAAACCTTATCTGGGTCCACTAACACTCTAGACTCAAAGATAACATGGACCAAGAAGTGCACATTACCAATCTAGAAACTAAATTTGGATAGCTTGGCATAGAGCTGATACTACCTCAATATACTCAGGATGAATTCAAGATGTTGGGCATGATCATTTGAAGACTGGGAGTACACTAAGGTGTCATCAAAAAAAATACCCCAAACTGATCCAAGAAAGGGTGAAAGATCCAATTCATCAAACACATGAATATATTCATTGCATTCATCAAATCAAACAACATCATTATGAACTCATATAAGACACACCTTCTCCTAAAATTAGTTTAGGGTATGTCTGATGGTCTCACCCTCAACTGGTGGTACCCTAAACTCAAGTTGATCTTAGAGAAAATCCCATCACCTCTTAGCTGATCTAAGAGATCGTCAATATGTAGAAGGGGATACCGGTTTTTGACAATCATTTAGTTCAGTATCTGATAATCCACACATAATCACAATATCCCATCATCCTTATTAACAATAATAACTAGAGAAACCCATGGAGATGTACTAGAATGTATGAAACTCTTGGCCTCCAGATCTTCCAACTAGAATTTCAACCCATCAAGTTCTTTTGGTTCCATCCTATAAGGTAGGAGAAAAACTATCTCAACTCTTGACACTAACTTGATAATGAACTCAATTTCTCACTCAAGTGTTAAGACAAAGAACTCTTCAAGAAACACGTCCTGAAAACAGTCTACCACTGGAGGAAAAATATCATGTTTTATTCCTACATCATCCAAAACAAGGATAACTCTCTGATCCATGATATAATTTAATCTGCGCTAAATTATTCCTGCATAAATAGTCTAAATATCCCCCTCACCCTAGTGAGTATAGCTTCTCCCATATGGAGATGGAAAGGTAACTCCCCTATGATAATAGTTGATATGATCCTGGTATAGAACTATCCAATCTATACCAAGAATCAAATCAAATACTTTCATTTCCATCACAAAAATTTACCAAAGGAAATTATAGCAACCAATTTCAAGATAGAACTACTTGTAGCACTTGATACCCTCTGACCACATTCCCAACGGTGTGTCAATGGTCATAACCCCATCTATGCTCTCCAAAGCCAAACCCAAACCATTTTCAAAGAGAAAATAAGGAATGTGATTCCATTATATCAAATAAAATGCAAGAAAGGTATATGATACAATAATTGTACCTCTAGCGGTATAAGTTCCTTTATCCAAACTAATCAGAGTAGACAGTATAACATGAACCTGGATCACCCCTTAGCCCTAGGATCTATTCTGACTCCCCAGTATTGTTCCCTATGAGTGGTATTGTCACTCATGTACTGGGGTATTTCATCCCCTACCTCAGCCTAAATATCCAGTTGAACTCTACCAACTAGTCTATTGAGGGGTATCTAAGCCACTCCCTGAATTAGGTTCCTATCTTGATCCCCCTCCACTTCTCTATTGTAAAAAGTTCTTACAAAACTTCTAAAGATGACTCAACCTTCCATGAACACGGAACTCCACTATGGGGTGTGAACATTGTGGGTGCTTATGTCCCAACATTCCAAACTAAAATCATTGTACCAAACCATGATCCTAAGGAATAATTTCTCTCCCTCTACTGCTCTTACAACTATTTCCCTAATGGAAAATTCTATAATGATGCTTCTTGCCACCAGAAGAAGAGTTCTCATATCACCCTACTAAAACTGTCTGGACACCACTCAAGTCCTCTCTCGTATTCCCTTCCATAATGAGAGCCCTATTCATCATATCCTCAAGGATTCTTAGGATAAAGGCATTCACCTACAACCTGATCTCATAGATAAGACCATCCTAAAAATGTATTACCCTGGTGATATCATCAGCTACTAAGGATAAAGAAAAGCACGATAGTTCAGTGAATCATCTGGCATAGTTCATCACTAACAATATCTCTTATGTTAGGTGCATGAAATTGTGAGCTTTCTCATCCTTCAAATTATTAGAATATAAGTGTCTTAGAAACTTTTCTTCGAATTCCTTCCATTATAGCTCCTCTTATTGTCCAAATTGCTCCAGAATATCACACCAATTCTTGGAAGTTCCATGAAGTATGTATGTAGTAAGATTAACCCTCCTATATTCGAGTGTCTCAAGGTGATTGAAGATTGTATAAACTAACTCAATCTAAAAATTAGTTATCTTGGGGGATCCCTACCTAGTTAATATAGGAAAATGTTATAGCTATAAATCTCTCATCAGCTCAGAGATTGAAGGCATGGTGAGAAAAATCTCCCTTTCCATGGATCACATTACCCTTAGGAAACTTTCATGGAGCCAATATTCTATATGATTATTAGGATCTCCAAGAAGATACAACTCAGCTATTTTAGAAGCATACTGATTGTCACTCTACTGATGCTCAATTCAAAGATGATGGGGAGGCATCTTCTCTATAAGAAAAAACTCCTTAGAATATAGAGTAAACAAAAGATCAACCTCAAAAGGTGATAAAAACAGAGAAATTCCAACTTTTGGTCTCTCTAAACATGGATTAACAAGTGAATTGGCATGACATAATAGTTCATTTATTCCTTTTTCTTCATCTGATATAAAAGGTATCTCATTTTATAGTTCATATAGGAAAATATATCACATTAAATAAATATATCCCAATCATGAAAAATGCATGTCAATATATATCCCTATGTTCTTATAATTATGCATGCATACTCATATTGCACCATACTAGGCCATCAGTATAAATATCAAGAAACAATAACATCACCCAATATGTGAATCATCCAAGGTGAAATAACATCAAACTATAATAAGAGAACATCATAAATAATAATCCCATCCCTAGGAATTAAGATTTTCCCCCATACATGGGTTAACTACTCCCATGAACAAGATCATTTTCAAGTCTTGACACATCCTAGTCTCCTTTATACATTTCCTAAATAGTAAGTAAATAGAAAAGAAACATGGATCTAATACCACTTTGTAGCATCCCCAAGCCAGTGCTCCATTAAGTGACCGAGTCGATTGGTTATGTGACCTCAGGCACACCTCCCTGTATGTCAGAGGCTGCTAAATAGAAACAAGGGTATAAGGAATATAGTGGTAAGAATATACATTCTGGTAAATAGTTGCAATGACAACAGAAAAATAATAGCAAATAGCATAAAAAATATTAATAAATAAATAAGAAACCAAAGATGAGGAGGTACAACTGAACAAATAAATAGAATAATAGAATAATGTAATGAAAATATGAATAAAATGAAATGACATGCTGAAATTCATACAGATAAAAGACTAAGAAGACTAAAATAATGACTCTAAATATCCCAGTCTTGAACTCCATTGCAGTCCCATATCCAATCTATAACCCATCTAGCCAGCTAAAAATTAATAACAGGGTCCCTTGCCTGTGTACAAACTTGTAAGCATGAAATATTTCTAGGTACTAAATGGTGGACCATCCAGGGTGTGAGTACAACTTAGTAGGTTGATACCACCATGTATAAAAAAAATCCCATCTAATAAAAGTAGTGCATGAAATAAAGTTAATAAAATGGTATTAATTTAATAAATTAACACTTCACATGAAATAAATCTATTGATCCTTAAGTTATGGTTTAGCACCTAAGGCTATCCAAACTTACTTTAGTTCCATTTAGGGTATCTCCAACTAAGGTTAGACCCTCCTACATCTGGGTGGGTCACCCAACTGGTGGAAAATTATTCTGTTGACGATGAATCACACAACATCAAGTAAAAAATTGTCCTCTACCTACAGGATATCTAGAATCTCACCCCTGATCATCTAGTGACTATATATCTAGTCCTTAGACATCTAATATAATCATATAAACTTTCCTCGTGGCATCCAATACCTCTATTCCTAGCCTTCATGTGGTATGAAATCGTGCACCTAGCCATCAAGTGTCAACGTAATCATGTGTTGTATCAAGACACGCTCAACATGCCTCAAAGAATCCCACCATCAGGAATCTATCACATCAGTACCACATAAACCCAAAGGCTATGTAAGAAAAAATCACAAGGACAATATCACACATACCAAATATATCATCATAAGACATAATGATCAAATTATAAAATTATCATTTCTCTAGTTGAATTCATTTCATTAATCTAGGTTCCTAATTATCATCATAATTATATAAAACCTATTTTATTTATCATTTAACCCTAAGTTCATTAATATATCAGTTGACCCAATTTATCCAAGGTTATTATACCTTAAGCAATCACAATTTTCATGTCATGCCAATTCAAAAGAGTAAGCCAACAATCTATGAATTTTTTCGATTTATCATAGGACTTTAATGTCAAGTCGACCAAGTCTCAACAAGGTCCAAGTATGGAACACCAATAAGGTGGCCATAGGTATCAGTATCTATTCCTATGTACCCAGTATAATCTAATAGACAGACTAATAGAATAACAGTTTATTGTACAATTGTTTATGTCACATGCATGCCATGTCAGATCAATTACAATTATCACACTATGGATAATTAAATCAGACGAAAGGGATAACATTTAGACCACCCAAATTTATCTGGTGATCAAAATAATGCTTATGATAGGTAACACTAATAATAAAAGAGGTTAATAAGACCAAAAGAAAAACCTAGATCACACAAGATCAAGATCAAAACCAAAAACAACAATGATCAAGAGATTCCACCACTACAACGGAGAACAAATAGAAGATAGAGGAAGAACCAAAGAAAAATAGCTAACTGAGAATTAAATTCTTGATCAAGACATAAAAAAAGGAATAAATCACTATAAAATCACCTAGAGTTTTCTAGGGTCCTAGATAGAGGGATGCATGGTGGATGGATAATGAATCAAACACACAACGTGGATTTAATTTTATTGAGACTGAGAATTATATGACTTGTAATCCTTTCATGTTATTTATTTATCAATATATTTGTTACACTGAAAAATGCATCACCTTAATTTAAAATAACCTCAATCTAATATTACATGATTTGAACCGGTTTCACAACATGTATTCATTTCATGCCCTAAACTAGTTTATAACATCTTCCTGGTGACAGTTACACATCATGTAACATGTTCATGACGTGGAAAATTCCAATAGGAATCTCTCATCTTTGTTTTTACAGGAAAATATTGAGCCACCTCTAAAGCCTTACAAACTCATGGAGAACCCTTATAATCCCTTTAAACTTTTAAACTAAAACTCCATAAATTCAAACAAACATAAATCCCCAAAATTTATTTCATTTTTCCCAAAAAAAATATCTCCATCCTCAAAAGGAACTCGACCACCTGGGTTTGAATAAGAAGGAAAAATCTCAAAAAAGAGGTTTAATGGAAACTAAATGAGTTATGTACCAAGAAAAATATGGGATCTTATAATTTATTCTTGGTAATAGCTCTTTGGGTGGGTCTTTATTTTGTTTCATGGACCGTTTACCTCTTTGGTTGAGTGTGAGATTTATTTTAATCTTTTCATTTTCTATCTTTTAGACTGGAAGCTTTATGGGGGTAGAAAGCCTTATAATGGGGATAATTATAACATCCTACTTTTATAATAATTTAAAAACACTTTTAAGTTTTTATTTATAGTTATTTTTAATGAAAATTAAATAATTTTCAATTTTATTTTTACCCTTATGCATGATATATGAGTATCATAAGGGTAAGTGCCTCCTACCCTTACGTAGGGTGGTTTTTAAGAGTTGTGTAAGGGAAAATCTTTTTTTCTCATTTTAAATAAGAGTAAGGGTGTGTTTCCCTAAGTTTTTTAAGGGTAAGACCATATTTTCATGAGTTCTTTAAGAGTGTAATGAAGTTTCCATGTGTTTCATAAGGGTAAAGGTGAAATTCCTTTACTTGTGTAGGGGTAAGACCTGTATACATGAATTTTGTAAGGGTAATATTGGTATTGTGTAAGGGTAACTCCCTTTTTCTAAGATCTATGTAAGGGTAATCCACTTCATATATATTCTACATAAGGGTAATGTGGGCATTACATAAAGGTAACCTATACTTTCTAAAGTAGCGCAAAGGTAACCATGAGGTTGTGTAAAGGTAACCTATTCTTTTTAATGGTTCTTTAAGGGTATACAAGGCATTGATTAAAGGTAAAACAATATTTTGTAAGGGTATTACTATGTTTTGAAAGTTTATATAAGGGTAGTATGAGCTGCTATGTAAGGGTAGTATGAGCTGCGTGAGGGTATAACCGAGTTTACAAAGGTCATGCAAGGGTAACCCAATATCCTTACATGAAAATAAAGGGTTTAATAAGGGTAAAGAAATGTTGCACTTATATATCACTCCTTTTGATAAAAAAAAATCATTTTTCACTCTTCTTCCTCCAGCTCAACCTGTAACTCCTTTTTTATGATTTTAAATGTTGGAATTTGTAGAAATTGATTCTTTAAACCCTTTAAACATTGTAAATCCTATTTAATTTTTTTAAACCATCTCACTCAATATTCAAGTGAAATGAAATATTAATTGATATTCTTAATTTTGGGGTTTTATTAATTCCATGCCTTTTATATTTTTAAAAATACTCATACCTTCACTACCCTTAATTTTTTTGTGCCCTCTTAAGAATGGATCTCAGCATTCAGATATAGTAGAATAAGATCCAGTTCCTTTGGCTTGTTATTTTTCTCTAAGTTTTTCCTATCTCTTTGGCTGGTGATTCCACTCAGTGTTTTGAGTTTACATGTGATAATCTAGGTAGGTTTTTCTATACAGTTCTTTCCACTTGTAATTCATTGATGCTGGAAAAAATCCCATATGTGTGTTTCTTATTTTACAACACATATTCTGTTAATATTCATCTTTAAATACCTTATAAATTATTCTTTAATCATATTCCCTGTAAATTGAATGTGGCATGTACAGATTATTTTAATCTAGATTTCCTTTTTTATAATCTATATTTCCCCTCACCACTTTAAAAAATGATGACTGCCTTATTGGTTTTAATTTATTTTTAAATAGATTTCAAATAATGTTTGATGAAAGTAATGGCTTGGGATGGGTTTTGTTTTTATGAAGTGAAATATCCTAATTTAAATAAAAGGGGTTGATTTATGAAATATTTTCCATATGGTTTTGATGCCTTGACTTAAATAAAAGGGTATTCACCCATATTTTAAAATGGTTTCAATCCTTTTAAATTGTAAAATTACTTCGAATGCCTTAGGGATATTTTTAAAATAAATTTATGGTTTAAAGGATCATCTGTAATTTTGATAATGACTTGTGAAAGGAATCGAATATAATTACATTTTTAAATATTGATTTGGAAATAAAGGCTTAATTTGAATTTGATGATGCTTGATGGCTTGGTCAACACTTTATGATGATACTCTCTTGTTATCATACCTTAACATGCCTTACTTGATTCTTGTACTTCCCATTGATGGGTGTTGAAAAAGGGATTATTCACTTTAAGGGAGTTTGGGGGTGATAGTGGTATGATAATTGTGAATGGTTGAAATGTTGAGGTCATGAGTCCATGTTGATACTTATGGGGATTTCCTTAGTAGTCCTCATAACTTGATTATCTCACTCACCTATTTGATTGGTCATATGAACCTGGGTAGTTGGATAAGATGATGTAGATTTATGATTTGATGGTGGAATCACACCCCAACTAGTGGATCTATATAGAATATAAGATTTCGTCTATGAATGTGCAACCAGGAAAGAGTGTGTGTGTGTAATTGGTTTGCTTGAGAACCCATTATACTTGATGTAATCCCAATGATCGATCATGGTTTATTTATTAGTTTGACTATGGTGGAATCACTATCGTACCTATCTCTTACCCAAGGTATCCTTATACTTGATACACAATATCTATGACAAAATTCATTGACACTACTTCACACTAGAGTTTCCTTGCTTGATTTATTATCATTATTGGTTGATCTTGTTATTTAGATTATGAACCTTGAATCTATTATATTAAATTATGTATAGATTTTTCATATCCAATGTATGTTCTTAACTTTTCTTGATTTATGAGACTTTATCTTTTGAAATGGTTTTTAAATATTTTCAATAAAATATTTGGTTTTTTAATGATGACATGGAATTTTTTCATCATTCGTTTCATTAATTATTTTAAAATGTTTAAACTTATGTTTTAAACTTTTATTTATTGTATTCTAATCTTGATGGCTTTAGTTTCCTATTATGAAATGTAAATATTTGTACTCTATTTATTGTACTCCTATTTTAGAATATTCTGATTACCATATAAATCAACTGCATAGACTCTTTGGTGAAATCCTAGTAGACTATATAGCTTACACCCTACTTATACCATTTTTATTTTCAACCTTTATGTTATTATACCAAGTTCTCATGTTCCCTTTGACTTATTTTTTAGACTCATACTTGGTTGGATGAGGATGGGAAGTTTGGGACATGGGGGTGGTCTTGGATAACAAGAGATGGGTTTTGGTAATTTTTTCTACTTTTAGTTATTGTATCATCTCTGTTTACCTGATATGGTTGTATCATTTAATTTATATGAGGATGTTTATACAGTGTAACTTTAATTATTCTTATCTTTTATTATGGGAAAAATCATCCCTAATGGTTATTTATGGATGTCTAGTTACTTGTTTCCAACTTTTGGGGATCGGTAATTCTCTTCAGTTTAGTGGATAATTATCTTGGATACTGATTTAGATAATACACTGGGTTTCTTCGTTACACGCAGTACTTGTGTTTCAGTAACTTTTGGAGTTTGTTCCCTATAACTAACTTGTTTAGTACTTGATTACATGTTTTCATTATTAATGAATTTTTCTTATCACATCATTGTGGTTCCTCTTCTTGACATTTTTATGTGATGATTTCCTAAGAATATATGTCACACTGAAAGGTCAGAGTAGTTCCCTATTATGATGAGAACCTAGAGGTTCCATGACATTATTCTTGAACCTTGTTCTATGGCCAGATGATAATATCTGATGAGACACAAATGATACAGTCTATCAAGGGTATTATTATACTAATACATTTTTGACACCTTATCATGGTATTCTACCTCGATAATCTCTAATATAGAAGGTTATGAGAACAGACCCATCAATAGAAAATCCACATTTCCATGTTGTTGGCACCGAATTTCACTTGACACCATTGATTGGAATATTTGAGAAACTTCAAGACATATTTTGACTTTGTGGATGATCCTAGGAATAAAAAGAGATTTGCGCACAAGATTGGGTTCCTATGCATAAGAATGAAATCTGCACGCAAGACTCTTACATGCCAAATGCGATGTTAAAACCCATCTTGTACTCTGACCTCCAGAAAAATGACTCAGTCAGATGTTAAAATAAATGTGGATTGGAACACAAGAATGAAATATGCACGCAAGGCTCTTACACACCAAATGTGGTGTAAAACAACCTCTTCTGCATCGACCTCTTTTCATGCTCCTGTTGAGATTTTTTCCTATAAATAAAGGGGTACCCCCCTCCCTTGATAATAACGCTTTAGAAGTTGAAACTCCACTCTCGTGTGTGCAAGATGACCCTTCCAAAACTATGTGAAATTCATGACTCCAAGGTACTAGATCTTGCGCGATAGGTCCCCATTGGGTCCACCTTTATGTGGGACCACTAGGGCTTGATCCTCACCCATTTTCTTTTTTCCTAAGGCAAGTGCACACAAAAGACCCCTCTTACACACAAGGATTAGCCTTGTGCAGTACATATTGCAATTGAACACCTTCCTTTGCACACAAGTCCCTAATCATGCATGTGCATCTTCCTATAGACTCCATGGGTTGTCCTTACCCCTAGGAACCATGTTTTATATCCTCTTGTGTGAAACATCCACATATTGTGTGCACTTCCTCCATGCAGTCCTCCAGGCTTGCGCATAGTGATTTCCTAGTCCCCTGAGCAATGTTCCATGTTGTGTTTCCCTACCTAATGATTCTTCTCATAGCTATGCTAACGTGTACCCCTCATTTGACCACTCCTCCACCTCATTAACACCTATAATTTCTTGTAACTTTCCTTTCCCAAGTGTGGGTTGGTACAAGTTATGTAAGTCCAAGGGGTGAGGAGTGATTCCTCATCATCTGAGCTGCAGGATATTAAATTGAAAATCACCCAATGTCCTCAACACATGATGTTAAATTGTAATCACCGCATGTGTGACAAGTCTGGGAGGACTCTAAGGGGAATGAGCATCATTTCCTTCCTTCTCTCTCTCCATTTGGGATTTAACTCCATGTGCACCTCAAGCAGTTCTCACATAATCCCTGAACCACCATCTCGGGCTTCCATTATGGAGTAAGTCCCAATCTCCATCTCCCTAGGCCACTAGCCATGCATAATCCCCACACCATCCCCTATGGTCGTACCTTTCACGACATGATCTTCAGGTTTTCTATTACCTCTTGTTTCTCACATTGAGAATGGATCATATGAGCTTTGAGTAAGTAGCAACCATGACATCCTCTTTGGGATTCTAACCATGCGTAAGCCCCAGCATGATTTAGGGCCGCTAACCATGTGTAATACCCATGAACCTCCATTTAAACTATGTGGAATTTGATCATTTTCCTCTAAATAGGGTACGTTGGAAGCCTCTTGTAGGTTCAATCCACTCAATATCCACAATCTATACACCCTGACTATTTCACGTCGGCTCATCTACATCCATCATGGAATTAAACTGCAAGCCCCTTTCTCTTTCTGAACTATGTGGATTTTGATCCCTTTCAGGTACATATGACACCTCCCTGAGGCTCAATCCTAACCAATGGTAAACTCTAGTGTTACCTTATATGTATGTACCCTCCTGATATAACATCTTCCCTTTTTGGGAAACATCTCCAAGATCCACCTCCCTGGGGTGTTTTGATCCATCCACCTAGGCCACGAACCATGCATAAGCCCCAACCACATGTCCCATTTTTTCTGGGTATCTAACCATGCATAAGCCTCACACTTCACCATACTCCTCAAACCAAGAGTGTACCTCTTGCGATGGTTCTTTAACCACATGTAAGCCCCAAAATGTCTCTAGGTCGTTGTCCTTTGTGTATACCCCGGTTCTATGCCCCATCCTAAACTACGTGGACTTTTATTCCCCACCACTGGGATACATAGGAATCCTCCCTAAGGTTCAATCCCATCATCCATTTCTTATCCTATCCTTTCCTTTGATCCTTTGTGTCTCAAGAATATCATGCCCCAACCCGGAGGTTCTACTTCCTTTGGGTCTCCATCCATGTGCTCCATTCTCATGGGCTACCTTCTTAGGTGTCTCATCACCCCATCTAGAACTACGTGGAATTAGATTCTGAGCCATCGAGATACATAGGAATCCTCCTCTAGGTTCAATCCCAACACCACCATCATCTTCACATCAGTTCCAACCCATTCATCTCATCCACTTCATCAAATCATCCATCATCCATCATCAATCCTGATTCTTACTCGGATCATCACATCTTGGTGGGATCATTCCATTCATTTGGGTATTTAACCATGAATAATCCTTATCTATATACTCCATCACCTTACCCTTATCACGGTAAGGTCTCCTACATCATCGTTGCTTTCTGCAACACCCAGGAAGCTAACCATGCATAATCCCCATTCATCACATTGCTCTCTGAATCACCCGGGAAGCTAACCATGCATAATCCCCATTCATCTCATTTCTATTTACAACACCCAGGCAGCTAACCATTCTTAATCCCCACACATCATATCCATCCACCCAAGAGTTCCCCTCTTGTGATGGGAAGCTAACCATGTGTAATCCCCAAACCAACCTTTTGAACTACATGGGTTTTGATCCCTATCCTCTAAATAGGGTACGTAGGAAGCCTCCCTAAGGTTCAATCACAGCCAATGGTAAACCTTGGTGTTACCCTTTTTGGGGTGTGCCTCCCTGATCCATCCTTTGTGATGTCTGTATTATCCTTCATAGTGTGAAATCTTCCCTTTTTGGGACACACACTCCTCAAGTCCGCCCTCATTGGGTGTTCTAATCCACCCATCCAGTAAACCTTCCAGGTGCTCCCTCCTAGTGGTGTACCCATCTGATCCACTCTCATCAATATTCTAATCAGTCTGATCCATCTTTTCTAGATCTTAAACTCACAGCATGCCCCATGTTAAACATGGGAGGCTGAGGAAAACCTTGGAGACATGCCTCTGGCATAATATACCTCACAATCTATGTGGGAAGCCTTGGGTTTTTTCACCCTTGATAAGCCCTCTGATGAGGAAGAATACAGTTATTCCAGTGTTTCAACATCCATACATGCCATAGATGCCTCAGTGTGACTACTATGTTGACCAAAGGTTGCTTCCCCGACTTTACCCATTTGAATTTCCTAATGGAAGTAGTGTAATTAACTAGCATCCACAAAGAAATGGCACTAGGAACGAGTTCATGAACAACATATTAATCTATGATGGAGACTTGGACTAGGAGACAAATTCTGAGTAGGAATCCATGGAAGTAGGAATTGACATCCCATCATCCCATTTTGATCAAGGATCAAACATCGCCAAAGAAGTGATGGATGTCACCTACCTTTGGAAAGTGGAAATGCAGGGTACAATGCGAACCATCAGCCGTCGATGCCAGCGACGTGTGGTGGCATGCCATAGTGAAAGTGTCATAAAAGGATTTAGATATTTGGTGCCAAGTCACACCAATAAAATAGTGGGTCTGGCGTGAAACTCACCATAATTTGGGACAGTTGATCGTTGGGCACTCCAGCCAGTGGCATTGTCAATGTGGATCTTTCTATCCAACCATGGAAGACTGAATGATTCTGAGGCACTGGGCTTTACTTTCTGAACATTTTTACTAATGACTAAATCTTCCTACTTTGTAGGACCCAAGTTATAGCTATATAAAACCGATCACTCCCTTCCCATAGATGTAGGGGCAGGGGAAATTCCAACTCATAAATTTTTCACAACTCCTCCTCCACCACGAAATCATCCACTACCACAAATTTTGGGATCCCATGCCCTATATCACCCTCTGAGATCATCCAGAGAAGGTTGATCGAAACTATTATCTAAAAGTATTAATGGGATGGGGTAATCCCTACAAGGTACATGGCCCACCAAGATTTGGAGGCTTCTGTGCCTTGCTGTCACCACCGACCCCAAGGGCCACATAGGGAGCCATTACTCCCCACTCCAACGTATAATCATTTTGGGATCCTATCCCTGGAATTATCCTATGAATAATTCCCCTAGCTGATGAGGTAAGGGATGTTAGAGTTAACCCGATGAAGAATACTTCCTAGGAGCCGCTAAGGAGGGATCCCACCATGCCTCATCAATATCACTACTAGCTATCAGTCCTTCAGGCCAAAGAGTAGTTGGTTTACACCACTACCCTACCATCCCCAGTTTGGATAATCTGACGTCAACGTTGGGAACAAGCTCAGGAAGATGCCCATCAGGGGGCATCATCATCTATAGATTTATTAGACCATTCCACCACTGATTCAAATTATCAGCTCCCTATCATTACAGAGTAGGGGCACGTATATTCCCAATTAGGATTGAGACCCTAGCCACCACACAGGTAGGCTGGGATGACTCTTCCTGTCACCAACATGATCATCATCCATCACAGGTTGACCTGTGGTGATGATATTCAGTACAGAGGCCCTCCTTGTACCGTCATCATCTAGATCAGAGGTCCTCCCCTCTCCTGCACTCAGCATGCAGGTCCTCCCCATTTGACCAGCATCAATCCAAGCAGAGTTCCTGCCCATCTTGTCAACGTCCAACATAGAGTTCCTCCCCATGCCTATGGTCCTAGGTATGGAGGTCCTACCCATATTTTAGGTTCTCAATGTGAAGTCCCTCCTCACGTCATCATAAACTATAGTAGTGGTCCTCCCCACTTTATCAGCCATCAAAGAAGAGGCCCTCCCCACTTCAGATATGGACAACATGGAGGTCCTCCCCATGTTCTAGATAGCTCCAGTGGAGGCCCTCCCCACTCCAGCACTCCCTACCATGGAGGTCCTCCCCATGAATCATTCATTAGACACATAGGTCCTCCTCTTTTCTCATTCTATATATGCTCGGGTGCTCCTCATATCCCAGCTCACCAAAGTATAGGTCATCCTTGCTTTAGCAACAATAGATGTGAGGGTCCTGCTCATGTCGCAACCAACCTAAGAGGAGGTCATCCCTGCTCCACCATAAACATGAATGGAGGTCCTTCTTATGGAAAAGATTTCCCTTACCCTGAAGAACTGCTTGGGGTAGGAGGGAAAACTATCGCCGCCAAAGGAAGAATCCTACAAAGCACTAGATCACAGGCAATCTAGTCCATTTTTTAGATTCTAAAGCAGAGTGTGACTCGAGGATGGATCCCTCACACCGATACTCTATATAAGGGTTTGTGGTAGGAGATTATTGTGTTATATTCATCCTCTCGGAAAGTGAGATGGATCAGATCTATGAATCCCTCCATAGGTACATGCAGGAGGAGGTAGATTTGGGTCCCTTCTAAGGTCTTGTTGTGCATGCTTCTCTATCATCACCAGATTCACTCTCTACTTCAACAAAAGATCACAGGGAGTTGTTCTAAGGTTTTTTAGGTGATGAGTACCAGCCTGATTCACCACCAATGGCTGCAATCCTTACACAAGAAATAGTGGTCGACACACCATCCTACAGGGACGTGATGTTGCGGTTAGTTACGTCCCTAAGAGGCAGACTAGTATACGGTGGCTTGTCAGCCCATGCGTCGTTCTCTCCATCATCCATTACTACAATGAAACAGTCCATATCAGTACCATTTCTAGGTCCTCAACCACCTCTAGTCGAGGAATGGGGAAACCAGATGCTAGATCCCACCTCTGAATGAAGAAGTTTGTGGTACATTCTCATGGAATACCACTTCCATGAAATGTTATGGCCTATTTCGACTCTAGAATTCAGTATTACAGAGTCCCTCACCCAGGAAGAAGTCATGTGTTTCTACCAGACTCTCTGTGCGGTGCATTTTCACCTCCTTCATCATCAGTTGGTTTATCTGAAGAGTCGGGAGCATTATGGTGATATTATCCAGTAGTGTCGCATGGTCGACCTGGCTGCGCTTCCTATGGATCAGCACCCTGCATCACCCGGCTATCACTAAATCCTCCAGTAATGATGTGCTCAGAGATTCACTATGCTCTACAGGATTATCATCAAGGCATCCCCACACATTCAGATATGTGGTTGGGGGTATTATGCAACTCTCCATTTTAGCTCGATCATGCATCAGCTCGACTTACCTGGTAATATTGAGGATATGCCACTGGGCATAGTCACAGTAAACATGGATGATCTCATAGATAAGGAAACTAAGTTAGGGGTCATCGAAGAAAACCTACCCCTTGGGGCAGCGCCACTTTTGTTGGATCCCCTGGGTGTGGTCACTCGCCAGCAAAGACACTTGCTTGGCCTTATTGATCCCAATGAGTCATTGCCTTTTGGTTGAGACCCTAAAAAGTGCAAAAGAACCCCCAGGACATTTATGCCCTTTGACCCATATAGCTCAACATAGAAGACAGAAGATGATATCGAGAAGGCTGTGTTGATCCAACAGCTCAAGGAACAGAAGAGGATCATTGATGATCTCCTTGTCGAGCATATTGCAGAACATCATCCAGATTATGGGGATCCCTGGTATGATCCCATTCATCCTCCACTGGGGAATCAGAGGAAGCCACGTGTTTCTCTTATTTAATTTCCTCTGATTGATCCCGACAACCCTACTCATCCAGATAGGGTAGAGGCTGTAGTTTATGGAAAATGACCACGGTATGCATCACTAAATCTACCTAAACTACATGAGAACCATCCTCATGTAACTCTTTAGGTTATTCTCCAAGCTTCTCCATAGTCCAATCCTCCATCATCTCCTCAGGTTGTTCCACTAGCCACTCCATGAGACTTTGATCCAGCTTATCATGTTGAAGATCCTAGCAACATGCTAGTAGTCAGGAATCCTCACCAAGAGAGGAATCCCCCTCTGGTTAATCTGATGGCTGCTCTCATTTCCTACCTTGAGGATCTTGAGATGCAATAAGTGTAAATCCCACCAGATGTTAATCCATATCTGGCATGGGTAGACGACATTCCATCACCCCCAAATTTCAGGAACCCCACTTTCTCCCCCTTCAATAAGATGGATGACCCACTGTAGTATATGGACCACTTTATTTTCAGGTGTGGACCCATGATAGGAACCCCAGTGAAATAGGAAGTCTCCCAACTCTAGTGCTTCATACAAACACTAGAAGTTCCCACATTCATCTGGTACAGCTAGTTACCCATTGGTTCTATAGCTGGTTGGGAAGATCTTCACAGACAGTTTCTTTATCAGTTCAGCTCCACCATGTGGAAGAATAGTATTGATGACCTCTTCAAGTGTAAAAAATATCCAAATAAGAGATTCGTAGACTTTGTTGCCCGATGGAAAGGCCTAATGTATTCACTTAATATTATGTTGACCCAAGAGTAGTTTCTAACTATGTGTATGGGGAATGTGAAAACTGAATTGGTCCCCTCCCTCATCACTCATAACTTCCCAAGTGGATTATAGTATTTCTCTTATAAGGCCCAGTTCCTAGAGGAATCCTTTTATAAAGTTAAGCAGGAATTTCCGTTGACTCCCACCACACCTACAATAAGAGCCACCAAGGATGTGATAGTTGTTGTTTCACAGGTTGAGGCCCCTAGTCCACTGGAGTTATTACCAGCTGAGCCTCCTTCGCGACCTCACTGATGGCCCCAACCACAGGCTCATCTTCAGCATCTCCCACCATAGAATCGGTCAGAACCACCCCATAAAGAACCACATCCTAGGTGTGAAAACCAGGCTTTATCCCCCTGTCAGGCTCTAGCCCCTCATCAGGGCCAAGCTCCTATGGTCCCTTTCCCGGATAGGAAAAACTGGGTCTACTCATTTGATGCAGTTTAGGTTCCTAGTTATTTATGAAGCACCTTAGACCATGGTATCCTAAAGTTTCTAGACTACAGAAGACCTGAGGAGGCTGATCTCACTGATTTCCCCAATTACTACCCCTACCACCGATTACTTGGGTATACTCTCAAGCAGTGTTATGTGTTCATGGACTGACTCTAGGACTAGGTTGACAACAATATAGTTAGTTTGGGCCCTACCCTAGAATAGGTAGCATGTGTTTTTGCGAGGCCTGATAGTGACAGTGAGGGTGAATAGAAATAGGTCTCCAGTTGTGGATCTTAGAAGTATGACTACTAGATGGCTCGCAAGGCAGTCACTCATGCTCACGGTATCATTTATGCCCGTCTGAATTAGCTTGAGACTTATGAAGTTGTCGCACCTCCTCCCACTACTTCTTCTACATCCACATCTCAGCCTTCTACTTCTTAGAATAGTAGGTGCTGACGATGTAAGGTAAATAAAATCCCCCCACTAGCACTGAAGCCATCCCATACTCTTAGAGATTTCATGCCCCCAAAGATGGGGATCACTCCTAGAATCTTCCCAGTAATGGAGCACTCCTAAATTGATGGACAGAAGTATTTATTGGTAAATACCATTGAGCTATTGGACCCTTACATGGTTCCCAAGGATGTGGAATTCTAGACATCTCCTCCTAATGTTCTCAGTCGACGTCAACGTCGACGGAACCGTAGGTATGTGAATCATCAGAATGCATTGGCTAGCACCTCCATCCAATTTGTCCACGCTACCAAGACCATATAGCAAGCTCATCACAGAACTCAACATTCACATTCCTCTCATACTGTCTTTTCATATTCGTTGCCACTACTGTTTATGTAGCTTGATCAGACAAAGCCGTCATGACCACGTTATGATAACCCACATCCAGTTGTGACTAGACCTCAATCATCCAACCAGTTGGTAGTCATTTTTAATGGTTTAGCTAGTGAATAGCGGGATATCCCCAACACCATCCAAAATCCACTGGTTTAGTATGCAATTCCCATCATACCACCTTCCACAGAGCAACTTACTTTCGGAAGAGATTTTTGCCTAGCACAGAAGTATGATGTGATTAAACACCTTTCCAGTATTCCTAAAAAACTCTCAATCCTTGAGGATTTTCTTCTATATGAATATATGTGTAAATCCTTCATAGAGGCTTTGAAAATTCCCCTATAGTTTGAAATAGAGGTAGCGGCAGCAGATTACTTCCATGATGAGGAATTAGAGTGAGAAGAGTGTTAATATATTATCTCATTCTTAGGTGAAGATGAAGGTTCTTCCATACATGGGCACATCCACCCAATGTACATCACTGGCCAGTTTAAGGGTGTTGAAGTCTACTTTTGTCTTATTGACATAGGTTTTGGGATCAATCACATCCCAACCAAGATGCTCTGCAAGCTAGGGTTGTCTGAAGTAGATCTGGATCCCTCTGACCTGAAAATTCACAGTTATGACTGGACCAAGTAGAGGTTGTGTGGAAAGATCTGTCTAAATACCCAGTTTTGTGGCCTAATTTCCAATACCAAATTTATGTTCATCTCACAGGACACTGCTTATAATTTGTTGATGGGTTGACCCTATCTCCATCTGTATGTATCAGTTCCCTCCTCCTATCATCAATTCCTCAAGTACTCCCTTAATGATCGAGTGGGAGTACTTCAGGGTGATGCATCTCCTTTTTCCTATTGTGAATCATGTTATTTAAATGTTGACAGCTATAAGAGCAAGAACAAGTGAGTTAAAACCAATGAATTCGAGCACACTACTCATTCATCCAACCTATGGGTAGACTTAAATGATTCTTTCATCCTCCTGATCCATAAGTTGGAGGCCACGACCCCATATTTGGGATACTACTTCATTATTTTTTAGATGAGGGGAATACACGTTCCTAGATACAAGTAATTCCATAATATTAACACAAATTTCTACACAGGCTAGGCTCGGGTGATACCAGAACCCCTTACCCATGTTAGGTATTGAGATGTTTGCCTTATAGATATAACCATACATCATACTTGCCTGTTCTGTTGAGCTGGGCTAAGCCGACTCAAGCCAATGCACCACTACTACTTTGATATTATTAAGCACGATCCCCTTGCTCGAAGGCCTAATGGAATTGTATCGATAGCTTTTGTCACCATGGTGTCAGCAGTGCAAGAGTATCCTGATGAAGGTTCCACCACTTCTCAGGTCAGCACCAACATTCCTCTCGGGTTATCTAACTCATAAGAGTTTCCCCCTTCCGATATTCCTCTCACCACGGATGATGGAGAGTATTTGTAAGACACTCTTCCCACATTTTAATAGGGTGTCTCCACCACTATCAATGAGTTGGTATAGGTGAATCTCGGTACTAAGGATGACCTGAGACCAACACTGATCAGCGCATATATGCTTGATGAAGAATAACAGTGGTATGTGGATTTTCTAAAGCAGTATTGGGATGTATTCGTCTAGATTTATGATGATATTCCAGGAATGGATCCTCAAGTCATCGTCCACCACCTTGGTCTCCCGATAAGTCATTGTGGGTTCAAACAGCCTCCTAGGAAGATGAACCCTTCTCAAGTCCATGGTCGAGGCCAAAATTGACAAGCTCATTAAAGCTAACTTCATCAAGGAAGTCTAGTACCCTAGATGGTTGGAAAAAATCATTCCTGTTAAGAAGAATAATTGATAGATCCGAGTCTACATAGACTTCTAGGACCTCAATCATCACTTCCCAAAGGATGATTTTCCCCTTCATGTGATAGAGCTGTTGATTGATGTCATTGATGGATTCCAAGATCTCTTCTTCATGGATGGGTATTCTGAATATAATCATATCTGAATGGCGCTTGAAGATGAAGAATCCACCACCTTTAGAGCACCACAAGGTACCTTTTTTTATCAGGTAATTCATTTTAGTCTGGAGAATGCAGGATCCACCTACCAGAGTATCATGAATCACATATTCAAACTGATCCTCAGGACATTGGTGGAATTCTATATGCACGATTTGGTGGTCAAATCCCATTGGTTTCAAGACTATCTTAGTGATATTGAAAAGTTTTTTGGCTTCCTCCTCTCCCACCACCTAAAAATGAACCCCTTGAAGTGTGCCTTCATAGTTACCTATGAGAAGTTTCTCGGCTTTTTTGTCAGATACAAATGCATTCAGATCGATCGAGAGAAGATCAGGGATATTATTTAGATGTCGCCTCTGATCAACCTTTGAGATCTCTGAGGTTTTCAAGGCCACTTAACCTACATACTTTGATTCATTGAAAATCTGGCTGGAAAGTGTAATCCCCTTCCAAACTCATGAATAAAGGTGTTTCATACCAATGGGATGAATAATTACAGAGCTCTTTTGAGGAGATTAAGTAGTATCTTCTTTAGCCTTCGGTCCTGATACCACCCATCTATGAAAAGATACCGGTCCTCTATGTGACCACCCTAAAACGATCCCTCGGTTCCCTTATTACTCAAAATAATAATGAGGGATTGGAGAACAGTTTATAATATCTTAGACACATGCTCCTTAACACAGAGACTAGATATTCCTCCATAGATAAGAGCTACCTCACATTGGTTTTTGTAGTGCAGAAGTTTTGGCATTATCTGCATCATCACGAGATATATATGGTTTCCCGCATGGATTCGTTAAAGTATATTCTGAATCTCCCAATGTTGACAAGTCCTATAGCTCGATGGGAAGTGATCCTTCAGCGGTTTGACATCCAGTTTGTTCTATATAAAGCTATCAAGGGTCAGGCATTGGTAGATTTTATGGATACCCATCCAGCTCCTTCAGAGAGGTCTATGGATCTTGAATTTTCAGATGAGGCCATCCTCCAAATGGATCAATTCATTCCATGTAAGAATATGCACTTCGATGGTGTCTCATGGATCCCAACTAGTATAAGTATCAATGATCCCAAAATCAATAGGGTAGGCATGGGTATAGTCTTCATCATTCCTACTCAAACTATTTCCCCCTATTCCTTCTTATTGTCAGAATATTGCACCAACAATGGGTGGAGTATCAATCTCTTATCACTGGTCTCAAGCTAGACCTTGAGATTGATGTTCCCCACCAACATGTAAAGGGGGACACTGATTTATTCATCAAGCTAATTAATGGTGATTATGTCATTATAAATCCAGAGTTATTTCCCCTATTAGAGCACACTCACTGGTTGCTGGCCTAGTTTCCCTCTCTTCTAGAGGTTAGTCACATCTCGAGGTCATAGAATGGTCAATCTGATTCCTTTTACAGCCTTTCCACTTCTCTCATATAGTCTGACAAGGATGACTTGTTTATCCACATGGTGCATCGAAGGGTCATCGCTTCTGCCTCCTTGGATGATGATGATAGCTAGTAGGTAAGCCGTATTACCATTGATGCCTCCAAATCAAGACCTCCAGGTCCCCTTACCATAGAATAAGATACCCCTTATTGGATTACTCCCATTTTTTAGTATCTACAACATGGAAATCTCCTGAAATACAAAGCCAAACATGAGCGAATTTGTCGGTGTACAATGCAGTTCACTCTCCAAAGTGGTCCTATACTTGAGAAGCTCCTATAAAAATGTGGATTTGATGGAATTATACTCCAATGCATCCTGGTAGATGAGTTTCCCTAGATTTTCTAGGAATTCCATGTCGGTTCTTGTGGGGATCATTAGGATGGGTTGAAACTCTCTCACCAGATTCAAAGGTTGGGCTACTTCTGGCCCACCATGGTCTTTGACTGTATTGAGTTCACCAAGAGGTTTCACGCATGTTATATCCATGCCAACTTCATGAATTTTCCATATGATTCCCTTCATACTACCAAGTACTCTTGGCCCTTTGCGATCTTAGGGATCAATGTCATGGGACCATATCCACCAGTAACAGACCGTCAGTGCAGGTTCATTCTGACCGCCATGGATTTATTTTCTAAGTGGTTAGAGGTGGTTCTGCTAAAGGAAGTCAAGGCTCGTTCTATCATTGATTTCATGAGATCCAATACAATCCATCTATTTGGAGTCCCTCACTCTATCCTCACCAATAATGGAACCAAATTCTGAGCAGTCGAGCTGAAGAAATTATATGCCAAGTACAGTATCTGGTCTAACCACACTTATCGTTACCATGTGCAAGAAAATGGGAATATTGAGGCATTCAGCAAGACCCTCTCCAACATTTTGCAGAATATGGTCGACCGGAATAAGAAGATTTGGTCAGATAAGCTCCCCAACACTCTCTGGTCCTACTGGAAAACAACTCGTAGCTCCACCTAGGTGACCTCATATCCTCTATTGTATGGAAAGAGGTAATCCTGCCCATTGAGATTTAGTTATCATCACTCCGTACAATTTTCTATGATCATCAGATGTCAAATAAGATTGTATAAGTATGTATTTCTGAACTATAATCCCTCAACGAGAATAGTCTTTGGGCCTTGCACAATATGGATAGGCATCCAAACAGTATAGTCAGATCTTTCAATAATAAGGTTTGTCTCTACTCCTTCCTCCAAGATGACACGGTATTAGCCCTGAGGGAACCGATGATACCTGGAAGGAATCCACCGAAGTTGGATCCAAAATGGAAAGGACCCTACATCATTCACAGGGTTTACCCCAACGGTTCATACTCTTTGGTCACCATGGATAGTGAGCGGATTACTCCTCCCACCAATGCCAAATTCCTCAAGCAATACTTTTCATGAGAATTCTCAACCTTGTCCGGAATGCAATATGTAAAACTGCCCAAGGTTACCATCCTACACGATGTTAAAATACACGATATCTTCATCCTTATCACATGATGTTAAATTTCACGACATTCAAGAAATACATGTGGCTTGATTCCTTCCCATGCAGGATATGTAGGAACTCCCGAACATTTTGTCTTTAGGTCCAACCCCAGGTTCCACAAATCATTTATTCCCTTCATACCCATGGCCTGAGTGTCCTTGCATTGAATGGTTTGGTATGATTCCATTTTGTTCTCTATTCATGTTGGGTTTACAACAGTCACACCATGTACTCACCCCTTAGGGACCTCCCCTTCTTTTCTATCCTTACCGCATGATATTAAACTACACGGTGTTCAAGAACTACATGTGGATTGATTTATGCCCTCGTAGGATATGTAGGAATGCCCAGAAATTTTGTATTTGGGTCCATCCCTAGGTTCCTTAATCTTTTCAACCTCTTCGTCCCTACCTTATGGTCTGAGTTCCATGACTTTAAACTAAGATCTTTACCATCCAACATGACGATAAACTATTGTGTCTTGCCTACAATACATTAAATTGCATAGTGTTTATGGTCCTTTCTACATGAACTTAAAAGGAAAGTTCCCCCTTTTCTCGTATGATGTTAAACTACACAAATTCATCCTTACCACATGATGTTAAACTGCACGGAGTTCAAGAACTACATGTGGCATGATTCCTTCCCTTGTAGGATATATAGGAACGACCAAAAATTTTGTCTTCAGGTCCAGCCACAAGTTCCTCAACCTTTACTTTTTTTGAGTTATATAACCTCAAAATAAGATCTCTATGTTGCACATGGTGTTAAACTACTTTGTCCTTACTGTATGACACTAAACTGTATGACATTTAGTTGTAGTTCCTTTCTTTCAACCCTTTGGCCTGAGTCCTCTCTTGGGAATGTGTGGTGTGGTGTGGAATTCTTTGGTTCTCATTCACGTTGTGTTTATTTTACAACACCATGATCATCTCATTTGGGATATTATTTCCCCCCAATGTCCTAGACATATGATAGTAAACTACGTATCAACTTACATCCTTACCACATGACGCTAAACTGAACGACATTCAAGAATTATGTGAGGCTTGATTCTTATCCTTATGGGATATATAGGGATGCCCATACATTTTGTATTCAGGTCCATCCCTAGGCCCCCTAACCTATTTTTTTTCTTTCATTCACTCATTCTCTCGAGTCACCAACCCTTAATTAGATCCATAAATCTTTTTCCCACCTCATTAACATACTTATATACATCATGGTATGACACTTAGAGTGTTGGATTCTACATGAAAATACCCTCATTTCATCTCTATGCTTAACGCGTCCCTTAAATAGGGTCTCCATCATCTTTCACATCTAAAGGGACCCCAAAACGCTATGGATGCTTGGACTCATGGATCTCATACCATTCTGGGCCAATATCCTGGAGGATCTTAGATGAAATTTCGAGTTTGGACTCGTGTTTTTGAACTCAGTCAGTGGTCATCCCTTTTTTTTCAGCCTAGGCTACATGATATGAATGTTGTGTCTCGAATATGGTCAACAGTTATCCTCCATCATTATGCCACCCTCATTGTGTCCCAAATACTAGATGTCATGATTCACATCACTTTTCACATCCTCAAGTCTAGGTATAATTTCAATACCCTCGGTTTCATCCCTCCATGCATATTTTCACATTGAGCAGGAGGACCAGCATCGTGGGGTCATATTTGACTCAACACCTCAGTTCCCTTATTATGTTCTCTCATGTGTCATAAAGATCTTTTCTTCCCCTTGTTTCCCACACTGAGCATGTCTCACGTGGGCTCAGGGGTTTTGATAAGGTTTTTACCCGCATGAAATATTTGTGTCTCTTATGGTCCGAACTCCATAACCTTAAACTAGGAGATTATGTCCTAGGAATGTGTGGTGTGGTGTGTGCCTGTTTGGTTCTCATTCACATTGGGTTACTTCATGGAACCACACTCCACATTTCCCCTTTGAAATGGTTTAATCTCTATTACCTTAAAATAAGATATCCCTTGTCCTTATTGTATGACGTTAAACTACACATTATATATCTAGGTTGTATGAAGATAAACTACATAGCATAAAAATGTATTTACTTGAGAATACATTGTTCTTTTGGTACTGGCCATATGCCATGCCATCTTTAAGAACTACGTGTGTCTTGATTCTCAACTTCATGGGATATATAGTAGCGCCCAAACATTTTGTTCCTGATTCTAGCTAAAAAATCATAAACCCTCTTCACCCCTTCTTGGTTTGGGTTTTCTCCTCAAAAAGGTGCAGTCTGTTGAGGCCTCTTTGGTTCTCATTCACATCGGGCTACCTAATGGTGCTACGCTACACCTCTCCATCTCTTATGGTCCAAACTCTATGACCATAAACTAAGATTTTTAGTGTCAAAGTTTTCATGATAGTAAACTACATAGAAACCATGATTTTCTCACTTGAGAGGATATCACCCCTTCCAGTGTTGTCCATTTTCCATTCCATATTTGAGAACTATGTATGGATTGATTCCCATATTTATGGGGTATGTAGGAATACCTATACTTTTTTTCTATGGTCTAGCCACAGGATCCCTTTTATCTTTATGGCCTTTTGTCCCGATTTCTCCTAGATTTACATGGTGTGGTTGATACATCCTTGGTTCCATTCATGCTGGGTTTACAACAACTGCACCATGTACCTCCCTTGATAGTACTCATTTCATTCATCCTTACTGCATGACGTTAAACTGTACGGGTGCATCCACACCACACACGTCCCTTTATTTGGTCTTCCATCATCTTTCACATCTAAAAGTACCCCCAAGCTGTATGGATTCTCAGCCTCATGGCTCACCTACCATTCTGGGCCAACATCCTAGAGGATATCAAATGCAATTTTGAGATAAGTCCTTCATTTTTAATATGTTTATCAGATGACACTCATTTGTTTTTTATCATCTCAGGCTACATGATATAGACACTATGTTTCGAATATGGTCAACAGTTATCATCCATCATTATGGAACCCCCATTTCATCCCAAATATCGGACATTTTGATTCACATTTTCTTACCCTTTCATGTTCTTATGGGTCTCCAACACCCCTGGTGTTATTCCTCCATACATCTTCATACATCGATTAGGGATGTTGGCACGGTTGGTAATTGTTTCACCTGATATTTCCTTTCTAAAGTTGTGTACTTTCATATGATGGGGAAATCCTAACATCACTAATTTTTCCCATACCGAGCATGGATAACGTGGGGTTAGGAGTTTTGGTAGGGTCATACCCGCATAGGAGTTGTGCAACCTTATGGTCCGAGTTCTATGACCCTAAAATAAGATCTATTTCGTCCAAGAATTGTGACGTTAAACCATGATGCCTCATCCCACATGACATTAAAATATTGTGTCCTTACCATATTATATTAAATTGCATGGTTCATTCCTATCATATGACCTTAAATTGTAGTATTGTCATCCTGACCACACGATGAAAAATGGCATGGCATTGTGGTGCTCTCACTTGTGAGGGCATCACCTTTGGTACAAGTCATCTACCATGCCACTTTTCAAGACTTGTATATGGATTGATTCCCATAGAGACACCAAAACTTTTCATCAGTGGATTTACGCTAAAAAAATATGATATAACAAAAGTACAAACAATAAATATCCAATGCATCTTCTCTCTATGCATGGGTCAGACCTGCACGCCCCCCTAAAGAACTATGTGTGGCTTGATTCCCATCCTTATGGGATATGTAGTGATTCCTGGATCATTGATCTCGGGACCAGTCTCACCATTATTTCCCATTTTAATGTCAAACCATCTTTGTCCTCACCGCATGACATTAAACTACACAGAATTCCAGAACTATGTTTGGCTTGATTCTCACACTCGTGGGATATGTAATGATATCTGAATATCTTATCCCCAGATCTAGCCATAGAATGTAAACACATTATTTTTTTCCTTTTAGCCTAGGTTCCCCTTTGAGAATGTACGATGTGGTGTGGACTTATTCTATCATCATTAATGTTGGGTTATGTATCACACCACACATTTCTCCTTTGGGGTTTTTATGTCCTAGGCGTATGAAAATAAATTGTGTCGTAAATTTCATCCTGCATGATGTTAAACTACATAACCATTAGTAACTACATTCATCTTGATTATCATCCTTATGATATATGTAGTGATGCCCATACATGTTGTCTTTGGGCCCAACCTCAGGTTCCTTAACCTCTTCTCGGCCCTTTGTCCCCCATTCATCTAGGGTGTGTATGTATGCAACATGTGAGCCTTTCTTTGATTCTCATTCACATCAGGTTTTTTATGCTTCTATTGTGCTATATATACCCTAAGACTGAGCATACTTGTTAGTCTAAGTGTCATGACTTTAAACTATTTTCCAGGTTCCAAGCACTATTATCTTGAAATATGTGCAACATCCTAGTCACGTGATGTTAAACTACAAGACATGTCCTGATCACATGACATTAAACTGTACCATGTATCATCCTAACCGTACGACATTAAACTATGTGTTCATCATCCTTGCTTTCATGAAATAAAACTGCAAGGAATCCCAGGCCCTCATCCTGAGTGGTCCTCTCTTATAATTTTAGTTATTCACCATATTTTTCACATCTTCATCTATCAATCAGCATATGAGATGATACTCCCTTGGAAGGTAGTTTTGATCTTGATTCAAACTGATATGCTCACCCAATATTCTTTCATCATAGTGTTATGATTTCAAGAGTGTTGAAGTCCATTCAAACATTCAATAACTCCATATCTATGATTTTCATGCTCTATATTTGGATTCTCATCCTCTTTCACGTCTAATGGAACCCCATAATGGTACATATTCTTGGCCTCATGGCTCGCTTACCATCTTGGGTCAATGTTCCAAAAGACATTGGATGACACTTCGAGTTTGGCATTGTGTTTTAGAATTCGTTCAATAGTTGAACCTTGTTTTTTTGTCCCCATTTCAAGCTAACGTAATATGTATTCTATGTCTTGAATATGGTCAACAGTTATCCTCCATCATCATGCCACCATCAATGTGGTCTGAATTTTGGGTATCGTTTTTCACGCTTCTCATTCCCCTTTGTTCAGATTGATTCCAATTCCCTTGGTGTTATCCCACTCATGCACTAGAATGCATTGGGAAAGGCAATTTGGCTGCTCTGAGAAACCCTATTCTCTAGTTTCAATCCCTCTCTCTCAGCTCAAATGATCTAGGTGTTCGGTTCATAATAGTATACCCTGAGTGTTTGATGGTTTTTCAGAACTCTCATATACAAAGTGGATAATTGTGTGATTGTCCCTTGTTTCTCTCATCAGTTCATAATGAGAAAATAAGAATGGAAGTGTGTTTCATGAGTTCATCCAAAACACGGCCCTTATGGATTATCCCCTTCGATGGACTGCTTCAGTACTTCTACTTTCTGACATGTGGCCTCTATAGTTTTTTGTCTCTCCCTGAGATCCCTTTCCTCATCGACAACCATAGATTAAAGCTCATTATCCTAGATCTACACTCATTCCCACTTGGATCAGAGTTTATCCATATGATGGATTTCCTACACTTCCTTCTCTTGGGCTTCCACCAGTTGGGATCTTAGTCATTCAATGAACCCAGATCGGTTCATGATGAATGTGGAACATTTTTCTGTTTGCTCGTCAAGGCATTGGATTTCCTACTCAGCCTCATGGAACTTATGGATGTTCTCATATTTCTTCTAGAACCAGGAGGCTTCTAAGTGGTGGATTCTCTCCCACATCTTCTCATCAATATAGTCACAAATCATCATATGGATACGTCAAGCATCCACCCCTTTGGCATAGAGGAAGCATAGCCATGTGTGAAGTGACCCCATCCAGATCAGCCATTCTGCTTCTGGGAGATTGAGGAAGTGCTTAAATCACTTTAATTCCATTCTATGTATCATATGGATCTCCTTAGTTGTTCCATAATTGGTGTCATCCAACTCCTCAAGATTCACGAGTCTGTATTCAGGAAAGATGGACAGAATTTCAGCGATATGGTCTTCCTCTAGCATTCTTTCTGAGGGACCAGACGCTATGATATGAGGGTGAACCTATTTTCTCATTTATTCTTCTTCTCTTACCTCATCAGCTTCAAGCTTTGTCCTGGAAGTGGAATCACTTATAGCCTCTACTTCATGCTCATCAGGTTCTAGGGATGGATCAGCTTGAATGGTTGGCTCCTCATGGGTAAACACATACACCAAGTGAGCTCTCTCAGATGTACCAGACTCCTTGGTTTTACAGGATTCTAGTATTATGATCACTGCATAGAGATCAGATACTTTGGTCATATAGATGCTTGGATAATGGATATAGATCTATGAGGATAGTGATTTATGAGAGCTCAGTGCAGTCTAATCAAGTGTTGGGGTCACCGCATGATTTTCCACTATAGGGTACCCCTCAGCGCTAGTTAACTCAATGATTAGAATCGAATCCTTCTAAACAGTGGGGATAGCCTAGGATTCAATGGTTTTCATTATTTCCCCTCCCTCTGGCTCACCTCTTACCATTGAAGCCATGTTTGGTGCACCTCCATACTCAACCTCGAATGCGGGCTCGGGGAGACGTCTTCTCGCATCCATCAGCACACTTTCACCTCCTATAATGGGGACTCATTAATCATCATCACCAATGTGTTCCTAAACATGAAAAATTTTGGTTAGTGAATCCAGGTTAGGAATATAGAAGGAACCAAGAGATATGGGATTAGAGTCTTACCTCAAGATATTCAGCCAATTCCACATCAGAGCCTGTGATTTTGCTACACTCACATGGTATTCTCTAGTGGGTCATTATCCCCCAAGATCCCTCACTTCTAAGCTCTTCATCCTTGGCCTCCTCCTTCTAATATTTATCTCCTTCTTATTCTTATTCTTCCTATTCTTCTTCTTGGTCTTCTCCTTCGTCATCACCTTCATCCTCAAGTGTTAGTTCTTCTGGATCATGCTCTTGGTCGAGCATCACTTTCACCAGAAGATGCAGTTCTTCATACAGACCCTGTTGGTGTGTGTATACATCCATGGTCATTAAGTACACATACCACCAGTGAAATCTCACTCTGTTTGCGACCTGGATGAGCCCAATTTCTGATAGATGGATCCCATCTCGTGCTAATTTTTTCCATAGGGCTTTAGGTCTTACCGACTGTCGTAGCATTGTACAATCCAACTAAAGCATAGGGAAAACAGCATCTACAGTGGGTTGAAGTAGTTACCTTATTTGTTTCCCTAGGGCTTCTCTGGTTGGTCCCTGAGGTTGCCTATGGGGCCACCTATCCTCATAGGGTGTAGGTGTGATTGTACCTTGTGATGCTCCTGCTGCCAAGGTTCCCACTTGTGATGCCCCAGCTTCCTAGCTTACCTTCGGTCCTTCTTCCCCAGGAAAAATTCATCTGCTATCTTGTCATCTGAACTCTACACTAGCCACCTTGATCTTCCAAATGCTATTTTGTAGGATTGCTTCTAGATACGCTGCCACCCAATGGTCATCATATTTCTTCGACAGGCCGACATCAACATCAGTGGGGGAAATGTGATTGTTTCACCAGGACTGGCAGTTGTAAACATCATCCATAGCTGGATAAGGATAAAGGGATGTTTCTCCTCAATAACATCTATGTACACTTTCTTCGACATCTTCTGCATGCACCCAAATAGTCTAGAAAACCATGATGTCACATAGGGTTCACAAAAAATATTCTCATTGATTAGAGCTACTAGAACGCCTCCCCTGATGCTCTTTAAATACTTCCTATGCTCCAGCATACCATGAAAATCATCCACCATCTGGAAGACCGGGGTTTGGAATGGGTGAAAAATTAAGTTCACATGATTACCATTCTTGAGCTTGATCCCTTCCTCATTAAGCATCAATAGTAAAACCCCAATGATATTCAGTAGAGATAGTCGTAGGTTGTCACCTGGGGAACGAATAGAGTTTGTGAAATTGTACCCACCACAATTAGTTGCAACCGATTCATAAAGAATTTGGAATGACCCACATATCCTCTTAGGCATCCCTCCTCTTGAAATGCTCCCTATGATGTTGTACAGCCTGGCTAATATAGGCACTCCTATATTGACCCAGTGGTGGGATTCCATGATTCCAGTTATCACTAGTGTCCCTGGATAGATCCCCATCCTGGTATCCCTAACTGGTAGCAGCCACCCACTTAGGAAAATAGCAATAAACCCGACATATCGTACATTCAGATCCCTGCTTTTATCCACACTGAAACCCCATGATCAGTATTCACCTACTTCAAAGATCACCTAGTATGATCCCACCTTGACCCTATGCAATGCATTCATGCACTTCTTCCCTCGCCCTAGCATCCTCACATTATTATATCTCTTGAGAAACAAACTAAACCATGTCAGATAGGGAATTTCCTTCAAGATGTATATGATTCATAGTTTCTCCTTCACCAGATCCAGCAGGTTCCATGTCAAAATGGGAGTTCATGTCCTGTCTCCCTAGACGTTTTCTATTGGTAGGAATTTTTCATACTATAAACCTTCTATAGGAATACCTCTGATGCAATGTATGTCCCAAAGGTTGATACTGACCTTCTCGTGGTGAAGGTGGAAAGTATTTGTGTCAAGAGACCACCGGTTGAATAGCTCTGACGCCATGTCTTGTTGGTGGTAGAACTAAAATTGTAACATCCATACGGTATCAAACAACATGATGTTTTGAAGCTCTACCCCAAACTCCTCGCATTTTTGGCATACCCAGTACACCCAAGCCCACTCACTTATGAAATTTTCTCCAAACCTCAAGTCCCAGTCCTGCTAGACCTTTCTCTCATCATTGATACTACTCCAGAATATGATTGCATAGTGGGCAAGAAATTATTTAGTAATTGGTTCAATCCTTTTGATTATCCTAGTCCTCATGTTTCGGACATAAATAGTCATATCCTAAGTCTCCTTGGTAGGGTGACCATTTTTTGTGGTGTTGAATCATGAAAGGTTGTCCTCACACATCACCCATGACCATGGCGCATCAGTCTCGAAGATTGGCATCAGCACCTCCTCCAGAATGCTGAATTTCCATAGTGGAAGGATATCACTCAGGACATAATCCTTTTGATCCTGTGTTGGAATGCCTAGAATCATCTTATTGTCTGATATTACTCTCATTTCATGAAGAACTTGAGGGTTTATAATCATCTCATCCCTCTATGCAGCTGAAGCAGCCTCCCTCTTAGAATCAGTCTGTTCACCAGCCATCTCGTTCTAGTTATGAATGTATAAAGGGTTTGGTGCAAAAGATGGAGTTTGGTAACATAATACAGATGGATGCGCGCAATATTGGAAGATGGCCATAAAAACTGGCTAACTTTGAAGCATGTAAGATCCAGTGGCAGCGTTTAAAGAACCGACTGAATTTGACTTCTTTCATGAAAAACAAGGAAACTTACACACACAAGAGTGAATCTCCTATAATATGGAAAGTGAAGGTATTATTCATTGGGCCCCTCCACATATTTATAGGCACATATCGAGTCTTCCGCGTGCACGCAAGGCGGCTTACGTGCTGAATGTTCCATTTTGCGCACATGGTTGTTAAAGCATTGTTCTCTTTGGTGTTTCCCTCCGAACCCGACATTCTAGTCCCCTTTCATCTCATATTCTTAGGGGGGGAATTTTTTGGCATTGAATTCCGCTTTTGGATATTGATTCGTGTATTTGAGAAACTTCAAGATATATTTTTAATCCGTAGATGATCATGGGAATCCTAAGGGAGTCGTGTGCAATATTGGGTGCCTGCACGCAAGAATGAAATTTGTGCGCATGACTCTTACACACCAAATGATACATCAAACACCATATTATTTTATAGCCTTTAAAAAATTTCTAATTTAGATGCATGAAGAAAGGTGGATTGACACACAAGAATGAAATTCGTGCACAAGTATCTTACATTCCAAATGTGATGTTAAACAGCCTCTTCCGCACTGACCTCCTTGCACGCTCCCATTGATATTTTCACCTATAAATAGAGGGGTACCCCCTCCCTTGATAATAACACTCTGGAAGTCGAAATACCACTCCTGTGTGCACAAGAAGACCCTTCCGCAACTATGGGAAAGTCATGACTCCAAGGTACTGAATCTTGCGTGACAGGCTCCCATTGGGCCCCCTTTCAGGTGGACCCACTAGGGCTTAAAACTCGCTCATTTCTGTTTTTTCTAAGGAAAGTTCATGCAAAATACCCCTCTTGAGTACAAGGATTACCCTTGTGAAGTACATCTTGCACTCAAGCCCCTTCCTTTTCACATAAGTCCCTAATTTTGCATGCACCTATTCCGATAGACTCCATGGGTTGTCCTTACCCTGAGGCACCATGTTCGAGTTCCTCTTTCATGTAGTATCCACATCTTTCACACAATTCCTCCATGCATCCCTCCAGGATTGCACGTAGTGATTTCTTGGTCCCCTGAGTAGTGTTCCATGTTGTGTTACCCTACCTAATGATTTTTCTCATAGGTACGCTAACATCTATTTCTTCTTCACATAGCTACGCTAATGTGGCCCCCTCAATTGACCACTCATCCACCTCATTAACACCTGATATTACTTTTGAATTCCCTTATCCAAGTGTAGGTTGGTACAAGTTATGTAAGTCCAAGGGGTGAGGAGTGAGTCCTCATCATCCGAGTAGTGGAATGTTAAACTGAAAATCACCCCACATCCTCAACACATGACGTTAAACTGTGATCACTGCATGCGTGACAAGTCCATGAGGACTTAAAGGGGAATGAGCATTAGTGCCCTTCCATTGTCTCTCTCCCTTTGGGATTTGTCCATGTGTGCCTCAGGAAGTCTTCACGTAATCCATGAACCACCTTATTAGGTTTCTTTTCTAGATTAAGTCCCAATATTCATCTCCCTAGGACACTAGTCATGTGTAAGCCCCGCACTATCCCTATTGGTTGCACCTTTTGTGACATGGTTGTCAGGTTTTTTGTTACCTCTTGATTCTCACACTGAGCATGACTCATGTGAGCTTAGTGTAAGCAACGACCATAAAATCCTCTTTGGGCCTCTAACCATGCATAATCCCTATCATGATTTTGGACTACTAACCATGCGTAATCCCCATGCCCCTACATTCAAACTATGTGGACTTGGATCCCTATCCTCTAAATAGGGTATGTAAGAAGCCTCTCTGGGGTTTGATCCACTCACTCCCCACAATCTATATGCTTAGACTATTTCAAGTCAGCTCATATGCATCCAGCATGACATTAAACTGTAAGCCCCTTTCTCTTTCCAATAGTCCACTCAATGGATCAAGGAACTATGAGTTAGTATAGTTGGAAATTTATGCCTACCTAAAAACCCTTTAAATGGTTTTTCATGCCCAAGTCTAGGTTATGGGAAGGGAAATGTGAATCCTTTCCACTAGAATATCTAAGATACAAGATGTTATGAAACTGATTGTGAGGGCTACTAGGTTTTAAAAAATACTGGGAGATTAATGGGATTTAATATCAAATTTATTAATCTGTTTTTTAATCAAAACAAGTACTAATAGTATTCTCTTAATTTGTAAAAAATGAAAAATTAAATGAATTCAACGATATCACTAAGATCCATACTAGATAAGGACAACCTTCTCACCAGCATGAATTTTCATGAATGGTATAGGTGCTTGTGTGTTATACTACACCACAAATAGAAATCAAACGTAATGGAAACCTCACTTACTATATTGCTTGACAAAGAGGCTAATGAGGAAGAAGTATCTCTCTATATAAAGAATATGGATGACTCTATGGATAACTAGTGGAAAAAAATTAACATTAGTTTTTTAACCTTTCAACATCATTTTATAACCAACACTAATATAAGTGATGTTGAAAGTGGAAGCTTCTACATTTGTTTTTATAAACCGACATTAAACCCCATCTAGATGGTGATGAATAGAGAACTTTTGACAATGGTTTTTTATAAAAATGATGTATAAAGCCCTCCTGGGAATCTTTCCATGCTGGTTTTATAAAAAACTTATGTCAAAAGCAATTCTATATCCAAAGGGCTTTCAATTTTAGATTTATAAAAACCTAACTTAGAAAGCCACCCTGTCATGCTTTCAATGTCATTTTTTTATAAAACCAACATTGAAAGTTGAATTTTTTTTAAGAAAAATATTGAAAATTACATAATCCCACACCTAAAAGATCAAGGTGGATCCAAAAATAGTGAACATATAATAAAAACATCACAAAATTAACAAAACTCATGGAGAAATTTTATAATAATTTTTACAAATATACAGCTAAATGAAGCTAAATATCAAAAGTAGTCAAACTTAGAAAATTTGTGCAAATAAATTTTTAAGGTGTTTTAGTTTTTTGGAGTATAAGAAGAAAAATCATCAAAAAACTATAAAATAAAGTTTTATGAATTTAAAAAATGACATATTTGTTTAAATTACAAGTGTTATAATGAAACTAACGTTTTCGAAATATATTGTTATTATGGTCGTGATTATCTCATAAATAAATCATAAAACATAATACCCACATTGAACATTCCCTTTTTGATTATGAAACTAATTTTATGAACTAATATTTAAAAAATAAAAACAATAGATATGTAATAAAAACAAAGGATTCACTGATATAAAATTTATTCACTTGAACTTTCATATAATCAGTTTTTTCTCATCCCAATATTAGATAGAGATCCTTATTGTACCCAATCCATGACCTATTGCATTTTCTAATATTAATTATCAAAATTGGTGTAAAATGAAAAAATTAAGATTAAATAACTAAAATCATGGAATAAAACAGACTTCTTTAATATTTTTCTAAATCTTCTTCGAACATCACCCAATAAAGAGGATATCTAATATGATTTACATTATTTTGGTAAAAATACACATAAAATCCAACATCCACTAAAAATAATATATTTCAGCATTAATAATAGAATAATGAATAGTGATTTGTAATTATATATTTTTTCTTACCCATAAATAAATGGAAAAAACCAACTTGTGATCTCCGTGTTTTTTAATATTTCATATACATATTCAATTCCAACTTTTTGTTTCAAATATTTCACTTCTATTGAAATTTATTATGCGTTAATAAAAACATTACTAGAAGTGAAATCATATTGTATGAAAATACTGTGAAGATACCTAATTAAAATATTAATTAATTAAGTTGATATAAAATATGTTTACATAATGAAAATAAATTAATAATTGAAATTTACTTACATGAAAAACAACTACAACACAGGTACACCAATATTATCACCTTTTAAAACATCCATGAAGATGGTTTTAAAAATATTTAATGCATAATATATTCCACATATATTAGTACTCATTATAAAAGTATAATAATTATCTAATATAAGAAAAACATGTGATAACTTTGTTACCCAATCAGCTTCCTAAGGAATATCTGAAGGTAGTGGAACCTAAAATTTTCTTTTCCATTATAGTGATTCCTTCAATATCAAATACTCCTATATATGGTAAATGTAAGAAAATATTATAAGTAATTTTGAATTTAATGATAAATAAAAAAATAAAAAGAAACTCATACCTCATATACCAGATGATTCCAAAGATTAGCTAGCCAAAGTAAAAAATGGCTAATACTCTATCCAACTATGGACACCTCCTCACTAGGCAATGACACTAGAGTAGTTGCATCAATAATGTCATGTATCACTACTCTTGCTTGACCCAACTACATAAGATGATGATATACATAATGTTGTACCTCTCGTACCCCTCGTGGTTTGATTTTCATGATCACAATCACTCACTTATTTATCTAATCCTCTTTCAAGTGTTTTTGGATGATAGGAATCATTTCAGGTTACCAAGGAATTGGGCCAAGCAAGCTGAAGCCAAGAAAGGAGCAAAGTGCACTATTTTCATGTGCACCGGCCAACCGGTGGCTCAGCACCGGCCAGCCGGTAGTGCCTGGGCAGAGAGTCTCCTCACTGTCCAGAGCACTAGCCAACCGGTGCTTCAGCACCGGCCAGTCGGTGGAGTCCAGCCAGAAGAGGCTGAGCTACTGCCTCAGCACCGGCCAACCGGTGGCCTCAGCACCGGCCAGCCGGTGGATCCCAGACAGAATGGCAAGCTACTGTCTTGCCACCGGCCAACCGGTGGCCTCCTCACCGGTCAGTCGGTAGCGCCTGGACAGAAGCATCCACCCATCTCCAAGGCACCAGCCAACCGGTGGCCTTTCACCGGTCAGCTGATGGAGCCAGTCAAACTAGCCGTTGGGCCTTTGACCAGGCTGGTCCACTTGCCTCCCAACGGCTCTGAAGCCCTTTCCAACGGCTCCGAAGACCTCCAAAGGCCATATGAGGGTTCCCCCTCTATAAATAAAGGACTAGGAACCCCCGGAAGCCAAAGGAAAATAGTTGGAACAATTGTGAAGCCAACGGACACATTTTCCATCATTTGGCTAACCTCCGGCGGATTGCTCCAAGGGAACCCCACTTGCTCCAACACACTTCCACATCCAAGGAGCACCACCAAAGAAGCTTGGGAGCGCCCTTCATCAGCTCCAATTATTCATTGGCGCCCAAGACTTCCCCATTACGGTTTTTCATTGCTTTATTCATTTTGAGCTTTAAATTGAGTTTGTGCCTACAAACTCCCATTTCTCTCATCCTCCATTCTTTTGGGTTTTCACATCACCTTTAAGGTGTGAAGAGGTTGGTCAAGCCTTTCCTTTAAAAGGCTTGAGACATAGGTGAGCTAGCCTTCACCTGTAAGAAGGCTAGTGGGTTCTTGCATAACCATATAAAAGCAAGCTGTAATAGGTTCTAGACTACCTGTAAAGTCTAGTGGGTTTCTTGCTAAAACCATTGAAAATCAAGCGGTAGAATCTCTCAACGGTTGAGTTGGGAGCGGAGACGTAGGCCGGGTTTTTGGCCGAACTCCGTTATCAATTCTTGTGTCTTGCCTCTTTATTTCCGCTGCACTTTCACTTTGATTTTTTAATTTGTTAATTAATTTTTAAAAGGCAATTCACCCCCCCTCTTGCCATCACTCCTTTCTTTCTTCGCCCAACAATTGGTATCAAAGGAAAAATTTGAGTAATACCCTAACCGGTTTCAAATTCAAGATCCTTTTTTTGATGGCTTCCACTTCTTTCGCCCCCGAAGGCTTTTCCTTGGGTCGTGCTCCATTTTTTGATGGAACCGACTATAATTATTGGAAAACCCGCATGACCACTTTTCTTAGAAGCATAGGTTATCCTATATATAAAATTGTCATGCATGGTTACACTCTCTCTTCCCCCGATGAATCCAAATGGACTCAAGCCGATATTAAAAATTTCGAGCTTGATGGCAAAGCCATGAACGCTCTTCATTGCGGCCTTGATCGTAATGAGTTCAATCGAGTTTCCACATGCACCTCCTCACATGAAATCTGGAAACTTTTGGAGGTTACCCATGAGGGGACCAACAAAGTCAAGGATACTCGATTGGACATGTACCGTCAAGATTTTGAGTCATTTACCATGCATCCATCTGAAAATATTACTGAAATGTTTACACGTTTTACTGATGTTTGCAATGGGAGAAATTCCCTTGGTGATGATGTTTCTGCAGAAACAATGGTCAAGAAGATCCTATGGATCCTACCAAGCACATGGGCACCGAAAGTCACGGCAATTCAAGAAGCAAAGGACATCAAGAATATGCCGGTCGAAGAGCTCATCGGATCCCTCATGACCTATGAAATCACCATGAGGAGGCAAGCTGAAAAGGAAGGCAAACCGATCAAAGTTCCAAAGAACATCGCCTTCAAGGTTCAACAAGAAGAAAGCTCCTCCTCCTCATCATCTTCCTCTTCAAGCGGCGATTCCGAAATGGAGAATCTTGCCCGCAAAATGCACAAGTTCATGAAGAAGCACAAAAAGAATAAATCTCGCAAGGCCCGCAAGGCTCAACCCAACGAAAAATCCGAGCCCAAGGTAACATGTTACGGGTGTGGCGAGAAAGGACATTACAAGCCCGATTGCCCACTCAACAAGAAAAAGGCCAAGCAAAAGGAGAAGAAGAAGGCATTCAAAGCCAAATGGAGTGATAGCTCCGCATCCTCCTCCTCCTCCTCCTCGAATGACAACGGTAACAAATGCCTAATGGCATTTCATGAGGTAACATCTTCCGACTCCTCATCCTCTAGTTCTTCAAATTCTTTCAATAACATGTCTTATGAGGATCTCCAACATGCAAGAGATCAATTTGAGGAAGGTTTTCACAAACTTTCTTCCAAATTTGTTGCTTTAAAAAAGAATTTCAAAAAACTCTCTTCCGAAAAAGAACAACTTCTCAAAGAGAAGGAAGAGTTGACCCTCAAAATCCAAAACCTTCCCGATGTTGATTCCATGGAATCAACCATCAAAGATCTAAGGGAGACTCTAGCCAAGTTCACCCAAGGGGAACAAAATTTGAACAATTTTCTAGGTTCCCAACGCATATCTAGGACCACCCAAGGGCTTGGCTATTCCAAGCAAGCTTCCTCTTCCCATGCACCCACTATTTTTGTAAGGGGGAGCTCCCAATTTAAATTTTGTAATTATTGCAAAAAACCCGGGCACTTAATTTATGAGTGCAATTTCAAAAATGCCCGGTATGGTAGGCCCAAAACTATTTTCTTCAATGATGAATTTTATAGTAGAAGACCCGCCACAAGACAAGTATGGATTGAAAAATCCCTTTTAGCGAGTCTCACCGGACCAAAATTTGTCTCGGTTTCAAAAACCTCTCCCCGGTGATTTGTTGTTTTTATTTAGGGGGAGTTAGGATCGTTTAAGCCTTTTTGTGTATTCAAATTCTTATTCAATTCTTTCAATTCAAACTTTCAATTTCAACACTTGGTATCAAAATTTTCATTTCGAAATATTCAATTCAAATTTTTCATTTCAATTTTCTTTTCAAAACTTTCAATTCAAACTGTTATTCAATTTTCTTTTCAAAACTTTCAATTCAAACAGTTATTCAATTTTCTTTTCAAAACTTTCAATTCAAACTGTCATTTCAATTTTCTTTTCAAAACTTTCAATTCAAACTGTTATTCAATTTTTCATTTCAAAACTTTCAAATCAAATTTCAAAAATTTCAATTGGTTTAAAATCTTGTGTTTTCCCTCAATCAAGTTTTATGCCCCGTGCTATTTTGATAATCACAAAGGGGGAGAAATTCTTGGTTGATTGGGGGAGAAATCTTTCTCTCATGCATTGCTTGTTTTCAATTTATCCTTTAAAGCATACCTTTCATTTCAGTTTTTACATTGATTGTTTTGGTGATTGTGATCATCAAAATAGGGGGAGATTGTTGTACCTCTAGTACCCCTCGTGGTTTTATTTTCATGATCACAATCACTCACTTATTTATCTAATCCTCTTTCAAGTGTTTTTGGATGATAGGAATCATTTCAGGTTACCAAGGAATTGGGCCAAGCAAGCTGAAGCCAAGAAAGAAGCAAAGTGCACTATTTTCATGTGCACCGGCCAACCGGTGGCTCAGCACCGGCCAGCCGGTAGTGCCTGGGCAGAGAGTCTCCTCACTGTCCAGAGCACCGGCCAACCGGTGCTTCAGCACCGGCCAGCCGGTGGAGTCCAGCCAGAAGAGGCTGAGCTACTGCCTCAGCACCGGCCAACCGGTGGCCTCAGCACCGGCCAGCCGGTGGATCCCAGACAGAATGGCAAGCTACTGTCTTGCCACCGGCCAACCGGTGGCCTCCTCACCGGTCAGCCGGTAGCACCTAGATAGAAGCATCCACCCATCTCCAAGGCACCGGCCAACCGGTGGCCTTTCACCGGTCAGCCGGTGGAGCCAGTCAAACTAGCCGTTGGGCCTTTGACTAGGCTGGTCCACTTGCCTCCCAACGGCTCCGAAGCCCTTTCCAACGGCTCCGAAGACCTCCAAAGGCCATATGAGGGTTCCCCCTCTATAAATAAAGGACTAGGAACCCCCGGAAGCCAAAGGAAAATATTCGGAACAATTGTGAAGCCAACGGACACATTTTCCATCATTTGGCTAACCTCCGGCGGATTACTCCAAGGGAACCCCACTTGCTCCAACACACTTCCACATCCAAGGAGCACCACCAAAGAAGCTTGGGAGTGCCCTTCATCAGCTCCAATTATTCATTGGCGCCCAAGACTTCCCCATTACGGTTTTTCATTGCTTTATTCATTTTGAGCTTTAAATTGAGTTTGTGCCTACAAACTCTCATTTCTCTCATCCTCCATTCTTTTGGGTTTTCACATCACCTTTAAGGTGTGAAGAGGTTGGTCAAGCCTTTCCTTTAAAAGGATTGAGACATAGGTGAGCTAGCCTTCACCTGTAAGAAGGCTAGTGGGTTCTTGCATAACCATATAAAAGCAATCTGTAATAGGTTCTAGACTACCTGTAAAGTCTAGTGGGTTTCTTGCTAAAACCATTGAAAAGCAAGCGGTAGAATCTCTCAACGGTTGAGTTGGGAGCGGAGATGTAGGCCGGGTTTTTGGCCGAACTCCGTTATCAATTCTTGTGTCTTGCCTCTTTATTTCCGCTGCACTTTCACTTTGATTTTTTAATTTGTTAATTAATTTTTAAAAGGCAATTCACCCCCCCTCTTGCCATCACTCCTTTCTTTCTCCGCCCAACACATAATCCCCCAAATGATGTACAATCTTGTATGCTACAATACGTACATGGGAATCCCTAACATGCAACTCACAGTACATGGTCGGGTCTGAATGAGGAGCTGGCAGATCTGGGTAGGAAGGTTGCGTAGGCTACATCTTTCTCATCGCTTCTGAAATCATAGCCAATGGATATGATTTAATCTTATCCTCTATCAAAACGTTCATGTTTCATAGCTCATCCTTCAAATAATATATTTTTTTCTTATATTCTTCTCTCATCTATTTTACACTAGGATCATGTCCAAAGACATTTTTAAATCTCACACCCTCCTTATACCCTCTAATGGGGTCAGGGTGTTCTATATTTTCTAAATTAATGGTAAGAATATCCTACCCTTAGGGATAAATATTTCTTGTGTCATTTTCTCTTAAAGGACATCCTCAAGTAATATTTTAAAGTGTAATATTAGTAAGATAAATTTACTAAATAGTGATTTTGATGAAAATTAAAAATTAATTACTTATAATATTATCAGGTGATTCCTTTGTTGGATCAGTAATATACTTTCCCTTTTTTTACATTCTCGCCATTTTCCATTTTTCATGATGAATGGGAGGAGAAGGAAGGTTTAGTGGAACCTCTTCAGAGACACTACATAACTTGTCTCTTAATTCACTAAGTTTTTTAGCAATCATTAGTTCTTATAATAAAGGATACCCTCCTCATGAAAATGTATGAGGGTATAAATTATATGACTATATCTCTTGGTAAGTTTTTCTAGAGGCTTATTACATAAGAAAAACAAATAAGTCATAAAGTAATAAAAATAATTTAAACCAATAAATTCTACAAAGAATAAAATCATACCATAGAGGATTCCTCCTAAAGACTGAAGGAAAACGTATGTCAAGTATCTCTATTTATAATCTCATACTTAGGGCATAGATCTTTATCATTTTTACTCACAAAAATATAAGTTTAATTAAAATTTTTCTTAAAATCTATTCATCTTGTTTCCACAAAGGATAGACACTTTTTTTAATTCCATTTATCTCTTGAAAGTAAAATTTCATTTTTAATTGAATAAATAAAATATTAAGAGATGTATAATATTTAAATCATTGGAAAATTAAATAAATAAGTTTAGAAATTTTACCATTATAGACTACTATAAAATATTTTTTGTCAACCAATCGATGCTCCTCTATAACTCCCTGACCCTAGTTACCCAGAGTCAGTGCATTATTACATAACATTGGCATGATCACAAAAGATCAAGTCTCGAAAGACCGATTAGTTTAGTATCCTTGGAAATACTAGATACATTCATAAGTTTTATATTACACTATAAAATGAAAAACTACAAAAATATAGTCTCAATAGGCCACACTCATCTCCCTTAGACAATCCCTGCAGGTCAGTCATAATATACTTCATTGCATCCTGGGAAAAATAAAACATAGAAAGGGGTGAGCTCAGATGCTCAGTAAGGATAACAATATAGCGGAAACTTTCATAAATAAGCATAAAAATTTAAGTCAATGTATAAGACTAAAACAAAATCCTTTTAAACTTGAACTTCATCATAATATGGAAAAGATAAAATCAAATAATTTCATTTACTTATTCACATGGATATTCTACTAGTTAAATAATCACATGTAATATCAATATCCACTTTCATAATGATGGAATGCATAATGTCAAACTTCATAACCACATAGTAAAGGCCTTGTGTTAAGACTACAAATAAGATTTTGTCAAGGCCTTGTTCCAAGACACTAGTTTGTCTCATGAGACCTATCGATACATCAAGAAGCTATAGTGGGATCCACCCGTCACTTACTAAGTCCAATGCATTCCTCATATGAAAAGGTTTAAACATAACATAAACATTCTTATTAAAAATAGCATACAAAATGTCAATATTTTATCCATAAACCATGAATGGTATGAAATAACACATCCACATTCAAACATATCCCAAAACATTCAATACAATATGGAAGATTTGTGTCATAATAAATCAACTTCAAACAAGTTTAAAATTCATCAAAGGATGTTGACATAGATGAAATGAAAACTATTTGAAAGAAATACCTATTTATATTTTGAAAAAATTTAAAAGAAAAAATTTATCTTAGAAATATTCTTATTATCTTGTAATGGAAGATTCGATGATTTTATAATGGCAGAAAATAGCCGCACCCGTCGTATAAGTTAAAAAAAAGATATTCTTACCTTAATTTTGTCGAAAAGGTCATAAAGTACCTTGTTTGGAAAATGACGGAAAGATTCCTTTCAAAACATATAAGGTCAAAGAAGGATATAAATTAATTTAACCCGTTGTCTATTAAATAGTACAAATGTTTTTAAATACATTTTTAAGAAACATGGATGTGGATGATAAAGAGGTACCATTAGATACTTACATAAAAACAACCTCAGATAATAAAGTGATTGTGAAATTAACCATTACCTAGTACATTTCCTTGGTCGAGGGTACATTAACCTTATGTATAATAGTTAAATAATTGTTATTAAATTATACAAGAACCATATACATAAATATGATATCATATATTATCTTTTAATATTGCTTTGTTAATAATATTTTAGTATTATCATCGTTTCAGGTTTTAACTGATTCGTTTTCCTTTATATGTTTTGATACATAAGACGTGTTTGTTATGGATATGATGTATCTTATTCATATCTGGAATGATATAAAGTCTTTAGACATTATTTTTAATCATCAAATGAAAATTAGTCTTGAATGGTTATGATGGGTAAATGAATCTCATCGTGTTCGTGGAGACGGTAATCCATACGTACGCACGAGCGACAATATCATTATTTTGATATTAAAATAGTATATAATTGGATAGTATATCATATATAAAGAATAATTATAATGTTATATTTATTATTTAAATTAGTTATATGCATTATTATACCTATCCAAATAATGAAGTGTTTGAATAACAAACTTCACCACGACGTGGAGATGGTAAGTCGTACGTACGCACGCATGGTGACTTTGTCATTTGTAGGATGGATAGAATAACTAATATTGTTATGAAATTTTAATAATAATATCACAGTATATATAATATACTGGATTTATTATTTTCAAAGGGAAACAACAAAGAAAGAGGAAGTGGAAGAAGAAAAGAACTTGAAAGAGGTGATGAAATATTTACCTCTTCTTCGGGTTCTTCCTTTTGATTTGATAAAAAGGGCTCCTTGGGTTGGCTTTCTGACTAAAGAAAGACCTCTAGGATAAAGGTATGATAGTTGAGAGTATATTTGGGTAGGGTTTGGCCGATCCAAATGACTTTGGAGGTGTGAAATTGAGAGAAGAGGGAGTGCCCTTTTATAAAAGGGGTGAGGGGCACCTTAGGAAAAGATTGAAATATTATTTTATAATAGTCATTTTTTGTTTCTAATGGCTCCAAAATTAATATTTCGAGGATAAGGTGAGTATGGGTCTAAATAATCTCAACCAATGGGTTTTAGACAGGTTTAGGTCACCATATTAACCTTATCATTTAGATTTTAACTCTTAGTTAAGTAGTTTTACATTTACCATGTCTCTTTGTATTTTTATATTATATGGTTAATAAACTTACTATAAACTTCCAAGAAAACCTAAAGTGGTTCATTAATGACATAGATAATATTATGTAAGCCCTTTGTCCGAACCTTATATTTTTAAGAATAGAATATCAATTAATAATATAATATTTTTTTAAAAAACTCTTTTATGTCAATTTTGACACTATTTGGTATTTTGTTTTTTTAATTCATAACAACATTATTACTTCGAAAAAAATTCATTTTATAAACCCTAAAATGTCATATTAACCTATAAAATTAGTGTAATTCATTAAAAGTATCAAATTATATTTGTTTGGATATTTATAATATCAATTATTTTAATCTTTCATTAATAAGGTAATTACTACATCATAATTGTGTCATAAATAAATTTAATTATTTAATGTTTAAAAAATATAAATAAAATACCATTATGTAGGAAATATTTTTATCTTTATAATTAATATTTATAGTCGAATTTATATTATGTATAACCCTATATTAAAAATGTTTTATTTATTAAACTTTGATTTTAACTCCTTTAACTCTTCTTTAAATAAAATAATAATAAATATCCTAATCTAATTCAAGTGGACCTAAAGGATTATATTTTATTCCTAAGGTTTTTTTTGGTCAAAAAACACTTATCCAATAGAATTAGGACACTTATACAATAGAGTTAGGGTAATAATTATATCATTTTTACCTTTAATTACCCTATTTACTTTTAACTGTGGTAAATAAAAGTCAAAAGTTACTATTCACAAAAAAAATTATTTTCATCTTATTGAACCACATTTTACTTACTAATATCAACCATGTCTCTCAGATTTTTGAAATTCAACTCACAAAAGCGGTAAAATTATGTTTTATACAAATTTGGAAATGCTCCTGGGAGGTGGGTAAAAGACGGTAAAAAGTTTGATAAAATTTTTATATATCTAAACTTATTATAAAATGAATCTAATGAATTACATTGAACTTTTATAGGTATTATGTATCTATTTTGACCTAAAATAAATTTAAATAAAATAAATAATTATTTAAATAAAAAGTCGGTTTTAAACAATAACTCAATGTTTTTCACTATTCATCAAAAATTGAAAGTTTTCAAGAAAATACCAAAAAATCACCCTAAGCTAATTTCGATATTCCGAATCCAAAAATTAAGTCCATTTTGAAAGGTAAAATTTATAAAATTTCCAAAAGTGGGTATTACTATTCATAACGGCTAGTTTGATTGGTTGCAGTGTGTTAGAATCTCGAAGTTGTACAATGGAAGTTATTGCATTATTCAAAGGGAAACGTACCATAGAAGCTTGGGGTGTTACATTTTCCCCTCCTTCAAATAATTTTTTCCTTGAAATTTATAGAATAATACCGCACAAAAAGATTCAGGTGGTTCTTCATCATAAGTTCCTCGGGTTCCCATGTTGCCTCTTTCATCTTATGGTTTCTCCATAGAACTTTTACCAGACGAGTCGTTCAGTTTCTCAACACTTGTTCTCTTGTATCAAGAATCTTGATAGGCTCTTCTCAATAAGATAGATCGGGTTCCAGTTTTAATTTCTCATAGGTGAGTATATGTGTTGGGTCAGGCGTGTATTTTCTCAACAGTGATACGTGGAACACATCATGAACTTTGGAGAGACTTGGAGGCATTTCCAAATGGTAAGCTACAATCCCAATTCTTTCTAGAATTTCAAAAGTTATGATGTACCTGGGACTCAATTTACCCTTCTTACCAAATTGTATAACTCCCTTCCATGGAGATACCTTCAAGAATACATGATCTCCTACCTAAAATTACAAATCCTTCCTTCGGTTATCAGCATAGCTCTTCTGCCTACTTTGAGCTGCTTTGATGTGGGTTTGTATTACCTTCACCTTTTCCATTGTTTCCTCAACAAGTTCTGGGCCTACGAGTTTTCTTTCACCAACATCATCCCAACTGGTTGGTGTGCGACATCTCTTTTCATATAATGCTTCATATGGTGACATATGAATACTTGAATGGAATCTATTGTTATAGGAAAATTCTACCAGAGGTAAATATTAATCCCACATACCTTGAAAGTCAAGTGAGAAAGATCCCAACATGTCTTCTAAGGTTTGAATAGTTCGTTCTGATTGTCCATCAGTTTGAGGGTGGTAGACAGTGCTCAAATGAAGTTCAGTATCCAGGGATTTCTAAAGACTTTTCCAGAATCTTGATGTAAAATGGGGATCACGGTCAGAAACAATTGATAAGGGTACTCCATGAAGTCGAAGTCTTAGAACTTCATTAATATATAGTCTTGTGAGACGCTCAAGTGGTAAATCTTCTCTTATAGTAAGAAAATGTGCTGACTTGGTAAGACGATCAACAATGACCCATATTGCATTATTCCTTCTAGGAGTATTTGGTAGTCCCATGACAAAGTTCATCATAGTATTATCCCATTTCCACTTACGTATGGGAAGAGTTTGGATGACTTCTCTAGGCTATTGCCATCCAGCTTTCACTTGTTGACAAACCATACATCTTGACACAAAATCAGCAATCTCCCTCTTCATGTTGTCCCACCAAAAATGTTCCTTCAAATCTCTATACATCTTGGTTCTCCCAGGGTGTATAGAGAAATTGGATCTATGAGCATCATCCAACAATTCTCTTTTTAGATCAGGTATGTTAGGAACACAAAGTCTCTTCCCAAATTTCAAAATTCCATCTTCATATACAAAGTCAATCAATCTCCCATCGTTCACAGCTTTAATCTTCTTTTGAAACTCCTCATCATTAGCCTGAGAACTTTTTATCCTTTCTAGTAAAGAAGGTTTGGAAACCATTTGAAAGAGTATTGATGTTCCACCTTCCATGGTTATCCCCATATCCATTTTTACTAGATCCATGTACATAGGATCCCTTTCAACTCTCATATTGTTCAAAACTCCATGATCATTTCTACTCAAAGCATCTTCCACCTTATTTGACTTCCCTGGGTGGTAGTGTATAGTGAAATCATAATCTTTGAGTAGTTCAATCCACCTCCTTTGCCTCATGTTAAGTTTCTTATGTCAAAAAATATACTTTAAACTCTTGTGATCGGTATATATCTCACATTTTTTCACCATAGAGATAGTGTATCCATATCTTCAAAGAAAATATTACAGCTGCTAACTCAAGATCATGAGTAGGATAGTTTTTTTCATGAATTTTTAGCTATCATGATGCATAGGAAATAACTCTATCATTCTGCATAAGGACACAACCAAGTCCTTTCTTTGAAGCATCACTATAAATAACAAACCCATCATTCTCTGATGGTTGAGTCAAGATATGAGCATTGACTAATCTTCTCTTCAATTATTCAAAACATTCTTCACACTATTTTTTCAAAAAAAAATTAACCCCTTTACGTGTGAGCTTGGTTAATGGGTTAGCCAATCAGGAAAAATTCTGGACGAAATGCCGATAATAACCTGCTAAACCAATAAAACTGCGTACCTCAGTTATACTCATCGGTTCTGGCCATTATTGTATCACTCTTATCTTAGAAGGATCAACGGAGATTCCATCCTTAGAGACAATATGGACAAGAAAAGAAATTTCCTGAAGCCAGAATTCACACTTGTTAAACCTCCCATATAATTCATTTCTTCTGAGGGTCTTTAGGATAATGTGCAAATGATTTTCATGATCTTAATAGATTTTGGAGTATACCAAGATATCATCAATAAATACCACTAAAAATTCATCAAGATATTCCTTGAAAACTCTCTTCATTAGATCCATAAAAACAGAGGGTGAATTAGTCATCCCAAAAGGCATTATTGTAAACTTGTAATTACCATACCTAGTTTGAAATGTTGTATTTGGAATGTATTCATTATTTACACACAACTGATGATATCCAAATCGAAGTTAAATCTTTGAAAAATATTGAGCTCCATGAAGTTGGTCAAATAAATCATCAATGATAGGTAGGGGATACTTATTCTTTATTGTTATAGCATTGATCTCCCAATAGTCAATGCACAACCTCATAGATCCGTCTTTCATTTTAACAAAAATGACAGGGTCTCCCCATGGAGAAACACTAGGGCTAATAAATCCCTTATTACTCAATTCCTATAATTTTTTATTTAATTCCACTAATTCCACAGTGGTCATTCTATAAGGGGTCTTAGATATGGGCCTTGAACCAGGAATTAAATCAATGGAAAACTAAATTTCTCGTTCTAGAGGATGTTCAGGTAAATCTTCTAGAAACACATCAACATATTCTTGCACAATAAGTATGTAATCTATTTGAACATTATTTTCCTCACCCACAGTTATTTCATTCTATTCCTCCCCAATAATTGAATTTAGTTGAGCTACTAGGGGTGGATCTAGATAAGAATCAGATGGTGACATTTCTGCTCTAAAGATAAGGTACTCCTTATCATCATCAAAAATTGTAACCTCCTTCTTCTTATAATAAATTTTCACATCAGGGTTTGAAATCCAATCCATGCAGATGATTATATCAAATTCAATCATGTTTATGATGATGAGATCAGTAGATAAATAACATTTATATGACTTAATGGGAACTGATTCACAAAACTTTGTTGCAATTATACTTCCCTTGAGAGTTTTTACTGACAACTCTATTGTTAAATCAAATTGGAAATATCTAATTTTCTTAGAAAACTAGGAATATATGAAACAATGTGATGATCTAGAATCAAATAAAGTATTTTCTAAACTTGAGGAAACCATTAAATTACCTGCCACCACATCTTTCAGAGCTTCAACCTCAGTAGTAGTGATAGCATAAGCTTGGACTTTATCCCTTGTCCTTTTCTGAGGTAAGTTTCCTTGGCACTTAGGATGTTCATTTGCATAATGCCCCCTTTCTCTAAAATGGTATCATTCGACATTGACAGCCTCTTTCTTCCCCTTAAAATCATGAGCTTGGTGGTCATTTTCACCATACTTGTAACAGACTCTCATTCCCTTCAGGAAAGTACTGGGGTATTTCTTCCCACATTTACTGCAGGATGGATATTTAACTTTTCCCTTCTTCCCCTTATTTCCATTTATAGAGTGTTCAGTAGATCTCTTCTTCTCTTTCTTTGCTTTAAAGTTGTAAGACTTAGAGAAATTCTTTTCTGTCTTGATATCACATGAGACAATATCTTCACACGACAAGAAGGATTGTGAGACTAATGCTCGATGGAGAAATTGTTTTAACCCATCAAAGAAATGATCAATCTTACTTCTTGGGATACGTATATAATCTGCAGCATACCTTTCTAACCTTGTAAAGTTATCCTCATACTTTGCAACATTATCATCCTCATTTTGACTCAGACTCAAAAATTATCTTTCTATATCTGCTCAATGGTCATGAGGAAAGTATTTTTATAAGAAAATCTCTTTAAACTTCCTCCATTCTATGTTTGATACTTCTTCATATTCCTTTCTATTTTAGATTAATGACCACCATTGATCTGCATCTCCTGTGAGGTGATAAACTGTCATGACAACTTTTTCCCTTTCATTACTCCCCAAAGCGTGAAATATTTTCTCTAAGGAACTTATCTATTGCTCAGCTACCAATGGATTTTTATTCCCATTAAATTTTGGTGGTTATTGCCTCATGAATTGGTCTAACATTTATCCTCCACATTGTGGATCAGGGTGCTCCATACAGGTAAGGTTATTATTCATAACCTGGGTGAGTTGTCCCAGTATGGTGATAAGCTGATCAACACCAGTTGTATCACCAGATCCACTATAATTATCTTGAGTAGGAGGTAAATCCATACATGTATTACGTGCATTGATACGGCTTCTATTCCTTCCACTATGCGCAATTTCTAAACAATGTTATACACTAGATTAGTTTATGAATCGCAATACATAATTCCAAACTTGTAAAACACTTAACATAAATTGAACAGTATATGGATATAATCCATAATCATAAAAATGTTTTATTTGAGTAAGTATATACTCATAAACCCTTTATAATGGTTTTTAAAGAAAATGAGAATTATCCTAAGCATATCCCTTGGGAGTGTCGTAACCAAGAGTGTAGCAAGGCCCGTTGTCGTGCACCAGTTCCCGTTTGAGTCTAGATCAAAGCGGTGTTTTTAGGTTTTACCCCTAGGTACATCTGTTTCAGAGCCACCTCTACTTGCTTGTATCTAGATAGGGATGTATTTCTTGGAAAACTCATAAAATCTCTATAGTACCAAAATTCCAGGAAGTTCTTCTACACTAATCCTCAAAGTCTATCTTAGGGAAATGTTCTCTAATCAGAGTTTTTCTAAATCTAGCATCCAAGGTTTGTACTAAACTTCCTCTGATACCAATTGTAACGCCCCGACCCCAGTTACCCAGAGTTGGTGCATTATTACATAACATTTTCATGATCACAAAAGATCAAGTCTCGAAAGACCGATTAGTTTAGTAGCCTTCGAAATACTAGATACATTCATAAGTTTTACATTACACTATAAAATGAAAAACTGCAACAACATAGTCTCCATAGGCCACACTCATATCCCTTATACTATCCTTGTAGTTCATTTATAATATACTTCATCGCATACTGGGAAAAATAAAACATATAAAGGGGTGAGCTCAGATGCTCAGTAATGATAAAAATATAGCGGAAACTTTCATGAATAAGAATAAACATTTAAGGAAATGTATAAGAATAAAAAAAAGCCTTTTAAACTTGAACTTCAGCATAATATGTAAAAGATAAAATCAAATAATGAAATTTACTTATTAACATGGATATTCTACTAGTCTAATAATCACATGCAATATCAATAGCCACTTTCATAATGATGGAATGCATAATGTCAGACTTCATGACCACATGGTCAAGGCCTTGTGCCAAGACTAAAAATAAGATTTTTTCAATGCCTTGTGCCAAGACACTATTTTGTCTCATGAGACCTACCGATGCATTGAGGACCTATAGTGGGCTTCACCCGTCACTTACTAAGTCCAATGAATTCCTCATATGAAAAGGTTTAAACATAACATAAACATTCGTATTAAAACTAGCATACGAAATGTCAATATTTTATCCATAAACCATGAATGGTATGAAATAACACATCCATAGTCAAACATATCACAAAACCTTCAATACAATATGGAATATTTGTATCATAATAATTCAACTTCAAACAAGTTTAAAATCCATCAAAGGATGTTGACATAGATGAAATGAAAACTATTTGAAAGAAATACCTCTTTATATTTTGAAAACATTTAAAAGAAAACATTTATCTTAGAAATATTCTTATTAGCTTGTAAGGGAATATTCGACGATGTTATAACGGCGGAAAATAGCCACACCCGCTGTATAAGTTAAAAAAAGACATTCTTACCTTAATTTTGTCGAAAAGGTCATAAAGTACCTTGTTTGGAAAACGACGGAAAGATTCCTTTCAAAACATATAATTTCAAATAAGGGTATAAATTACTTTAACCTATTGTCTATTAAATAGTAAAAATGTTTTGAAATTCATTTTTAAGAAACATGGTTGTGGATGATAAAGAGGTCCCAATAGATACTTACGTAAAAACAACCTCGGATAATAAAGAGATTGTGAAATTAACCATTACCTTGTACTTTTCCTTGGTCGAGGGTACATTAACCTTCTGTATGATAGTTAAATCATTTTTATTAAATTAAAAAAGAACCATATACATAAATATGATATCATATATGATCTTTTAATATTGCTTTGTTAATAATATTTTAGTATTATCATCGTTTCGGGTTTTAACTGATTCATTTTACTTTATATGTTTTGATATATAAGACGTGTTTGTTATGGATAGGATGTATCTTATTAATATCCAGAATGATATCAAGTCTTTATAAATTATTTTTAATCATCAAATGAAAATTATTCTTGAATGGTATGATGGGGAAATGAATCTCATCGCGTTCGTGGAGACGGTAATCCGTACGTACGCACGAGTGACAATATCATTCGTTTGATATTAAAATACTATATAATTTGATGGTATATAATATATAAAGAATAATTATCATTTTATATTTATTATTTACATTAGTTATACTCATTATTATACCCATCCAAATAATGAAGTGTTTGAATAACAAACTTCACCGCGACGTGAAGACGGTAAGTCGTGCGTACGCACGCATGGTGACTTTGTCATTTATAGGATGGATAGAATTACAAATATTGTTGTGCAATTTTTATAATAACATCACATTATATATAATATAGTGGATTTATTATTTTATAATGGAAACAACAAAGAAAGAGAAAGTGGAAGAAGAAAAGAACTTGAAAGAGGTGATAAATTTTTACCTCTTCTTTGGGTTCTTCCTTTTGATTTGATCAAAATGGATTCTTAAGTTGGATTTATGACTAAATTAAGGCCTCTAGGATGGATGGAGGACAGTTGATAGGATATTTGGGCAAGTTTTGTCCAAACCAAATGGCTTTGGAGGTGTGAAATTGAGAGAAGGGGGAGTGCCCTTTTATAAGAGGGGTGAGGGGCACCTTAGGAAAAGATTGAAATATTATTTTATAATAAAATAATTTTTAGTTTATAATGGCTCCAAAATAATTTATTTATAGGATAAGGTGGTTATGGGTAGAAATCCTCTCAACTAATGGGTTTTATATAGGTTTAGGCTACCATATTAACCTTATCATTTAGATTTAACTCTTAGATAAATAGTTTGACATTTACCATGTCTCCTTGTATTTTTTTATTATATGGTTAATAAACTTACTATAAACTTTCAAGAGAACCTCAAGTGGTTTTTTAATGACATATATAATATTATTTAAGCCATTTGACCAAACCTTATATTTTTAGTAATAGAATATCAATTAATAATATAATATTTGTTTTAAAAACTCTTTTATGTCAATTTTGACACTATTTGGTATTTTGTTTTTTTAATTCATAACAGCATTATTACTTAGAAAATAATTCATTTAATAAACCCTAACATGTCATATTAGCCTATAAAATTAGTTTAATTCATTTAAAGTCTCAAATTAGATTTTTTTTGGACATTTATAATATCAATTATTTTAATCTTTCATTAATAAGGTAATTACTGCATCATAATTGTGTCATACATAAATTTAATTATTTAATGTCTAAAAATTATAAATAAAATACCATTATGTAGGAAATAGTTTTATCTTTCTAATGAATATTTATATTCGAATTGATCTTATGTATAACCCTATATTAAAAATGGTTTAGTTATTAAACATTGATTATAACTCTTTTAACTCTTCTTTAAATAAAATAATAATAAATGTCCTAATATAATCCAAGTGGACCTAAAGGATCATATTTTATTCCTAAGGTTGTTTTCGGTCAAAAAACATTTATCCAGAAAAATTGGGACATGTGTTATGGTAATAATAATATCATTTTTACCTTTAATTACCCTATTTACTTTTAACCGTGGTAAATAAAAGTCAAAAGTTAATATTCACCAAAAATTATTTTCATCTTATTGAACCAAATTTTACTTACTGATATCAACCATGTCTCTCAGATTTTTGAAATTCAACTCATAGAAGAGGTAAAATAATGTTTTATACAAATTTGGAAATGCTCCTAGGAGGTGGGTAAAAGACGGTAAAAAGTTCGATAAAATTTTTATATATCTAAACTTATTATAAAATGACTTCAATTAATTACATTGAACTTATATAGGTATTATGTATCTATTTTGACCTAAAATAAATTTAAATAAAATAAATAATTATTTAAATAAAAAGTTTTTTTTAAACAATAACTCAGTGTTTTTCACTATTCATCAAAAATTGAAAGTTTTCAGAAAAATACCAAAAATTCACCCTAAGCTAATTTCGATATTCCGAATCCAAAAAATAAAGTCAATTTTGAAAGATAAAATTTATAAAATTTCAAAAAGTGGGTATTACTATTCATAACGGCTAGTTTGATTGGTCGCGGTGTGTTAGAATCTCGAAGTTGCGTACAATGCAATATATTGCATTATTCAAAGGGAAACTTGCTGTGGAAGCTTAGGGTGTTACATCCTCCAATTAGGGTATAAAATATTTATCCTACAATGAATTTTTACATCCAAGTAAGACATAAACTATGTGGCATTTGGGCCAGTTGGGAAGTCATTATCATCAAAGTTAATTATCACCCTTTTCTCTCCATGTGAGAATGAAAGTTTTGGTAAATGTGTAATCCCACACCTACCATCTTTAGGTATAGTTCTCTTTGGTGAATAAGAAGATCTGAAAATAATTTTAAGAAATATAAGTTTAATTTCATTAAACAATTTAATTACTATAGATATATATTTAAATAAAAAACATACATACATTAGTCCTCCTGCCTGAGTGCCTATTATTTTGAAATATGTATGATACCTCAATAAAAGTATGTGTACCTGTATTTTATTAAAATTAAATAAATGTAATAAATAAAATTTTTATTATTCTTAATAGATAAAAAAATATAAATGAAAAAAAAATTGAATAAAAAATTTATTTCAACCACAAACATATTATAATGATAAAAAATGTATAACTACAAGCACTTATAAATACAAACAATTAAAACCAAAAAAAATTACAGACACAAACAATTTATATTCATAAATAAATTATAACATTAAAACAATATTAACAAAAAAGTATAATTGATAATAAAATGTATCAAAACAAATGATTTGATGAATAAAATTTATAACTAATAGATAATTAATTTATCTTCAAAACTAAAAAAAAATAACTTAAAAATTTTGGATGTAAATAGATCTTGAATGTTGTTGAACTCACTCAAAGGCGGTGGAAACAGGGTGAACACTGCAAGATTGAAGAGAAACATTTAATCACATATAAAAATAGATAATTTAAATATTTATACATTTTTAAGAAATAATTTATATCTTAAAAAAAATTATAAGTGAAAAAAAGTTACAAAAAAATTAATCAAAAGTCGTTATAACAGCAAAAAAATTATAAATAAAAAAATAACTTACAAAATTTGAAGATTGATAATGAAAAATAGATTATAAATATTTACCTGAATAATTAGGAGAGTAATTTAGTGTTTTCCCATGTCCTTAATCATGATCATTTCTTATAGTGTGGACTATGTCTGCATTATAATCATTGTTATCATTCAGAAATCATGTAATAGATGAAGAAACCTCATATGAATTCATAACATCATCATTATCCTCATCACCCAAATGAATTATTTTCCCTTAAAAAATTATGTACCATTAATCATTTGATGGATCAATAACATAAAATATTTTCTTTACATGTTTCTTCACAATAAATGGTTCCTCTTTAAAACTAAATCTTTTCAAATCAATGTGTGTAAATCCATAATCATCATGTTTCACACCACTTTTACTATCAACCCAGTTATTCTTAAAAAAATTTACTAGAAATTTAGTATAATAAATTTCCCATATATCCTTAAGAACTCCAAAAATGTCATTGATGTGGAAATTGGGTTTTTATCTTTTTCACTTGAAAAATGCAGTGCTTCAACAATGACCATTACCCTTCTATTTTGAATAGTACTCTTGTCATCCAAATTTTTTGTGTAAAATGTGTTAACATTTAAAAAAACCAGACCATGTGATAACATTAATATATGGTACCCTTGAAAACCATTTCAATGTTTATAATGTAGATAAATCTATGTTGACTTTCTCTTTAAACCATGAAACAAATATCTTTTTATGCTCAATCATAAATCAATTTTCATTTCTTTTCATATATCATACCTTTAATCCAATAATATGTGATGATATGTATGGTTGAACCTCATCTGTGTTATTCAAAATGTATAAATGTACTTGCATCACTTCATCGCGTAGAATAAAATTTACCTTTAATCCATGAATCCCTCTACCTTAACTATAAACTATAAAATGTTAAGATATAGGGAGACCAATATAATTCAATTTATATAAATAATAGTGTAGAAATCAATCATCTCTTCTAATAAATATTTTTGAACAATAAAGGCCTCCGATTGATGATTATTTTTAACATATCCTTTCAAAATTTTCATATATCTTTCAAAATGATACATCCAAAATAAATAAATAGGCTCACATATTCTTATCTCACACACCAAATGAATCACCAGATGAACCATTATATTAAAAAACATTAGTGGGAAATATATTTCTAGTTGATAAAGTATGAGTGAAGCTTCATTATCCAACACATCTAATAAATTTGGATCAAATAATTTGCTGCAAATGGATTTGAAAAAATAACATAATCTGATGATAGTATTTCTGAAAGGCATTAGAAATATTCCACGTAGTGCGAACGATAACAGTTGTTTCATCAATACATGACAATCATGATATTTCATACCTATTAATTTAAAATACTTCAATGACAAGAAATTCTTCACATTTGAAGAATATACATTGGGTACTTAAATACCATGCAGACACGGACAAACATTTATCTTATCACTCTTGATTAATGTGTGATAAGACAAAGGTAAATATATTCTTTTTTCTTTCATTGTGGAAGATAACTCCAAATGTATTCTCATGGATATCAAGTCCAATATAGCATGAAATTCATATTTTATCTTTCATTTTATGTCTGAAAAATTATAGTAAAACTATCACATGGTTTTTTATCAACATGCATAACATTAATATTATGTTTTATCTCTAAAAAAATATAATAAGGTAGTTCGAATAAGATAGACTGTTTCTTCTAGATATTTTTTTGATGGCCAGAAATTCTTTTCGTTCCAAATGTGAAATCAATATTTTTCACCTTGTCGTAATATTCTTTAGCTGACAATGGTTATGGGGGAATATTATATTCCTATAAATTGTTAAATTCTTTTTTCAATCTATGATAAGGATTATTGATTCACAAAAAAATATTTGATGTCCCATGTACACTATCTTTATTTCATTCTATAATTGATAATATGAAGTCTCTTCTTCAAAAACTGGACATGCTTTATGTCCCTTAACTCTGTAGCTAGATAAGTTTCCATATGGAGGAAAGTTTTTTATAGTGAACATTATCATAGAACACAAAATAAAATACTCTTTCTTGTATGCATCAAAAAAATTAATACATGTATCCCATAAAAGTTAAAAATCATAAACCAATGGTTAAAGATATATATCAATATCATTTTTTGGCTATTTTTGTCCAAAAATCATCAACCTCATCATAAAATATTTTTTCTTCATACATATATATGGGTACAAGTTGTAAACTACCAAAACAAAAATCCATGAACTATGTTGGATTCTAAGGCTTCAATATGGTTTCATTCCATCTGTATATAGTCCCATTCTGATATTTCTAGCTTCACTTCCAAAATCATTAAATTTTTTATCAAATCTATTCAATTATGGTGAATTGGAAGGATGGCGTAAGTTTCCATCAGAGATGCGATCATCTATATGTCATCTTAACCTTTTTTCATCATTTGAATTTGCAAATAATTGCTTCAAATAAGGAATTTTTGGAAGGTTGTAAATTGCTTTACTAGGAGGTTTGATGTCGGTGCCTAAGAATGAATCAAAGTTCAATTTTTTATCTATCTTATATCATGATTTCCCACATTTAGAACATTTTGATAAACATTTATATTCTTTCCTATATAACACACAATCATTGGGGAAATAATATATTTTTTTATTCCCCAATCCCATTGGGAAAAATATTTTTATTGCATCATAATTAGAATCTGGAAGATCATTTCCTTCAAGAAGTAACTCTTTTAAAAGTTTAAGGAATTTAGAGAAAATTTTATCACTCCACCCATTTCTTTCTTTCAAGTTAACTAATCTCAAAATTGTTGATAACATTGTAAATTTAGTGCAACATGAGAATAGTTGTTTCTAAAAATATTCATAAAATTGTTCAACGGTAGTTATTTTTTTTATGGTTTCAATGCCCACATCATGAATTAATTCTTTAATACAATCCTCTGTTTCATGCTGGATATTTTCATCAACATTAGATATTGAATTTTTTGTTATTTCACCATGCCAGATCCAATGTGTATAATTATGGATAAAACCACAACAAATTAGATAATCCTTGATTTATATGGAATTTAACTTTCTTATATTCAAACACTTCATGCATAGACAGAAAATCAAATCTTTGTTTTCAATATTTTGTTCAGTAAATTCCAAGAAATCATCAACTCTTATTTCATATTTGTCAATGGTTCTTCATAAATTTATCCAATTACAATCAATTTATTACATAAGATCATAATATAAAAGGTAAATATATTAAAACATTTAAATATTTAAAAATATATATAAATAGATAAATTTTAAACATAAAAACATATAATCAAAACAATAAATTATGGATAATTATTCAATCATTACAAAAAATTATACATAATGATCAAAACATATCACAAAAAAAATTAAATAAAAGTGATTAAACATACATAAAAACATATGATTTAAACATGCATAATTTTTTTAACAAATAATTTGTCTTAAAAAAATATAAAAATTAAAAACAAGTTATAATAAAAATATTAATAAAAAGTCATTATATCGACAGAAACAATTTATAAATGAAAAAAATTAAAAAAAATGATTTCAACCACAAAAAAATTATAATGATAAAAAAATTATAAATACAAAAAATTATACAGATAAACAGTTCCATAAATTTTTAAATTATAGTGACAAAAAAATTATAATAATAAAAATATTATGACATTAAACAAATTTTAACAAAAAATATAATTGATAATAAAATACATAAAAAATGAATGGATAAATCAAATTTATAAAAATTAGATAATTAATTTATTTTCAAAAATAAAATAAAAAATAACTTAAAAATTTGAAAGGTCAATAATGAAAAATAGATCCTAAATTTCAATCAACTCACTCAAAGTTTATGGCAATAGGGTTAATGCTACAAGATTTAAGAAAAATGAGTGAAAAAACGAACTTAAAAAAACCAATAAAAACCTTGAAATGTGGTTGTGGTTCGACCGAGATAGCTCAAGAATCATGAAAGAAGGATGAAGGATGAAATATTGAGGAGAAAAAATGTGAAAAGATGATGAAAATCAACATCAAGACAAGAACAAGCATTATCAAGGGTGGTAGGGTGTTGTTTGGTATCATCGTCCGTCGAGATGATGGGTTTTAATCAAAAATGAAATGAGGATTTTGGGGGGTTGCGGGGTTTAAAACACTTTTAATGCCTGTTTGTTATAAAACTAACATTAAAATTTATTCTAAATCTCTTTTAATGTCAATTTTATAAAAAAATAACGTTAAAAGTTACTTGCATCACTTTTAACATCAGTTTCTAAAAAACCAACATTAAAACCCCGATGTCTAAGCCCTTATTTCTACATGTGGATGTCCAATGTTTCATGTTATCCTCTATGTCCAATGATCTTATAAAGAAATATAAGGATATGGATGCATATAAAATTATTTCTCACCTTAAGGATCTCTATCAATGGAAGGTGAGATCAGAGATATATGAGATCTCCAATGCACTATTCACATGCAAGCTTGGAGAGTCAGTACCAACTGGTCCACATGTAGTTGAGATGATTGGATGCATTGAGTGCTCGTACATATTGGTTTTTAAGATTCTCAATGAGCTACATACAGATCTCATTCTGTTCTCATTACCTAAAAACTTCTCTAGTTTTTTTGTGAATTATAATATGAGAAATAGGGAGAAGACACTTTCAGAACTTCTTACACATATTCACCAAGTTGATAAAGACATGGGGAATGAAAAACCCATTATCCTTATACTTAATAAGAAAAGGAATAATAGGGTAATGGGGTTGGAGACTCATTCCAAGTCTAATGATCTGGACTATCATCCTTCCAAAAAGAATAAGATCTAGAGGCGAGGAAAGGAATAGGATGCAGTATGTTTTGAATGTGGAAAACAAGTCCACTGGAAGAGGAATTTCACCCATCCAAATAAGAAAGGGGAATATTTAGGTGAATTCATTATTGAGTGTAATATTTCCATATCTATAATTTTGGTATTAGATATTACCTATAGTGCTCACATTTTTATCTAAATACAGGAACCAAGTAAATTTCAAAACATTACCAAATATGAGGTAGATCTACTGGCTACCAATGGAGTGAGGATGGCTTTTATATCCACTGGAGACTACGATCTCACATTGATGATAGGATTTATTTTGGTTTTAAATAATTTTTATTATGTTTCTAGTGTTACCAATAACATTATTTTTATTTCTTGTTTATATATGGATGTATTTATTTTTAGCTTTGGAAATAAAGGTTGCCACTTTTATAAAGATAACATGTGTTATGGTATGGGAAAGTTTAATAATAGTATTTATATATTAAATTAAATAAACAAAATATTGTAAATTGAAAACAAAATAAATATGAAAAACTTATATAACACCCATTTATAGCATCACTATCTTGGTCACGTAAATAAGAAGCGTTTAAAAAATCTTTATCAATATGGTTACTTAGAATCTTTTGAGCTTAATTCACTTGAAATATGTCATGATTATTTATAAGGTAAGATGACTAAACCACCATTATATGGTTGATGTGATAGGGTCATAGAGCTTCTAGATTTGGTACACACTAATGTGTGTGGACCTTTTCAAGTAGAGGTTGTGGATTCTCATACTTTATTACTTTTACCGATGACATGATAAGGTGGGTTATATATAATTAATGAGGTATAATTTTGAATACTTTGAGATGTTAAAATAGTTCAAGAATGGGGTTGAGAATTATCTTGGTAAAAAGATAAATAAACTTTGATCGAATCGAGGTAGTGAATATCTTAACCATGACTTTCAACTTTCTACAGGAGTATGGGATTTTATCTCAACTCTCTCCACCTTATACACTAAAGTGGAATAGTGTTAGTTAAAGGAGGAATCATACCTTGTTGAAAATGGTAATGCCAATGGTGAGTCACACAAGCCTTCCATTATCCTTTTGGGGATATGCATTATAGATAGTATCATACTTACTAAACTGAGTACCAACTAAAGTGAAAAATAGTAATTCCTTCAAGTTATGGAGTGGAAAGAAACCAATTTTTTCTTATGTTCAATATTGGGGTTGTGAGGAATTTGTTAATACTATATTAAGAAACAAACTAGAACCTCGAGTTATGAAGTGTATCTTTATAGGTTATCCTAAGGATTAAAGGGGATACTATTTATACAACCCTTCAGATAAGAAAGTAATTATCACAAGATAGGTTATCTTTCTTGATAGGGATCACATACTCAAGCAGGATAGTGGGATCAATATTAACTTTGATGAAATTGATGCTCAAAATACACAAGAGTTTGTATATTAACCGATTCTACAGATCCCCATGGAAAAAGTTATTCCTAAAACACAAGTGTTGCATAAGGGAACTAGAGATGTAAGAGAACCAGAGAGATATGGTTTTATAGTCATTGATAATGGTGACTCATTATTGGTTGAAAATAATGATCCTCTATCCTATAAGGAGGAAATAGAGAGTTTAAAGGATGCAAGATGGAAATAAGCCATGAATTATAGGATGAATTCTATTTATCAAAACCAAGTTTGGATTCTAATAGATCTTCTAGTTAATGAAAATCATGTTGGGTTTAAATGTGTATTCAATAGAAATTTGGATGTGTAAGGTAAATTAAATACCTATAAAGCATGGCTAGTTATTAAAGGGTTTATAAAACATCAAGTAATTGACTACAATGTAACCTTTTATCAATTTTTTATATTTAAATCCATCAGAATTTTTTTCATAGAAAACAAGAACCTTCAAGAGGATGTGTGTATGACACAACCAGAATGGTTTGTGACTCCAGAAAATGCCAAAAAGGTGTGAAAGTTTCAAGGATATTTCTATAGATTAAAGCAAGCATCCGGGTCATGGAACATTTGATTCAATAAAGCTATAAAGAAATTTGGTTTCATTAAGAATGAATGTAAGTCGTGTATTTACAAGTGGTTTAGTGTAAGTATATCAGTTTTCATAGTAGTATATGTTGATGACATTTTACTTATTGGAAACAATATACTTGTATTATAAGAGGTTAAGGCATGGTTGAGCAAGTGCTTCTCCATGAAGGAATTAGGTGAACCATCCTACATTCTAGGGATCAAGATCATGTGTGATAGATCCCATAAGCTACTTAGACTAAGATAAGGTACATACATTGGACAAATACTAAAGAGGTTCAGTATAGAATAATCCAAAAGGGGATTAGTTCTAGTATCACATAGTATACATCTTTTTAAGAAAATTTTTCCTTTGACACAAGAGGAAAGAAAGAGAATGATTAAGATCCCATGAAATTATATGATAGGATATATCATGTATTGCATATTATGTATAAGGCTTGATGTTTCCTATGCTTTGATCATGGTAGACAAATATAATGTAGATCCAAGTGAACAACATTGGACAGTTTTCAAGGTTATCCTTAAGTATATGAGGTGAAATAAGGATATATTCCTAGTGTATGGAGTTGGTGAAGAGATAATCATCAAGGGTTTTATAGATTATAGCTTTCAGATATATTATAATGATTTGAAGTCATAGTCTGGATATATATTTTGTCTCAATGGTGGAGTTGTGAGCTGTAACAGTTCAAGCTAACCATTTTTCATCAATTCTACAGTAGAGTCTGAGTATATTGTGGCATCCAATGCATCCAAGGAATTAGTTTAGATTCAAAACTTTATATAAGATCTTGATGTGGTACCTAACAGTAAAGATCCCATCATAGTTTACTATGTAACACTGAAGTAGTGGATTTATCTAAGGAGCCGAGTTCACACCAAATGACAAAGAACATACTTTATAAGTTTATCTCTTGGGGGATTTTTCTCAATGAGGTGAAGTTGTGATGATCAGAGTATCCATAGAGAAAATTGTGGTGGACCCCTTGACTAAGGCTTTATCTCAGTATAAAAATGAGTATCATGTGAGAGCTAGTAGACTAAATGTTATTGTCAGTTGGCTCTAGTTAAAGTGAGATTCTATTAGATTCAGTGACCTAGAAGCAACTTATTTAGTACTTGATTGCATTTTTTCATTATTAATGAAGTTTTTTTATCACATTATTATTATTCATCTACATGAAATTTATATGTGATAATTTCATAAGAATATATATTGTACTAAAAGGTCATAATAGTTCCTCACTATGATGAGAACCTAGAGGTGTAACAACATTATTCTTGAACCTTAATCTATGTATGGATGATATTTTATAATGGTACACATAAGATATAGGCTATCAATTTTAGGAGGCTCATAAGTCATTGATACAATTTATCATGGTGTTCACCATTGGTAATATCCAAGATAAGAGGATATGATAATAGACTCATCAATATGAAATCCACATTTTCATGTGTTATTGGATGTTCCTTTATATGGATGTGTGCATTGATCCTTAGACTTTAATATTATCATTAATTTATATCATGAATAACATGCTTTAATGTATTTAAAAAACCATGATAACATGTGATCACAGTGAGTTAGGATATGTTGGGTTTATCACGAGTGATATTTCATTAATAGATAATGTGCACAAGGATTTATCCCTTTTGTCCCTTAATAGAAGTTGATATCTCATGCCCTTTAATGGGAATGAAATTTCCAGCATGAATCCATGTCCATGGTTTTTAGTGGGTGAGTTCATTTTTATAAATTCAAAGAAAGAGATATCGAGCTTATAGGTTGATTACACTGGCATGCAACCTTCTTGATTCAAGATATCATTATAAAGGGATTATATTATAAGGTAAGCATTTGTAGGAGGTTGGATGTCATTGTGACATGAATTCTTTCTCTATGGGTGCCTTGTCATATTGCTAGACACTAACCTTGGAATTTAGGTGATTATGCCTAATGCCACTAAGAAGGAGGCCTATAGGGTTACACATTTAGTGTATCTGTAATCTCAGTTAAATTCAATTAATGAATTTAACAAGTTAGAATAAATGGTATTTATTCTAGTTCGGTTGATCTCTATAATTTAATTATAGGTTATTAATAAGAATAATTTATTTAAATGATAATAATAAGTATTTGTTTGAATTTTTACAAAATAAAACATTTATTATATTTATTGTAGAATAATGCAGTGAAATGTATTTATTATATATTTATTATTTTAGGATCGGTAAATATTGATGAGGGAAATTGATTTGAGCTTAATGATCTGATTAGACATAGTGTAAATGATATTTATTTATATTCCTAATGTGTTTTTCATGTTAAGTAATTAATATTATTATTATTATGGACATGGGGTCAACTAAGAATATTAAATAAGGTGACGGGATTGTGTGTGATTTTCCAACCCTAAACCTATCATAATAAATATATAACTATGTCGCTTTCCATAATGGACTTTTGGTGTTAACAACGGATAGAGAGCGAATTGCTCAATCCCTAGAGTGAATTATCTCTTCCTCCTATCTCAAACCTTCAATAGAATACTAAGATTTTTTCCTCCTTTGAGAAGAATATTATTTTAGTCAACCATGAATGATGCAAGTGATCAAGATCTTTCATGCTAGCACCTGATGATTCTACAACATCGTTCTTAGATTGTGGTGCACATGTAGATCACCTCTAGAGGGATTATACAATTGTATATTTCATTTAAATCAAGGTATGATGAGATATAGTTAACTAGATCATCAATGAAAGTGGAATTAGAAGTTGAGGTGATTCTATGTCTGCTCATAAATTAATTATAAATTACATGTGAAGATCCTCCTCTTCTAGTTCCAGTGTTTTAATATACTCAATTAAACTGCGGTTTTCATTGGACATGACGTTTTGATCATGTGTATCAATGACTACATGTGAATTAAGACTAAAATCTAAGTTGTTCATACCATTAAAGTATTCTTCTACTATGCCCAAAACCATCAGGAAAAACTTCTTCCATAGGGACCTATAGAATTTATTCATATACCAACTCTTGTGTATCTTGAGCATCGAATTCATCGAATTAAATCTTGATCTCACTATCCTTCATTAGGATGTGTTCCCTATAAAGTAATATAGATTTCCTAGAAACTATAACCTTTTTATCTGAGGGATCATATAGGTAGTATCCCCTCGTTTCCTTGGGGTAACCGATAAAGATACACTTCATGACCTTAGGTGTATGTTTGATACTTGATCTAGCCTTAACAAACACCACACACCCCCATGAATTAATATATGACAAAATGGTTTCTTTCTACTCTATAACTCAAATATAATATTATTTTCCACTTTAGTTGGTACTCAGTTTAGTATTTATATTATTGTGTGTAATGCATATCCCCAAAAGGATAATGGAAGGAATGCATGACTCATCATAAAACCTTACCATGTCCATTAGGGTTTGGTTCCTCGTTTTACTAAAACCACTCCATTGTGGTGTATAAGGTGGAGTGATTTTAGATACAATACCATACTCCTATCAAAAAGTCAATAAACTCTTGGTTAAGATATTCAACACCTTGATTTGAACAATTTATTTATCTTCTTACCAAGATGATTCTCAACTTTATTCTTTAAATGTTTGAACTTATAAAAGGATTTGAACTTATACCTCATCAAGTAGATGTAATCTCACCCACTCAAGTTGTCATAAAAATTCATAAAATATGATAATCCGCATATAGTTTATACTTGAAAATGTTTTCACACGTTAATATATAAAAATTATAGAATCTTTGTGAGCCTTTTACCTTGACCACTAAATAGTGGTTTGTCCATCTTTCCCTATAAACAAGCATAAAATCTTTCAAGTGGTTTAATCTCAAAAGATTCTAAGTAACTATCTTGATAGAGCCTCATTAAACGCTTCTCATTTACATGACCAAGAGGGTGATTCTATAACTGGGTGTGAAGTGAGTTGTATGAATTTGATTCATTATCAATTTAAAATATTTAGTTTTCATGATTTAATACATAAATACCATTATTCAATTGTGTCATATTGTAACATGTGTTATCTTTATAAAAGTGGAGACTCTTATTTACAAAGCTGAAAATAAATCCATATGTGTCTAAAAAAGAAATATAGATGGTATTTTTAGTAACACTATTCACATAATAATAGTACTTTAAAACCAATAAAATTCTTTTTGAAAGAATGAGGTGGCAGTATCCAATGGATAGAGCAGTCAGCCTCACCCCATTGGCAGCCTGTAGATCCACCTCACCTATGAAAGCCTTCTGAAATCTACTTGGTTCATGTATTTGGATACAAATGTGAGAACCACATGAAAAATATAATATCCAACTTGTAGATACAGAAATATTACACTTGATAATTAACACGCTTTAAGCTTACCCTTTCTTCTTTGGCTGGGTGCAATTACTCTTCTAGTGTCCTTACTTTCCACATGAAAAAACACAATGCATTCTACTCCTTTACTTCTCTATGGATCTTTTTATTCATGGAAAGATGATGCTATAAATCCTAATACTCGGAATGAGTCATCAAGACCTTTTCCTTGTTCTTCCTTTTCTTATTCACCATAAGAAATATTAGTTTTTTATTCCCCATTTCTTTGTCAACTTGGAAAATAAGAGTAAGAAGTTCAGAAAAATTATTCTCACTATTACTCATATTATAATTCATAATGAAATTGGAGAAGGTTTTAGGTAGTGAGGATAGAATGAGATCTGTTTTCAAATAATCATGGATCTTAAACCCCAATATCTCTAAGAATTATATATATTAAATCATCTTAACTATATGAGGCCCAGCTGACACCGACTCTCCAATCTTGCATGTAGACATTGTATTAGAGATCCCATATCACTCTTGTCTCACCTTCTTCTAATAGAGATAAAAAAGGTGAGATATGATACCATTTGCATCCATATCCTCATATTGCTTTAGATTCTCACTGGAAATTGAGGATAGAATGAAATATTGGACATCCATTACATCATACACATATTTTAGGTAGAGCGATACTTCTTTCACACTAACTTATTTAGCAAGCGACTTAGGAAGTGAGGTTTCCAGCATGTATAATTTTTGTTCATGGTGTAGTATAACGCGTAAGATCCTATACCATTACTAGAAATTTTAGTTTATGAGAAGGTTTTAATTCTCTATTATGGATCGTGGTTATATGTTTGAAGTTGCGTGGCCTTCCATTTCTACAAAATTTAAGAGCAGATTATTAGTAATTACTTGATTACCAAATTAGATTAACAAATTTATGTTTGTTAATATCACACTATTTTGTAGAAACATAATATCCCTCTCCATTAGTTTCAAAATATCATGTTATATAGATATCATTTTAGTGTCAAGGAACCATATTCCACTTCTTATAATATAGACTTGGGCATGGAAAGTTATTTGAAGAATTTTAGGTAGGCATAACTTGTTGACTGCATTAACTCACAATTCCTTGATTTGTTGAGTAGACTCTCCAATCATAAAATCCTGGATAAATATTTCCTCAACCCTTGCCTCTTAGTTACACCAAGTCCTACTTGATCAGTCAACCCTTGATGTTAACCAAGTTAATTCAACCCAAAACTTAAAACTAAAAGTTCCATGATAATTGAAAGCACCCCGAATTGGGTTGATCAAGCACTTTAAACTATGGGTTCGGCTCTAACGCAAGTAATGGAAGGTTATACTGACTTAATATTTTAGTTGATAGATTTTTATCCTTATGCATAAAAACCTAGTTTTATCTTATTATATATATTATTAATATTAAGTGGATTTTACTTAAGTGATTAAACATGACTGATAAAATTTACACATAATATGGTATTATTTTATTCCATCTCGTATACTTTTTAATTCATTTATTAAGTGATCATGTAGAATCCACAAACATAAATAATCTATCATGAAACTAATAGAAATAAAATATAAGCGTTATGATCATGATATTATCTAATGGTTAATTCATCTAGAGGATGATAAACTAATCCTCAACCCTATGGGAAAACACCTTGAATCATAGCTTGGTTCGTGTTTCAATATTCCACCTCAGCTCCTGTGTATTGCCTTGATTGGTTTATCCCCGGCTCTAATACTCGAACCATGTCCTCTCACTTGGGTGATCTATCCTTACATAAGCTTTTACTCACATGTAGGTGAGGGGATTCAATGGATTTGATAGGGGCTTAGATAAAAGAAATCTTGAGCATGAAAGCCTTTATATAATAACGAGGAGGGGATAACACGCATTCCATTATTTTAATTTTATGATAATAAATTAAAAGGAAACCAATAATATACATAGGTTTTGTCTAATCTCATGATCATCCACATAACATGAAATGAGAACACATTTTCAATATAGTTATCGGTTACTTTGATTTGTTCTTTAATTAAGATAAAGTTCCATGAATTAATCCAATTTATTCAATTTATCTTAATTTCTTCCAAGCATCATTGAATTACCATCATCCATAATTTTAAACAAATTAAATTAATTAATTTTATTTAAAATTAATAAATTACACAAATGTACTTGGAGGCAATCACATGCACTCATCAAAACTACACAACATGATCCTTATGCTTGTGAATTCTATTGTAATCCAACACAAATTGTGCGATGGGAATGTATTGTCAAACAAATGACACATAGAACACATTTAAATTACATTTCATGTCATTATCTTAATGCTTGAAAAGTAAACTATAAGAAAAATACCATACATAACTTGTAGTTTTATATTTAACACATATATTAAATCAATATATACTTAAAAATCATATGATGTGGCATATACCATCAAATAAATGACACATGGAACACATGTGAATAGGTTTAATTATATAATTAATTATTTTGTCTAAATTAAATTAATCACACTGGATGAAATCCACTACACAGTGTGTACTAGGTTACACTACATGTGATCTCTTATGCCTGTTTTTGTGACACACGCCTAGTGACTGGGAATGTTTGTCTATTGCAGACGTGTATGATGTACACACTATGTAATATTCCTATATGATGTGTGGCCTCGAATTTTCATGGTTTTTCATTCATCACGTCGTGTAGCAGATACACTACACTCTTAGATCCTCGTGTTCTGGAATTCATGAACACAAGGACTAAACATCATGTACATGAGTTACATGATATGTGGTTCTTAAACTCTCATGCCTTCTGGTCCAGATCTACATAGACCCACTTTTATCAAATCTAATCTAATATCATCAGACTGGTCTGATAACCATGAAATATGTATAATAAATACATGATTACATAGTGTGTAGCTGAGTACACGACATGTAGTCTTGTGATATCTGACCAGAATTTTTAGCATCTCTAGATATATTTTTCATATGTTTCTTAATTTTAATTTAACCCATTTATTGGTTATTTGAGGAAAAACAAAGAAAGTGAAGATAAAACAATGTTTAAATTTCAAGAAAAAATAGATATGATTTAAAAAAAAATATAATAAATGGACCTCTATAACTTGAATACCTCTTTGGAATTTCCTAGAGTCACAAAGCCTTATAATTGTATCATATACACATCCTATTGAAGGTTCATATTAAGGAAATCTATTTTGACATCCATTTTCCAAATCTCATAGTCATGGTATGCTGCTTTTGAGATCTCTATTTCCACCATGTAGGAGAGATGATCATCATTATCAACTAATAATGAGTCACTATCATTAGTGACTAGAAAATCATATCTCTCTGATTCTATTACCTCCCTTATTCTCCTATACAGTACTAGTGTTTCAGGAACAACATCTTCCACAAGGACCTATGTAATTAGTTCTTGTACCAAATCTTGTGCATATTGAGTATCAACTTCATCGAATTCAATCTTACTCCCACTACCATTCTTGAGTATGTGCTCCCTCTTTATAAAGACGACATGTCTTGTGATAGTTGCTTTATTTTTCTAATGGTTGTACATGTATTATCCCATTGTTTCCTTGGGATATCCTATAAATATACACTTCATGTCTCGGGAGCTGGTTTGTTTCTTGAGCTAGCCTTAATAAATGTTTTGTAACCTATGCCCAAACATGTGACAAAACAAGTTTCTTTCCACTCCATAACTTTAAGGTAATACCATTTGTCGCTTTAGTTGGTACCTAGTTTAGTAAGTATAATTTTTTTCTATAATTCATATCCCTAAAAGGATAATGGAAGGCTTGTGTGACTCATCATCGAACTTACCATTTCAAACAAGTTACGGTTCCTCCTTTCACTAACACCATTCCTTTTTGGTGTATAAGGTGGTGTTAGTTAAGATAAAATCCCATAATCCCATAGAAATTCAATAAAGTCTTGGTTAAGATATTCACCACCTTGGTCCGATCAAAGTTTCTTTATCATCTTACCAAGATGATTCTCAACCTCATTTTTGAACTATTTGAATTTCTCAATGGATTCAAACATATACCTTATCAAGTATATATAACCATACATGCTCAAGTAATCGTAAAAAGTAGTAAATTATGAGAATCCACCTCTAGATTCTACTTGAAAAGGTCCAAACACATCATTGTGTAACAATTATAGAATATTTTTTACCCATTCACCTTGACTACTGAATGGTGTTTTGGTCATATTACATTGTAAAAAAGCATGATATCTTTAAAGTGGAATAATCACAAAAGATTCTAAGTAAATAATATTGATATAGATTTACCAAATACATCGTTGATGCCATAGTCGGGTGTTATATGAGTCTCACATGTTTATTTCGTTATCGATTGACAATGTTTGGTTTTTATAATTTAATACATAAATATAGTTATTCAATTATGATATACCATAAAATATGTTATCTTTATAAAAGTAGAAACATTTATTTAAAAAGATGAAAATAAATTCTTCCATATCTAATAAAGAAACAAAAATAATGTTCTTGGTAACACTAACCACATAATACCAGTTCTTTAAAAACAAAATCAACCATGTCAGCAATGTGAGATAATAGTCTCAAATGGATAGTGCATCCAACCTCGCTCCATTGGTAGCCCATAGATCCACCTCATCTCTGGTAATCATATGAAATCTACTTGGTTCTTATATTATGATAAAAATGTGATCACCACAAGTAGTATCAAATAACTAACTTATAGATATGGAATGATTACACTCAATAAAAAATGCACCTGAAGCTTCCCCTTTCTTTTTTTTGTTGGGTTCTATTCCTCTTCCAGTGGACCTACTTTATGAATTAAAAACATATTGCATCTTGTTAATTTACTTGTATTTTGATCTTCTTCTTATTGGAAGTATGGTGCTTCGAAGCCACATACTTGGAATGATTATTCAACCCATTTTCCTTGTTCTTACTCTTCTTATTCACCATATGGATAATGGGTTTGTTACACCCCACGTCTTCTTCAACTTGGTGAATGAGCGTAAGAATTTTTGGAAGTTTCTTCTCACTATTTCTCATATTATAATTCAAAATAAATCTAGAGAAGTTTTTGGGTAATGAGGACAAAATAAGATTTGTGCGCAGCTCATCAGGGATCTCAAAACCCAAGGTGTCTAGATTCTCAATGTAGCCAATCCTCTTGACTACATGTTCCCCAACTGGCAATGACTCTCTAAGCTTTCATGTGAATAGTGAATTGGAGATCTCATATCTCTTTGATATCTCCCTCTATTGATATAGATCCTTAAGGTGAGAAATGATGTTATACGCATCCATATCCTTATATTACTTTAGAATCTCATTTTACATGGAGGATAACATGAAACATTGGACATACATAGTGTTTTCCACATGCTTAAAATAGATAGATACTTATTTCTCATTAGCCTATTTGGAAATGAACTCAGGAAGTAGGTCTTCCAATGTGTATAATTTCTGATCGTGACGTAGTATAATGCACAAGCGCCTATATCATTCCTAGAAATTCATACCAATGGGAAGGTTATATTTATATAGTATGGATCATAATGATATTTTCTATGTCATTTGATTTTCCATTTCTACAATTTTAAGATAATATAATTAGTACTTTTTTTATTAAAAAAATATATTAATAAATTTAAAATTAATTAAATTCTTATTAATCCACCACTATTTTTTAAAACCTAATATCCCTCACCATCAGTTTTGGAATATATTTTAATTTAGATATTCTAGTGTCAAGGATTCATATTCCCTTTCTCATAACCCAAACTTGGGATTGACAAGCTATTTGAAGGGTTTTAGGTAGGAATAACTTTTCAACTACATTAACTCATAGTTCCTTAATCCATTGAGTGGAATCCCTAATCCTTATATCCCATTTTAAAATATTTCCTAAACCTTTTCCTCTTAGTTATATCAATTCCTACTTGGATATCCAACACTTGATAAAAACTAAGTTAAGTCAACCCAAAACTTCAAGCTAAAATTTCCATGGTAATTGAAAGCACCCCAACATGGGTTTTTCAAGCATTTTAAACTATCACGTCAATTATGACTTATGTAGTGAATGGCTAAGATGACTTAATATTTTAGTTTGATGGATTTTTGTCCTTGTTAATAAATACCATTTTTATCTTTTCATGTGCCTTGTTAATATTAAGTGGATTTTACATAAGTGATTAACTATGTCTGATAAAAAATTATTCATAATTCGATTATATTTTATTCCATATTGCATTCTTATTAATTCATTGATTAGGTGATCGCACAACATTCACAAATATAAATAATTAACCACGCAACTGACAGAAATAAAATATAAGTGGTATGATCATGAGATTATCTATCGGTTAATTTATTAAGTTGATGATAAACTAACCCTCATCCCTAGGAGAAAACACACCTTGAACCATAAATTGGTTTGTGTTTAAACATTACACCTTTAATCCTATGTATCACCTTGATTGGTTTTGCCTTGTCTCCTTGACTCAGATCACCTCCTCTCGCTTGGGAGCTACATCCTTATATAAGATTTTACTCACATTTAGGTGAGGGGATCTAATGGATTGGATAAAGGGATTTTACATAAAAGAAACCATGAGAACACAGACCCTTACATAATAAGTATTAGGGGATAACTTATAATCCATCAATAATAATTTAACCATTATAAATTAAAATAATCCAATCATACACAAGGTCCAGTCTAATATAACAATTATATACACATCAAGCAATGAGCATGAATTTTCAATCTTGCTTATTAATTACTTCTATTCATTCTTTAATTAAGATAATGTGCATATAGATTAATACAATTAATTCAATTTATCTTAATTACATCCAACCATCCTTAACTCACCATCATCTATAATTTTAAACAAAATTAATCTCATTTAAAATTAATATAGTACAAAAGTGTACTTGGATGCAACCACATTTATTTGTCAAAATTTTAATATGGAAATTAATTATATATATAATTTTTAATCCCATTATATGGTGTGTGATGTCAAATGAATGATACACAAAACACATAATCAATAGGTTTAATTATATGTTAGATACATGATTACATGATGTGTAGCTGAGTACACAGCATGCAGTCTTGTGATATCTGACGAGAATGTTTGGAATCTATAGATGGTGTTTTAGATGTTTCTTATTTTTAATTTAACTTGTTTATTGGTTATGTGAGAAAGAACAAAGAAAGATAAGATAAAACAATGTTTTAATTCCAAGAACGAATAGATATGAAGTAAAAAAATTAAAAATTCATTTCATTAAATCAACGATTAATAAATAATTATAAATCAACCATGTGGTCACTCTGATACCACTTATAGGTTCTAGGAACAACGGAAGTTCCTATTAGCCCTGACCAACTCAGTTTTTTTCATAATTGTTGAATAATTTGAGATATATACAACAAAAATGTTATTAAAAATTAAATTAATTCATTAATTAATTGACTTGAACACCATAACTATAAGAGGGGGATCGTTACATGTAACTTATAATTAATTTATGAGCATATATAGAATTATCTGAACTTTTAATTCTTTCTTCATTGATGATTTGGTTGACACGATTTTTGGATTTGGTGCCTGAGAACCAACTATTTTAGTACTTGATTATATGTTTTTCATATTAAAGGATTTTTTGAATCATATTATGATTGTTATTCTACATAATATTTATATGTGATAATGTCCTTAGAATATATGTTGCATTGAAAGGTTATGGAAGTTCCCCACTATGATGAGAACCTGGAGGTTCCATGACATTATTCTTGAACCTTGTTCTATATCTAGATGATATTTTCTAAATAGATGCATACAATATAGGCTATCAAGTGTGGGAGGCTCATAATACATTGAGATGCCTTCTCATAGTGTCTTACCTTGGTAATCTCCAAGATAAAAGATTATGAGAACATTCCCATCAATAGGATATCAACATTTTTATGTGTCATTGGATGTTACTATATATGGAAATATGTGTTTATCCTTAGATTTTAATATTATCATTAATGGATATCATGAATCATGTAGTTTAATTTATTAATGAAAACCATGATGGAATATGTTCACAACAAATTAGGATACGTTGGGTGTGTCACAAATGATATAGCATTAATGGATAATGTGAGAAAGGATTTATACCTTTTGTATCTTAAAAAAAGTTAATATATCATGCCCTTTGATGGTAATGGAACTTCCTAAGTAAATCCATGTCCATGGTGTTCGATGTTTGAGTTCATTTCTAAAAATTCAAATAAAGAGACATTGAGCGTATAGCTTGATGGAACCAGCATGAAACCTGCTTGATTTGAGATATCATGATAAAAGGATTATATTACATGGTAAACATTTATAAACTACTATAAATCTAGGATTTTTTTCCAATAATGAGGATATCATTAGCAGTCGCTAAAGGTAGCATTAGCAACTGTCAATAGGAGCTGCTAATACCATCAAAAAATCAGGTGGGATTTGTCCCACTTCCACTCATCTTCTTTGTGGGTTCTTGCTATTGCACACCAGCATCACCCCCTACTACCTATACCATCACCCTCATTTCCCTAGGTGAACTCCAAAACACCTCAACATTTATCGTTGTACCTGAGGGGTCATCGGATCACTACTGCAACATTCCCCTTCCACCCCTTGACATTCGTCATTATACTTACTTCCCTCTGGTCATCATGGATCTTCCATGGCCGATGAATGAAGATTTTGGGTTCCCTATCCATCACCCAGTGTGTCCCCTTGTGTCATCAATAGTAAACCACACTTGAAACTAGGTGTTTTCACGGGGGAGTTTTAGTGGTCTCCAATGGTGGTTGTTATTGAGCTTCATCGATGAAGCAACTGTGACCACCAAAAGTGGTCATAGAGCAGCTGCTAAAGGCCTTTAGTAGTTGTTTTAGCAGTCTTTAAAGGGTGTTATTCTAGTAGTGGTAGGAGGTTGGATGTCGTTGTGATGTTAACTTCTTTCTCTATGGATGTATTGGTGTGTTGTTGGACATGAACCTTGGAATTTAAACGGTTATGTCTAATGTCACTGAGAAAGAGGCCTAGAGGGTCACACACTAAGTATTTATAAAATCTCAGTTAAATTATAGTATTGAATTTAACAAGTTGGAATAAATAATATTTATTCAGTTTTGTTTGATATCCATAATTTAATCACAAGTTATTCAAAATAATAAGTGAGTTAAATAATAATAATACATATTTGTTTGCAAGTTTAGAAAATATAATAATTATTATAGTTATTAGAAAATAATACAATGGTATTTATTTAATTGAATAACCATTATTCGAGTATCAGTAAATGTTGATGAGGGAAAGTGGACCAAGTTCAATTATTTGAATAGTATAAATGGTATTTATTTATATTCTTAATGGATCACAAATGTCAAGAAATTATTATTATTATTATTATTATTTTTCATGGGGTCATTTAAGAATGTGAAAGATGGTTGGGGGATTGTGTGTGATTTTCTAACCCTAAACTAGATATAATAAATATCTAGATATATCACTTTCTTAATTTTAAATGGGTGTGCACAATGGATAGAGTGAGACTCTCTCAATCCCTAGAGAAATTTCAAGTGATCTACAGTGCTCTCCTACCCTACTCTATCAATCCAATGCAATATCATCGAGAGTTCTTCATCTCTTGAGAAGAATTCTGTTGTGATCAACCATGGACAATGAAATTGATTAGGATTGGCCATGCTAGTACCTGGTGATTCTACAACATCATTCGGAGATTGTGGTTCATTCGTGGATCGCCGCTAGAGTGATTCTGCCCTTGGATCCTACAGAACAGTGATAGTGCAATGAGATCTATTCCATTGATCATCAACAAAGAGATAACTATGAGTTAAAGTAATTCTATATCTTCTTATAAATTAATTATAAATTACATGTGAAAATCCTTCACCCTGGTTTTGGTGTTTTAATCTAGTTAGGTAATCTATTATTTTCATTGGGAATGACGTTTTGATCAAGTAAAGCAACGATTACATGTGATTTATGAATAAAAGTTGAGTTAGTCATACTAGAAAAGGATGCTTCTGGTCATATGTTTAATTTATAATTATTTATTATCCATTGATTGATTGCATGTGTTTATATTTTCTTTTACTTAAAACAATTCATTTTAATAATCTGAAATCATTGTATCTTCTTTTCTTCATTCTCGAAAACATAACCAATAATCAATGAATGATTAAAAATGAAGAATAAATTAGAGATTACCATCTTGAGGTGCCAAAGGCTCTACCTGGAGAAAAAAAAAGTTGTATAATCCTAGAGTACACATCATGTAGTTTTGTTTTCACATCCATATCTTGTTTTATCGGATCTAATCTGACAAAAAATGATCTAAAATCCAAATACATTGGATCGACATATATATCTAGATAGACTGGAACATGACATGTAGAACTATATGTTGTGTAAGTAGTTACATGTCGTGTAGTCCCTATCTTCTCATGGCTGAGAACATGAAGTGTCCCAGAAAGTCGTGTATGGATACAAAACATGGGGACACACATGTTGTGCAACACCAGGGTTACACACCATGTGCCTCTTACATGCCCATGGCAGGAGACATGACTAAACCTATGCATGTGTTGTGGACATGGGTAGAAGACAATTATATGCCATGTAGTCTCCTACTGATAGTGTTCTCAAATTTTTAGGGAAAAAAAGAAATAAATTTATGATTAAACCTATTGATTATGTGTTTCATGTGTCGTTCATTTGACAGTACACACTATATCATAGGATTAACAATTATATATTAAATTAATTTCCATGTTAAAATTTTGAAAAATACGTGAGGTTTCCTCCAAGTACACTTGTGTACTACATTAATTTTAAATGAAATTAATTTTATTTAAAATTATAGATGATGGTGAGTTAAGGATGGTTGGATTGAATTAAGATATATTGAATTAATTGGATTAATTTGTAGGTGCATTATCTTAATTAAATAATGACTCGAAGTAATTGATAATCAATTTTTCAAATGCATGTTCATTGCTTGATGTGTATATGATCATGATATTCGACTGGCCCATGTGTATGATTAGTTTCTTTTAATTTATAATGGTCAAATTATTATTGATGGCCTAAAAGTTATCCTCTCATCCTTATTATGTACAGGTTTGTGTACTCATGGTTTCTTTTATGTAAACTCCCTTTATCCAATCTATTGGATCCCCTCACCCACATGTGAGTAAAAGCTTATATAAGTATGTATCTATCAAGTGAGAGTAGGTGATCCGAGTCAAGGAGTCGAGGAAAAACCAATCAAAGTGATACATAGGAGCAAAGGTGGAATATTGCAACATAAATAAAGTTACAATTCAAGGTGTGTTTTCCCCTAGGGTTGAGGGTTATTTTATCATCCACTTGATAAACTAACTGATAGAGAATCTCATGATCATACCACTTATATTTTATTTATATCAGTTGCATGGTTAATTATTTATATTTGTGAATGTTGTGAATTCACCTAATAAATGAATTAACAAGCATGTAAAATGGAATAATATATAATTATATTATGCATAAATGTTTTATCATACATGGTTAATCACTTATGTAAAATCCACTTAATATTAACAAGGCATGTGAAAATATAAAAATGGGATTTACACATAAGGAAAAAAATACCTTAAACTAAAATATTAAATTATTTTATCTTTTCACTACATAATTCATGATAAACCTCATAGTTTAAAATGCTTGACAAACCCAATTTGTGGTGATTTCAATTATCATGGAAATTTTAGCTTGAAGTTTTGGGTTGAATTAACTTAGTTTACATTAAGGTTTGGATGCCCAAGAAGGACTTGATATAACTAATAGGTGAAGGTTGATGAAATATTTTAAAATGGGATTTAAGGATTGGGGATTCCACTCAATGGATCAAGGAACTATGAGTTAATGTAGTTGCCAATTTATGCCTACCTAAAACCCTTTGAATAGCTTGTCAGGACCAAGTCTGAGTTACAAGAAGGGGAATATGGATCCTTGTCACTAGAATATCTAAGTGACAAGATAATCTAAAACTAATAGTGACGATTATTAGGTTTCAAAAAATAGTGTGAGATTAATAATAATTTAATTAATTTTAAATTTATTAATCTATTTTTGTAATAAAAAAAGTACTAATTATCTTCTCTTAAAATTGTAGAAATATAAGATCAAATGACATTGACAATATCATTGTGATCCATACTAGAGAAAGATAACCTTCTCACTGGAATGGGTTTTTTGGAATGGTACAGGCACTTTCACATTATACTACGTCAGGAATAGAAATTATACACGTTGGAAGGTCGACCTCTTGAGTTCATTTCCAAAGAGTCTAATGAGGAAAAAGTATCTATCAATTTGAATAGTGTGGAAAACACTATGGATGTACAATGTTTCATGTTATCCTCCTTGTCATATGAGATTATAAAGTAATATAATGATATGGATGCGTATAACATCATTTCTCACCTTAAGGATATCTATAAAGATATGGAGAGATTAGAGAGATATGAGATCTCTAATACACTATTCACATGCAAGCTTTGAGAGTCAGTGTCCATTGGGGAACATGTATTCAAGATGATTGGCTATATGGAGCGCCTGTACATCTTGGGTTTTAATATCCATGATGAGCTATGCATGTATCTTATGTTTTCATCATTACCCAAAAGCTTCTCCAGTTTTATTTTGAATTATAATATGAGAAATAGTGAGAAGACACTTCCAGAACTTCTTACGGTTATTCACCAAGTTGATAAAGAAATGGTGCGTAACAAAACTATTGTCCATATGGTGAATAATAAGAGTAAGAACAAGGAAAATGGGATGAATAATCATTCCAAGTCTAAGTCTCTAGAGCACTATCCTTCTAAGAAGAAGAAGATCCAAAGGCAATGAATGGAATAGGATGCAATATGTTTTTCATGTGGCAAGCATGGCCACTGGAAGATTAATTTCACCCAGCCAAAAAGGAAAGGGGGATCTTTAGTTGCATTTATTATTGATTGTAATTTTTCCATATTTACAAGTTAGTTATTAGATACTACATGTGGTGCTCAAATTTGTATCCAAATATAGTAACCAAGTATATTTCAAAAGATTACTAGAGATGAGGTGGATCTACGGGTTTCCAATGGAGTGAGGTTGGCTACTCTAGCTATTGGAGACTACTATATCACATTGCTGAGGGGATTGATTTTGTTTTTAAAGAACTGCTATTATGTGCCTATTATTATTAAGAACATTATTTTCGTTTATTGATTAGACATGGATGGATTTATTTTCAGATTTAGAAATAAATATTGATGTTTTTATAAATATAGGTTATGTTATGGTATGGTATAATTGAATAACAGTATTTATGTATTAAATTATGAAAACCAAATATTGTCAATAGATAACAAAATAAACATGTGAAAATAATATAACAATTAGTTATGGAATCACCAAAGAATTTGGTAAAGATTTTTCAACATGGTTACTTAGAATATTTTAATCTTAATCCACTTGAAAGATATCATTCTTGTTTACAAGGTAAGATGACCAAACCACTATTTGGTGGTCAAGGTGAATAGGCCACAGATCTTCTAGAATTGGTGCACAATGATGTGTGTGGACCTTTTTAAGTATAATATAGAGTTGGGTTCTCATAATTTATTATTTTACTGATGACTTGATCATGTGTAGTTATATCTACTTGATGAGGTATAATTATGAATCCTTTGATAAATTCAAAGAGTTTAAAAATAAGGTTGAGAATCATCTTGGTAATAAGATAAAGAAACTTTGATCAGATCAATGTGGTGAATATATTAACCAAAATTTTATTGAATTTATATGGGAGTATGGGATTTTATCTAAACTCATACCACCTTATACACCATAAAGTAATAGTGTTGGTGAAAGGAGGAACTATGCCTTGTTTGACATGGTAAGGTCGATGATGAGTCATGCAAGCATTCCATTATTCTTTTGGGGATATAAATTACATAAAACATTATGCTTACTAAACTGGGTACCAACTAAAGTATAAAATGGTATTCCATTCAAGTTATAGAGTAAAAAGAAACTAATTTTGTCACATGTTTGTGCATGGGGTTTCAAGATGTTTATTAAAGATAGCTCAAGAAAAAAACACCCCAAAACATGAAGTGAATATTTATAGGAAATCCCAATGAAACAATGGGATACTACATGTATATCCCTTAAAAAAATTAATTGTCACAAGATGGACCTTATTTCTAGAGATGAATCACATACTCAAGAAGGATAGTGGGAGAAAGATTAACTTCGATGAAGTTGATTCTCAATATGCACAAGAGTTGGTAGAGGAACTAATTCTACTGGTCCTTGTGGAAGATGTTGTTCCTAAAAAACTAGTATTATGAAGGAGCATAAAGGAGTTAAGAGAACTTGAGAGATATGGTTTTTTAGTCACTAATGACGGTGACTCATTATTGGTTGATAATGATTATCCTCTATCCTATACATAGGAAATAGAGATCTCAGAAGCAACTTACCATGACTATGAGATTTGGAAAATATATGTCAAAATATATTTCCTTAATGAGAACCTTCAAACGGATGTGTATATGACACAAATAGAAGGGTTTAATACTCTAGTAGATTTAAAAATTGTATTAAAGTTATAGAGGTCCATTTATGGATTAAAGAAATCATCCAGGTCACAGAACATTCAATTTGATGAAGCCATAAAATAATTTGGTTTTACTAAGAATGAATATGAGACATGTGTTTAAAAGGGGTTTAGTAAGAGTACAGTTGTTTTCATAGTAGTATATATTAATGAAATATTACTAATTAGAAATGATATACCAACCTTACAAGTGGTCAAGGTATTTATGAGTAAGTGTTTCTCTATGAATGAAATAGGTGAAGCAAGCTACATTCTAGGGATCAAGATCATGTGTGATAGATGCAAGAGGCTGCTTAGACTAATTCAATGTACATGCATTGACCAGATAATAAAGTGGTTTTATATGGAACAATCCAATAGAGGATTGGTTCCAATGTCACATGGTATATATCTTTCTAATAAAATGTTTCCTGAGACACAAGAGAAATAGAGAGAATGAATAAGATCTTGTATGATTTTGTGATAGGATTTATCATGTATTCCATGTTATGTATGAGTCTTGATGTTGTATATGATTTGATCATGGTAGTAATATATCAAGTAGATCTAGGAGAAGATCATTGGTCTGCTATTAAGGCTATCCTTAAGTATCTAAGTACTAAGGGTATGTTATTGGTGTATGGAGTAGGATGAGACCTAGTCATTAGGGGTTATACAGATGCCAGTTTTCAGATAGATCATACTGATCTGAAATCATAGTCTGGATATGTCTTTTGTCTCAATGGAGGAGTTGTGATCTGGAAGAGTTCAAAGCATCTTATTGTCTCTGATTCTACAGAATAGTCTGAATATATTATGGCTTTCGATCCATCCAAGGAAGAAGTTTTTATTCATAACTTTTTTTAATATCTTGATGTGGTACCTAGAAGTAAAGATCTTATCACAGTATATTGTGATAACACTATAGTGGTGGATCTCTCCAAAGAGCCATTGTCGGACCAAAGGACAAAGAACATACTTTTTAAGTTTCATCATGTGAGGGATTTTTCTCAACTATGTAATTTTTTGTGAGAAGAGTATATATGGAGGAAAGCATATTGAACCCCTTAACAAAGACTTTATCTCAATAAAAGCATTAGTATCATGTGAGAGCTAGTGGACTAAAAGTTGTTGTCAGTTATCTCTAGTGCGAGTGGGAGTCTGTTGGAGTTGGTGACCTAGAACCAACTTGTTTAGTACTTGATTAAATGTTTTTAGTATTAAATAATTTTTCTTATCATATCATTATTGTACTTCTGCATAATATTTGTATGTGATAATTTCCTTAGAATATATGTCATGTTGAAAGGTTATAATATTTCTCTCTTATGATGAGAACCTAGAGGTTCCATGAAATTATTCTTGTACCTTGCTCTATATCAAGATGATATTGTCTAGAGAAACATAGACAATACAGGCTATTAGGGGTAGGAGGCTTATAAAACATTGAGACACCTTCTCATGGTGTTCTCCCTTGGTAATATCCAAGATAGGAGATTATGAGAATATGATTTTCATTAGAAAATCTACATTTCTATGTGTCATTGGATGTTACTATATACAGAAGTGTGTATTTATCCTTAGATTTTAATATTTTCATTAATGGATATCATGACTTGCATACTTTTATGTGTTGACAAAAACTGTGATGACATATTTCCATGGAGAAGTAGAATATGTTAGGTGTGTCATGAATGATATATCATTAATGGATAACGTGAGAACAAATTTATCCCTTTTGTCTCTTGATAAAAGTTAATATCTCAGACCCTTTTATGGGAATGGAATAACTGAGTAAATCCATGGCCATGGTGTTCAGTGGATGAGTTCATTTCTTAAAATTCATTGAAAGAGAGATCGAGCATATATATTGATGGCACTGACATGTAACCTGCTTGATTTGAGATATTGTGATAAAAGGATTATATTATATGGTAAACATTCATAGGAGGTTTTACATCATTGCGACATTAACTTGTTTCTTTATAGATTTTTTGGCATGTTTTTAGACACTGACCTTCAACTTTAAACGGTTATTCCTTATGACACTGAGAAAGAGGCCACACACTAAGTGTATCTAAAATCTTAGTTAAATTTTAGTATTGAATTTAACAAGTTGGAATAAATAATATTTATTCAGGTTTGGTTGATCATTATAATTTAATCACATGTTATTAAAAAAATAACTGAGTTAAATAATAATAATAATAAATATTTGTTTTCAAATTTGATAAATATAATATTTAGTATATTTATTTTAGAATAATGTAGTGACATTTATTTAATTAAATAACCATTATTCAAGGATCAGTAGATATTGAGAAGGGAAAGCGGACCGAGTTTAATGGTATGAATAGTATAAATGATATTTATTTATATTTTTCCTCTCTTGAGAAGTATTATGCTATGGTGAACCATGAACAACGCAAGAAATCAGGATCGTTCATGCAAGCACCTGGTGATTATATGACATCATTCAAAGATTGTGGTACATGTGTGGATCACTGCTAGATGGATTATACACTTGGATCCTATAACCCAACAATGATGTAATGAGATCTATTCCACCAGTCATCAATGAAGAGAGAATTATGAGTTAAGGTAATTTTATAACTTCTTATAAACTAGTCAAGTAATCTACTAGTTTCATTATACATGATGCCTTGATCATGTAAAGTAATGATTACATGTGATTTATGACTAAAATCTGAGTTTTTTATACTAGAAAAGGACACTTCTACTACACCAATAACCTATATCAATCTCACTGTACCATCTTTTAATTATTTGATCCAAGTATAGAATCTCTGTAGTAGTGATCCACACATGCACCACAATATTTAAACATTTCTATATAATCTTTGGGTGCTAGCACGGTCGATACTGGTAATTTACATCATTTGTGGTTGATCACAATAGAATTTTCTTCAAGGATGAAGAATTCTTGGTGTTCACATGATGGATTGAGATAGGAGGATGATATATCATGTTCTATATCTCTATAACTCTCTCTAGGGTTTGGTAGAGTTTATCATTATCCGTTGTGCACAATTAATCACACTTAGAAAGGAGATATAACTATAGTCATATTAAATAAAGTTTAGGGTTGCCTATTTGAATATAAGTCCCATTTCCAATTCCTTGATTATTAGTAAACCACGTGTCTTAATAATAATATAATTATTATTTACTTGACATGTGCATCAACTAAGAATAAATAAATATCATTTATATCATTTCCAATAAGACCATTAAAATTGGTCTTCTTATCCTCATCGACATTTTCCTAAACTTGAATAATAACTATTTATTTAAAAAATAAATATCACTTCATTATTTATTGATAAATATAATAAATATTATATTTTTAAAACCTTGTAAATAAATATTTATTATCATTTAACTCGCATATTATTTTGAATAACTTGTGATTAAATCTTGGTGATCAACAAAACCTGAATAATTATTAAACCAGAAATCATTAATAACATTTATTATAACTTATTACATTCAACATTGAATTTAACTGAGATTATGGATACACTTAGTGTGTGACCCTCTACACCTCTTTCTCAGTGGAAATAGGTAGATATACCTAAAGTCCCATGTTAACATCTAGCAACATGTAAAGACACTCATAGAGAAAGAAATTAATGTCATAATGACATAAAACCTCTTACAAACACTCACTATGTAATATAATCACTTTATCACAATATCTCTAATTAGGCAGGTTTCATACTTATGTCATCAACCTATGTGCTCGATGTGTAACATCCCCTAATCTGGAACTCTATCACGTGGACAAAATAGGTTGGTTAACATACCCCAAGCACGCCTCCTCATACACCATAAGCTACCGACTAGTGGCGGGGGTGTGATATGTATATTGGGGAGACTATACCCCTGGTTACAAAGTTACAACATAAACAAATAAACCAATAACAATAATAAATAAATAAATATAAAAGTGCGTAAATAATGGAAATAATATAATACAATGAAAACCAACTAATAATCCAACTGAATAAACCAATAAATAATAAAGGAATAATGTAATAACATGCTGGAATGTAACAAAATGTAATGATAGGAATAATACAAATAAAAGACTAGACGACTCAAATAAAGACTCAAAAGTCCCCAGTCCTGAACCCCATGTGAGCCCCATTTCCAAAATCCAGTCCATCCAGCAATCAAAAATCAATAGCATGGTCCTTTCCCCTTGTCCAATCTTGTATCCATGTAATCTTCTCAGGTACCAAACAGTAGTCCGAATAGGGTGTGAGTATAAATCAGTAGGTCGACACCATCGTGTCTAAACATAACTAGTCTGATAATAAGTGTATGAAATAATATAATAAACAAGAGTATTAATTAATTAAAAAAATGACTTAAAACCACATAAACATGCTTCAGAACTATGTCAGAATGTCACTATACATGTCTCACAATCATGCCAATTATAACCTTATAGCCAATGTATAACATAATCTGCCTCAGCACTTTGTTGGAATGTCTTTGATCATGTCTCACAATTATTTCAGCCATAACCTTATAACCAAGGTATAAATCACACCAATTTGGGTCAAACCCTATATATAATAAATTCATCATTTAATTAGGGACAAACCCTATATATAATCATTTCATCATGTTTCACTAGTGCTAGCCCGCTATATAAGAATTGTAGCATGTCAACTAGGCCAAGCCCACTATATAATCATTTTAGCATGTGTCACTAGGCCAAGCCCACTATATAATAATTTCATAATGTTGATTGGTTAAAGCCTACTGTATAAGAATTTCAGCATGTATCACTGGTCCAATGCCCTATATAAGCATTATGACATTTAATCATAAAACAAGTCATGGAAACAAGGATATCACAATATCACATCATATGGATCAATGGTTAATTATTAAAATTACCATTTAAATTTCAATTACACATTTCATATATCAATTTCTCATAACCAATAGCATGCTAGTTATCTCAATAAAAATGCAAATAAAAGGTGAATTTATAGCAAGTAATCACCCACAAAACATGTCATGCTAAACACACTTTAGTCCATTAAATAATTCATTTATATTCAAGGGTTCCCTCACCTAAACGGTGGATACAATAAAGGTTAATAATCAATTAGATCCAAAGGGACTCTAAGGAATAATTCAATTCGTTCTTTTAATTTATTCGACGCATAATATGTGGTGCAATTGCAATATTGCACATAATTGACAATTATCAAACCGTAGGGTTAAGGTTTAGACCCCCTACCTTTTACTTTAGATCAAATAATTCTTACAACAGAGAATACCCATAAGAAAGAAGGTGTGGGTGATTTCAAGAAGGATCCTAGATCAGAACTGATCAAGATCAAAACCAACAACACACATGGTCAAGATATCACACCACAATGACTGGAGAAATAAGGGAGGGAAGGGAAAACCAAACCAAAACCACTTACCAAGGATTATATGAATTATCAAGACGTTCGGAAGGGAGTTTGTCACTCCAAAATCACCTAGAAGGTTCCCTAGGGTCAAGAGGAAGAATCTTCACATGAGATTAAATAAAAATAAACTCCATGATGCTTTTTAAATAACTTATTAGGCATTTACATGGAATGTAATTCAGTTACACGTTGTGAAATTATTTTTAGAATGATATGACAAAAAACCTACCACCTGAACTTAATATTTAATTATCTTGAACATTACACAACATGTAATTGGTTCACAATGTGTAACCACTTCACGTCATGAATTAGTTCATGACATATGTATAGTAATAATTACACAGTGTGTATTACATTTACATAGTGTGTAATTGTTCTGAAGATAGTTTTCATCCAACTTTCCTTATAAATACCTAAACCCCCTTTAAGGATTCTCAACTTACCAAGAATCCCTTAGTAACACTTGACCCATTTATACTCACACTTCATTAATTCAAATAAGCATACATCTATGGAATTTAAGTCATTTTCCACAACAAAGGCTTACCATGTGGATCCTCTCCAGTTTTCTCAAGTTTTCTCAAAACCCAAGAGTGTGTTTATTCAAAAAAAATAGTCAACCATGATGAAAAAAACCACCAAGGTTTAGATATGAGGAAAAAATCAACCAAGAGAAGTTTAATTAAAAACTCATAGATAGATGTACCAATAAAAATATGGGATCTTACAACCACCCCACCATATAGTAGCTCATCCCTGAGCTACTCCAAGCATCACTATGGGGTCTCAATGAACAAGTCTGGCTACTATGATTGCATATTAGACTCCCTCTCCCAGGTCTCCTCCTAAAATCTCCCATGTTTCCACTATACTCAAACCAAAGGAATCATCCTACCTTGGAGACACTTCTCACTACGATCCACAATCCGTATCGGATTCTCCTCAAAGGAAACATCAACACTAAGCTCTGTGTTTGTTATATCTATCACATGATAAAGGTCTAGATAATATTTCCAAATATGTGACACATGGAACATGTCATGCATGGCATTGTATCGTTGTGTAAGGCCTAAATAGTACACCATTGGACCTACCTTATTCACTATATCAAATGGCCTGACAAACATGGGCGCTATCTTTCCCTATCGCTTAATACGGTATTGCCCCAACCTAGGAGACACCTGAAGGAAAACATGATGAATAACCTCAAACTTTATAGGTTATCTCTGATGGTTGTCATAATATTTCTACCTACTCTGCATGGTCACCAACTACTATCTAATCAACTGAACTAGCTTAGATGTCTCTTGTATGAGACTGGTCCCAAAAAGCACTAGATCACCTGCATCTAGCCAACAAAGAGGTGAACAACACAACTTTCCATACAAATCCTTAAAATGTGCCATTTGGATAGATACCTAAAATCTCTTATTATATGAAAACTCTATGAGTGTCATGTGATTCTCTCATAAACCAACAAAATCCAAAACACAGGCTCATAACATATCCTTCAGAACCTAAATAGTCCTCTCAGATTGATTGTCAGTATGAGGATGATAGGTCGTACTCAAAAGAAACTACGATTCCAATTCCTTATGAATACCCTTCCATAAATGTGATATAAAATGAGGATCACTTTCTAAAATGATACTCCTCATAACACTATGCAGCCAAACTACCGTACACACATAGAGACTGCCCAGATCATCAACTGTGAAGGTCTCACAACTAAAATTTTGACATATCCCAATGGTTACAAACCATTAGGATCTCCCCAAGAACCATGGGATAGTCTATACCAATAGTTAAAGGAACCATATGTACGTAGGATGTTGGGATATCCCTATACCAACAGTTTATAAAGAACTATTGGTATAGTGTGGAAAAAATTACATGTTCCCAATGGTTCAAGATGAACCATTGGGATAGGCCTTTCCCGTAGGTTTTAAACCATTGGGATAACCCTATACCAGTAGTTTTAACTGTTGGTATAGATCTATCATAATGGTTTAAATCCATTAAGAAAGTCTTATACCAATGATTCATCTTGAACTGTTGGTAACATGTATACCAGTGGTTGTAAAACTGTTGGTATAGACACCCCCCCCCCCAACTCCACAACAGTAACACCTGAAATGATCCTCATCACCCCAGAAACTATAATGAAAATCAAAACTACCTAAAATCATAACATAATTCACTACCTTCGTGCTGCATAGAACTTATAGAACTACCAGTAATAAAAACACAACAAAACAACCTCAACCTGTAATGAAACAAACAAAATAGAACACCAAAAAAATACCAATTGAACATCCTCAAACTGTAATGAAACCAAAAAAACATCCTCAACAAACATAACCTACAATGAAACCAATAGATCATCCTCAAATATAAACAAACCAATACAAAAATAATGATAATAGAATAAATCAATTGATGAATTTAACCAATAATAACAAACATGCAAAATATCAAACATATATTCTATCACAAAAAATCATCAAACATCAAATATCATAAATATCATTCAAAAATGTAACAGATCAATTTTTTCCTCATCACCATCGCTATCATCACTGTCATCATCAAAATCATCCTAATCCTTATCCATGTCCCCTTACTTATCCCCATCCTCATATCTATTCCCATCCTCGGCCTCATCTATGGCCTCATCCCCAGCCTCGACCTAACCTCTTCCTTGCCATCATCCCCACCATCGCCATCGCCAGGAATGACATCATCTCGACCACCACTATAACTACCACCCGATGCAATATATAAGGAATGAATCAATGAAATAGATACATCACAAGCCATGGTAGTCTCTAATGGAAGTGATGGATAAAAAACTTCCATCGGTTTCATAAATTTAGTGTTCTCCCTTTGATTTAATTCTTCCACCTATATGGCCCTTTTTCATCCTTTTCTTCCTTAGAATCAACTTGTGTTTCATGTGTATTAGCCTTTTCCAACTCAGTGGTACTATAACTTGTACTTGAAGTGGTCCAATACCTCGTCGGGGTTATACTCTTCCTAGGTCAGCAGCGTACTCTGCCATGGTGATCATCTCCCCAAACATGATGTGAGTGATCATTTGGCCCAAAGTTGTCAAGTTCCTGGGAATCAAGATCCTACAAAAAATCCTATTACAAATATAAATAGACTATTAAGTTACAAAATATATATTAAAATTTTAAATCAACAAGGTAAAACTTACAATCTTTTGTTGTGTCAGTTCGTTAACTGCATTTCCATCTTTTTTCTTTCTGCTCGAGAAAAACAGTTTTTTTGAGGCACGCATCCTTCAATATTCAATACATCCCTATGCAATGAAATTGAATGTGGGAAAACATAATTGAAGATAGGTTACTAATAATGAATTTAATAACTAAAATCAAATGGATATTAATTTTAAATAAAGATGAAAAGAAAAAAATATGGTAGATGAATTCATGTTGGTCCAATCCAATTTGGTTTTGTTATGATCAATTTTATTTATTGTTGTTTAATTTAGTTTATTTTAAGATTGTTCAATTTGGTTCAGATCTCGTTGAGTCTATTTAGGACAATTTAGTTCAATTTTATTCAATTTAATTCATATTTATTTGGTTATATTTGAGTTGTTTCAATTTTATTCTACGCATTCCAAATTTTTTATTTATTTTTGTACAGTTTGATTCATTTCTATATAATTTTGCTTAGTGTGTCTTGTTTCAATAATATTTGGTTATATTGGGTTTAGGTTGTTTTTAATATTTTTAATACAAATATATTATTTTATAGTCAATTTCATTTGGTTTACCTCTACTCTAATTAGTGTAGAGATGTTTTTTTTTGTTCAATTATGTTTAGGTATTTCTGGGATAGTTTAGTTTAGTTCAGTTCTATTTAATTCGGTTTGATTTAATTAAATATTATTCAGGTCTAGTTTATTTGGTTTTATTTTTTTAGGGGTCATTAAGTTTTATTTATGTAAATTAGTGTCAAATAAATTTGGTTCAAAACTATTTGATTTAGTTAGGTTCGATTCGATTCTATTTATTTTAGTTAATTCAGTTTAGTGTTGTTTGGGTTGATATTCAATCTCCACTACTCTACCAAAACTTTATAAATGGAATGAAATATGGAGGAAACAATAGAAATTTCAAGTCCTAAAGAAAATTATAAATGACTGTTGTATCGGTTTCCTCTCATGGTATGGCATTGTAGTCCACCCCAGAGTGTGGAGGTATTTCTTAGCATTAATGTTTTTTTATTTTTTCCTGATGATTCCTAAAAAAAATCAAAATAAATTATTAATGAAAAACATAAATATTTTCATTTAAAAACCTAAAATTTGATTAATACCTTGAATACTATACTTGTCAAATGAGTAGTCATTTTCCGATAATGTTATATCAGACAATCCTCCATGACAGGTGTAACCTCTAAATCTATGACAACTCTAGAATGTCAGGTAATATATAACTAATTCTTATAGCCTCTCTATAGCTCACCTAATTTCATGAGTCATACTGGCCTCGCACCTTCACCGTCAGGAAAATCAAAATGAAGCTGGCACCAAAATATTAATTCATATAAATACAATAATAATATAACATTAAATCCACCAGATTTTTTTACCCATATCTATGCCCAAGATTTTTCTTTTACTTCATTCAGAAGGTTTCTCCAGGAGAGTGGACTGGTGGGAATGATGTCAGAGTATTTGGAAAGCTTCGCCAAAAAACTCCTATATTCCCACCCTATTTTTCCTACCATTTGGTTTTATTCATTGTATTCCACCGTCAACTATGTGTGATGGTTCCGCACCACATGCATGCATGTATTTCCACACAGCCTATTAGTAGATCTAGATATTATAGAATAAAAACAAATATTATATCAATAAATATTATAATGAAAATAAATTGTGGTAAAAATTTATTAGGGTTCTATAAAAATACCTGCAGCGGTCTAATCAATGGGTGTCGTTGGATTTGCAAGCACTGAAGGAACATCACCCTATACAAATGAAGTAAGAGTCAAAGAAGAAATAATGTAGAAGCTCATATAAAAGGAAATAGAATGTGAAGTGCAATGTGTTGCATTTGTTGTCAATAAGGTATGTTGTTGATCAGAAGATGTCAAAGAATGAATGGATGTCAAGGAGAGTCAATATGTGAATGACAAAGGCTATGATGGTGTTGGTGATGAATGGAGGATGGCCATTGTGTTAAGATGAATTTCACTTAGGAGATTCACTAAGTGGCATAAGTGTTTATGGTTGAAACATTCATCCATGTTAATATCAGACGATTGTAGAACTGATCTTAATGTTTCAATACTTGTATCAAGATGATACTAAGTTACACCACTTGAAGAATGGATGATGATGGAGCATCATCATTATATCAGATGATTGTAGAACTGATCTTAATGTTTCAATACTTGTATCAAGATGATACTAAGTTACACCACTTGAAGAATGAATGATTATGGAGCATCATCACATCTGACGGTTGATGAGCTGATCTTTAAGTTCCAAGAACTTGTATCAAGTGGATACAATGTCACAACAATGTTAGAAGACCATGCATTGTCTTCACACTGCATGAGGAGTTGAAGATGATCCATCCACAAGTTCTAAGTGGATGAAGTGGTTTAATGAAGTCCATGCACAATCACTTAGTGCATGATGAATTGAAGATGATCCAACTTGATCTCTAATTGGATCATTGAAGAATGTTGAAGAATTATTTGATTCAGGAGCTTTGGTTGAAGATGAACCTTCGGGAATTTCACTCCTAAGTGAAGATTAAATGTTTAAGAGGAATGGAGGAATTCTTAAGAAGAAGATAAGAGAATAAATGAAGAAGGGAGAATGGATTAGAGGAAGATATGGCATTTGGCATATTTCACTTGGGAATACTTTGTTTTTATACAAAGTATTATTTTGTCCTTTGCCAAAAAAATTGGCTAGCCAAGGGCCAGCCACGGGTTCAACCCCAAGGCACATGTGGGCCTAGGCGCCACGCCCATGGGGGATCCCATGGAGCAAGCCCAAGGTGGCAGGAGGCCACGCGGTGATTAAATCCTCGCGGTAGGGGCGCATAGCGCGCGCCCGCGAGAGGCAGCCTGGGCGCCAGAGCACACGCCCATGTGTGCGCATGGTGGGCGCTAGTGGCGCGCCCGAGTGGCAGGGGTGGGTGCAAGAGCGCGCCCGCAAGAAGAACTCGGTGCGGGGCGGCACCGAGAGGGTTGTAATTTCAATTGCTGAGAAGCGGGCAGCGTGAGTTTGATAAACCGCGGAAAAACCAGGAGCCGTTTCAATGTGGGACGTGGGATTTTGCCGCAGAAGAGATCCTGGCCGCCCATCCAATCGTGCAGCTGATCACAGCCACTCATCGCATCCCGCACGCGATCTTCTGATCGAGGCCGTCCAAATGTTATTAAACGGCTGATCCGATGGCTGCCACATCGTCTTCCTCGAGCTCAGCCGAAGACCACCCCGCGAAGCCGCCGCTGAACCAGAGGCCTCCCGAATGAAGAATTCGAGCTCCTGGCCACTGTTGATCAAGCCGAAGACACCATTGAGATCATCTTAGCATAAAGAACACATCCATGCCTAAAAATGGGTGTGTATGAAACAACGTGAGAATTTGGAGTTCGGCCGAAGGCAAACGAAGTGCTGAGGCTATGTTGGTTAATATTTTTCATGGATCGCCCTTAGACGAAGGTCGTGCATGCGTTCTAAGTCGCATGCACGTGGAGGATAAAAATAAAGAAGAAAGAACTCGCGTGGGATAGTAGAGAAAATAAAGATTTGCAAAATCTTGAAATACCCGAAAACTTCGGGGATTCAAGATTTGTATCTCACGCGGATGAACCGCACCGCCTCTGCCTATATAAAGAGAGGCCGAGGCGCTAGAATTGCTTGCTGAGTTTTCGAAGACACTGTCCCGCGAAGCCTCGGTGCTTAGCGAAGTTTTGAGCCCTGCATGCACACTTGCGCAGTAGTTTGTTCCGGAGCCATCCCTTTGCTCGGAAGGTTTCTTTCGCCCTACTCCTTGCGCGAAAGAGGTTAGAGAATCCCTGCACGCATCCCTTGCGTGACAGGAGGTTTCTTGCGTGGCAGTGGCATCTGCACGCCCTCCTTGTGCCTGCGGTTGGTCGAGGCTTGCGCGGCCTTTGCGGCTAAATAACTTGCGCGCCCTTGTGTTTCTTGTGGCTTGCGCTCCCTTGAACCTTGAGGCTTACGCGACAGTTGTGAAGAGGACAAAGGCCACACCCCCTTGCACGCCTTCATTGGATATTCGGGTAGTACCACTTGCGCACCTCCCTTGCGGCAGGGGTTCGGGGTTGATGAAGTACACCACACTTGGTTTGTGTATGTGTGAAAAAGGAAGACCCTACGGCTTAGTGTGTGCCTAATAAGTGAAAATAACAAAGTGAAGTGTTTAACACAATTTGTGTGTGCAATTGAAGAAAAGGACATAGCCAAGTGTGTGTGGAAGAAGAAGAGGAGGCCAAGACTTGTGTTTGCAAAGTGAGGAATTTGTGTGTGCTTAACAAGTGACAAAGAGGACGAACCTAAGTGTGCACTAAGAAGTGTGTATACACTTAGAAGAAGAAAAGGAAGGACATCCACACTACAGTACAACACACCTTTAAGTGTGTAACCAATTTGAACAAAGTGTGAAGAAGTGAGAAGGTGTGTGCCAAAAAGGAATACACCCTTTGTGGGTTTATTGCACCAAGAGAAGAAGAAGGGGAGTGTATGCTTGCATGCATGCACGTGCACACGTGAACAAGCTCAAATCTGGTTGTGTGCATCTGAGTTGTCCAAGACCAAGAGTTCTTGAAGAGAATTGAGAGGCCATGCAGTCAGTGCATGAGGAAGCAGAGATGCCATGCACTCGGTGCATGAAGTCATGATGTGAAGTCAGACTGAAGCCAGACTGAAGATAAAGAAATCAGTTGTCTGTGTTTTCAGTTGATTGAGAAGAGCCTGATCAACTGAAGTAATCAGAAGTCTTGAGCAAGACCAACAGACCTTTTCAGAGGCTGTTGAAGATTCTTGAAGAGAGAGGCCAGGTCATCCTGAGAAGAAGGAGATAAATCCTGAGCAAGACGAGAAGACCTGATCAAGTGATCAGAAGTGAAGAGCAAGGCCAGAAGTCTTTATCCCAGACTGTTGAAGATACTTGAAGCAGCTTAAAGTGAAGAAGAGCTGCTCATGTGACTCGAGAAGCCAGGAGAAGCCCCCTGTGAGACTCAGGGTGGAAGAAGTCTTCAGTGGGATTCTGGAGCAGGCCAGTGGGACTCTGGTAACACTGTGGGATGCAGTATAAAGACCCTCCTGTGGGACTCAGGAGAGATACAGTGGGACTCTGTATCGACCATTGTAATTTTAACAGGTTATAATGGAGAAACCATGTTGGGGTGTATAACCAACATGGCAAGGACGTAGGCCTTTGGTGTCGAACCTTGTAAATCCTTGTGTCCAGTGCCTTTACATTTACTGCATCATTCGAGGAAAGGTGAGAGATACAAGAAGAGTGGATCGAGGCTTTAACCAGTCATAGAGGTTTAATTGATAAGAATCAATTAGTAAAAGTTTTTAAGGGATCACTGATTCACCCCCTCCCCCTCTCAGTGATTCACACTGATCTGGGCACTTCAATTGGTATCAGAGCGAGGTTACCTCTAAAAGATCCAAGGGAGTCTTTATAAAGTGCAGATTTGAGGAAGTGAGCAAATACCCTCAAATGGAGATATCTGCCAAGACTCAGAAAAATAGGATGAAGAAACAGTCCAAGAAGATGAAGAAGAAGATTGTTGCTGATAGAGAAACACCTGACAATTCCTTTTATCACTCTTTTGATGAAGCCTGTCCTAGCTGTGATGATGATGGAAGAATCAATGATCTTCTAAATGCAATCTAATATCTTCGGAAGACAGTCCCCAGGGAATTAGCAATGTGTATTACTACAGGCATCCTTGATCTTCAAGAAGAAAAATTACAGGTAGAAGAAGAAGCCAATGCAATGGAAGATCAGTTGGATAAAAGGGTTGGCATAACCAACACTCTCAGAAAGGTGGTGAAGGATAAAGATGAAACAGTATCGCTTTGCAATGAAAGATATGAAGACACTACTGAAGAATTGAAAAGAAGCCTTTCTGAGAAATAATTCTTTAAGACTGTGGTCAAAGATGTTTTCCATGCACTGGAAAAGAGGCACAAAGTTTCAATGAATGTCATAGATGCTCAACTTGAATACAAAGTAAACAGGGTGAAGGAGCTTGACAATTCATTATAAGAAATGAAGAAGGTGCATGAAGACCAGTTAGAACAGCTGAAAGAAAATTGGGAAGGAAGGCTAAGAACTGTTGAGGATGATAAGAACTCCCTTAACATGAAATGCTTAGAACTAGAGGTGATATTGAAAAATCTGCAATCACCCAAAGCTGAATCCTCCCAGTCAGCTGAAAGTAGAAATGTTGCTACACAAGTGTGCTTTGAGAAGGATGATTCTAAAAGAAAGACATCCTCTAATGAAAGGGAAACATTTTCTAAAAAGAAGGTACCATCCATACCATCTTGTACTCATGCTTCTAAAAGTGTTTCTACTAAAAGTGCAGGATGGAAGAATGAATCCAAACAAGTATGGATGAAGACAGTGAAGAAAGAATGCTCTCCTGAAACAACACAGCAATTCAAGAAAAGTACCCAACAATCAGAAGGACTGAAGAGGTCAAGATTTTTGGGTCAGTGTTGGTGTTGTAATAAGTATGGGCACTGTTTAAAGGATTGTTGGTACAATCCACTGAATGTCAAAGCACAAATCAAGCCCATGCCAAGGGGGAGAAAGCCAGAGGAAAAGAGGCAATATCCACAGGTCCAGAGACATCTGTTTACTGCAAATAGATTTGGATTGCTTGATAACATCTGGGATGTTTGCAAAAGTGGTCAAAAAGATACATGTCAATATCCAACTGTATCCAGAGCTCAAAAGAAGAAAAGATCATAGAACCTGGCTCAGAAAGAATCCTTGGGAAGCAAGCAGAAGAAAGTTGAAGATGCTCCCAAGAAGGTTTTGAAAAAGGAAAAGAAGTTCTTGGAGTCTAAATCCAAGAAGGGTGATGCATCCAGAAGGACCACCATGAAGAAATGATTCTACTGTGGAAAGAAAGGCCATACCATGGATCTTTGTAAAGAAGCCATGGAATTCAATAGAGGCAAACTGGACTCAAACAGACAATCAATCCAGAAGAAGCAGAAGGGATTGGTTGAAAACAAGTTGCCTAAGAAAGGTAGCTTGAAAGCATCGAAGGAACCATGTGGAATTTCCAGAACTGAGGCCACACTTCCAAGTGACTTACTAGTCATATGGCCAAATCAGTTGCAACTTGCCAAAGATCTGCAAAGAGCTGAAGATGAAGTTCTGGCAATTGCTAAAGCAAAAGGGAATAAGAAGATTTCACATGAAGATGTGTTGAGATCCACACCAGCACAAACATTATTGAATATCAAATGTGAAAGTGTGAAGAATGGTGAAAATGGGACATCTCGGTTGAGAGAATCTTCTCAACCTTGTTGTTCACATTGATGAACCAAGGAGGTTCCATCTTATTCCCTTATACTTCTGGAATTTACATGTGCTAACATTGCAGGGAATTGAAGATGATGATCATTCTCAACTGGAGAGTGGTTTGGGTAGAATGGAGAGCACCCCTTGAGGGGGAGCCAATCTAGAGAAGATGGTATTCTAAGATTTAATACCATCTTGAGAAAAGCTGAAGGTATTCCAATCATACTTTCATTCCTTGTTTCTTAATTGTATTCATCATGACAATTAAGGGGGGGTATTGATTGAAGGAAAATGGATGAAAGGGGGAGCTTTATCTTTGCACTGAACTTTCTAATGAGTTTTTTGAAGTATGTGCAGGATTTAGCAATTCATTGTTATATCTGAAAAATTTCAAACCCCTGGAAGCTAAGCATGATCTCACATGTATAGTGAAATGTGGACAACATTGAAAAATCTTGGTTACATCACTCTTGTTTTCTATACCGGGTTAGCCCAAGTAGACTTAGAGATGATTTACTAAAGGTTCTTTGCTAAAGAAGAACATGTGACATCATCCCTCTCTTAGTGATTTTCAAGAAAATGCTATTCAAAGGGAGGAAGATATATTTTGGAAGAGAGCCACACCACATCTTTGCATTTGATTGCCAACAAGGGGGAGAAAATATTGGCACACATATTGACCCATTCATATGTGCTGAAGAAGATTATTGACAACAAATACAAAGGGGGAGATTGAAGTGCAATGTGTTGCATTTGTTGTCAATAAGGTATGTTGTTGATCAGAAGATGTCAAAGAATGAATGGATGTCAAGGAGATTCAATATGTGAATGACAAAGGATATGATGGTGTTGGTGGTGAATGGAGGATGGCCATTGTGTTAAGATGAATGTCACTTAGGAGATTCACTAAGTGGCATAAGTGTTTATGGTTGAAACATTCATCCATGTTAATATCAGACGATTGTAGAACTGATCTTAATGTTTCAATACTTGTATCAAGATGATACTAAGTTACACCACTTGAAGAATGGATGATGATGGAGCATCATAATTATATCAGATGATTGTAGAACTGATCTTAATGTTTCAATACTTGTATAAAGATGATACTAAGTTACACCACTTGAAGAATGAATGATTATGGAGCATCATCACATCTGACGATTGATGAGATGATATTTAAGTTCCAAGAACTTGTATCAAGTGGATACAATGTCACAACAATGTTAGAAGACCATGCATTGTCTTCACACTGCATGAGGAGTTGAAGATGATCCATCCACAAGTTCTAAGTGGATGAAGTGGTTTAATGAAGTCCATGCACAATCACTTAGTGCATAATGAATTGAAGATGATCCAACTTGATCTCTAATTGAATCATTGAAGAATGTTGAAGAATTATTTGATTCAGGAGCTTTGGTTGAAGATAAACCTTCGGGAATTTCACTCCTAAGTGAAGATTAAATGTTTAAGAGGAATGGAGGAATTCTTAAGAAGAAGAGAAGAGAAGAAATGAATAAGGGAGAATGGATTAGAGGAAGATATGGCATTTGGAATATTTCACTTGGGAATACTTTGTTTTTATACAAAGTATTATTTTTTCCTTTGCCAAAAAAATTGGCCAGCCAAGGGCCAGCCACGGGTTCAACCCCAAGGCACATGTGGGCCTAGGCGCCACGCCCATGGGGGATCCCATGGAGCAAGCCCAAGGCGGAAGGAGGCCACGCGATGATTAAATCCGCGCGGTAGGGGCGCATAGCGTGCGCCCGCGAGAGGCAGCCTGGGCGCCAGAGCACACGCCCGTGTGTGCGCATGGTGGGCGCTAGTGGCGCACCCGAGTGGCAGGGGTGGGCGCAAGAGCGCGCCCGCAAGAAGAACTTGGTGCGGGGAGGCACCGAGAGGGTTGGAAGTTCAATTGCTGAGAAGCGGGCAGCGTGAGTTTGATAAACTGCGGAAAAAACGGGAGCTGTTTCAATGTGGGACGCAGGATTTTTCCGCGGAAGAGATCCTAGTCGCCCATCCAATCGCGCGGCTGATCACAGCCGCTCATCGCATCCTGCACGCGATCTTCTGATCGAGGCCGTCCAAATGTTATTAAACGGCTGATCCGATGGTTGCCACATCGTCTTCCTCAAGCTCAGCAGAAGACCACCCTGCGAAGCCGCCGCTGAACCAGAGGCCTCCCGAATGAAAAATTCGAGCTCCCGGCCACTGTTGATCAAGGCGAAGACACCATTGAGATCATCTGATCATAACAAACACATCCATGCCTAAAAATGGGTGTGCATGCAACAACGTGAGAATTTGGAGTTCGGCCGAAGTCAAACGAAGTGCCGAGGCTATGTTAGTTAATATTTTTCATGGATCGCCCTTAGACAAATGTCGTGCATGCGTTCTAAGTCGCATACACGTGGAGGAGAAAAATAAAGAAGAAAGAACTCACGTGGGACAGTAGAGAAAATCAAGATTTGAAAAATCTTGAAATACCCGAAAACTTCGGGGATTCAAGAGTTGTATCTCACGCGGATGAACTGCACCGCCTCTGCCTATATAAAGAGAGGCCGAGGCGCTGGAATTTCTTGCTGAGTTTTCGAAGACACTGTCCCACGAAGCCTCGGTGCTTAGCGAAGTTTTGAGCCCTGCGCGCACACTTGCGCAGTAGTTTGTTCCGGAGCCATCCCTTTGCTCCGAAGGTTCCTTTCGCCCTACTCCTTGCGCGAAAGAGGTTAGAGAATCCCTGCGCGCATCCCTTGCATGACAGGAGGTTTCTTGCGTGGCAGTGGCATCTGCACGCCCTCCTTGTGCCCATGGTTGGCCGAGGCTTGCGCGGCCTTTGTGGCTAAAGCACTTGCGCGCCCTTGTGTTTCTTGTGGCTTGCGCGCCCTTGAACCTTGAGGCTTGCGCGACAGTTGTGAAGAGGACAAAGGCCACACCCCCTTGCACGCCTTCATTGGATATTCGGGCAGTACCACTTGCGCACCTCCCTTGTGGAAGGGGTTCGGGGTTGATGAAGTACACCACACTTGGTTTGTGTATGTGTGAAAAAGGAATACCCTACAGCTTAGTGTGTGCCTAATAAGTGAAAAGAACAAAGTGAAGTGTTTAACACAATTTTTGTGTGAAACTGAAGAAAAGGACATAGCCAAGTGTGTGTGGAAGAAGAAGAGGAGGCCAAGACTTGTCTTTGCAAAGTGAGGAATTTGTGTGTGCTTAACAAGTGAAAAAGAGGACGAACCTAAGTGTGCACTAAGAAGTGTGTATACACTTAGAAGAAGAAAAGGAAGGACATCCACACTACAGTACAACACACCTTTAAGTGTGTAACCAATTTGAACAAAGTGTGAAGAAGTGAGAAGGTGTGTGCCAAAAAGGAATACACCCTTTGTGGGTTTATTGCACTAAGAGAAGAAGAAGGGGAGTGCATGCTTGCATGCATGCACGTGCACACGTGAACAAGCTCAAATCTGGTTGTGTGCATCTGAGTTGTCCAAGACCAAGAGTTCTTGAAGAGAATCGAGAGGCCATGCAGTCAGTGCATGAGGAAGCAGAGATGCCATGCACTCAGTGCATGAAGTCATGATGTGAAGTCAGATTGAAGCCAGACTAAAGATAAAGAAATCAGTTGTCTGTGTTTTCAGTAGATTGAGAAGATCCTGATCAACTGAAGTAATCAGAAGTCTTGAGCAAGACCAACAGACCTTTTCAGAGGTTGTTGAAGATTCTTGAAGAGAGAGGCCAGGTCATCCTGAGAAGAAGGAGATAAATCCTGAGCAAGACGAGAAGACCTGATCAAGTGATCAGAAGTGAAGAGCAAGTCCAGCAGTCTTTATCCCAGACTGCTGAAGATACTTGAAGCAGCTTAAAGTGAAGAAGAGCTGCTCGTGTGACTCGAGAAGCCAAGAGAAGCCCCCTGTGAGACTCAGGGTGGAAGAAGTCTTCAGTGGGATTCTGGAGCAGTCCAGTGGGACTCTGGTAACACTGTGGGACGCAGTATAAAGACCCTCCTGTGGGACTCAGGAGAGATACAGTGGGACTCTGTATCGACCATTGTAATTTTAACAGGTTATAATGGAGAAACCATGTTGGGGTGTATAACCAACATGGCAAGGACGTAGGCCTTTGGTGCCGAACCTTGTAAATCCTTGTGTCCAGTGCCTTTGCATTTACTGCATCATTCGAGGAAAGGTGAGAGATACAAGAAGAGTGGATCGAGGCTTTAACCAGTCATAGAGGTTTAATTGATAATAATAAATTAGTAAAAGTTTTTAAGGGATCACTGATTCACCCCCTCCCCCTCTCAGTGATTCACACTGATCTGGGCACTTCAGAATGAAAAGAAGATGGCATGGATGGATGGCCAAATGAATGATATGGATGAGAAATAGGAATCATCATTGGATATAAGAAATATGGGTGAGGAGGCTCATATGTAAATGCTGGTGAAAACATGGTCAGCCTAAATATCTCGTGTGTCCCTAATGAATCTACATGATCAGAATGTGTGGTAGATGGTACATCAGTGGGAAGGATAGGGTATAATCGGGTATGCTGACTGGATCATCTAGCTCTAGTACCCCACCCCCTTCATATCGCCAGCTTGAGTACTGGGACCACTGGGCTACTCAGAGAATAAATAGCGCCTAAGTAGTGGATCCTATATAAAAGTTTAAAACAAAATTAATCACATAACATTATATATTATTGATATATATATATATATATATATATTTGAAATAAAATACTCACAACAGTAACTAATGGAGGAACGCCCATCTCAATCATTGGGCGATTTTTGTCTGTCATCCTTTTTCTTTGCATCTCCTCAATTGGTTTTATTTACTGCATTTGAAAACAAATATGGAATTAATTATAAATTGATTACTAATGTGTAACCCAAACAATAAAAAATATGAGACAAATAAAGGATACGTAATGATATAACAAAAACAATTTTAAATTTAGTGGGAAGAATATCAAAAAAGAAGACATGTCATAGAATAAACAATATGTTCAAATTCACATGTTTAGCACAGGTATGATATAGTTTTCTTTTATTTTCAATTCTATCAAATTCAATTTTAGTTAGTTCTTTGTCTGATTTTATTTCTCTTATGTCAGTTGGTTAATTTTTAACAATTTATTAGGTCATTTTTCCGTATTTATTTCTCTTTGGTCATTTGGTTCAATTTTGTTAATCAATTAGGTCATTTTTTCATATTTATTTCTCTTTGGTCATTTGGTTCAATTTTTTTAATTAATTATGTCATTTGTTCATTTTTATTTATCTTAGGTCATTTGGTTCATATTTTGGGTTAGGTAATTTTTTCATTTTTTTGTTAGGTAATTATTTTCATTTGTTTTTATTTTCATATCAATAAGTTTAACATGTCCAATTAAATTCCTCTTATTTTTTGTTCTAATGTAATTGTTTCAGTCATGTTTGGTTTCGTAGGTTTGCATATGGTTCAATTAAATATTAAAAAATAAAACTCAAAGAAAACTGCAACCAATAAATATTGAAAATGCACATGAAGGTCAATTCGGATACAAAATATTTGTAATCAATAGTAAATCAATTTGAATAGTGACAACCTTAACACACCAAGTCAAGATAAACCAAAAGAACTGAGAACACTAATGGATGATTTTATATATTTCCCACCATAACTTTAGGTTCACAATCAACTCTAGAAATTGATCTATTGGAGTCATCAAAAGTAATATATGAATTGGGGCTGATGGGAGCATGAATGTTTTCAATTCCATCATCACCATCATCAAAAATATGTATTGGAATTACTTTAATAATGACACCAAATTCAGGTCAAAGATGATCTTTGACATAAAAAATTTATTTCTCCATTGATGTCAAAACATATGGTTCATCAGTAGAAATATTGTGATCCATGTTAATAAATCAAAATCCACAATCATAGATAAATGTACCCTGCCACATCATTGAATCAAACCATTGGAATTTCATCATAGTGACTCAGCCATGAGAGTAATAATCTAATATTATTATTATTTCAACAACTCCATAATAACCTGCATTTTCAAATCAAGGTCTACTACCTGATACACTGGCATAACATTCTGTTGTAGTAGTTATCATAACCGCATCATATTGTGTTCTCATATTCTTTGCTCGTTCAGTGATAATAAATTTGTACCCATTGATCACAATTGATTTACAGTCACAAACCATGGTATTAGGACCAAAATCCAAAGCACTTATTTCCTCAGAGAAAAATTCAGTAGGAAAACTCAATATTTTACATATAAATTAATATTAAACTTAATTAAATATTGATTTTATTAATTTATTACAGTAATATTTATACCTTCAATTTCAACCGAGCAGAAAACTATTTGCTATGAAAAGTCTCTCTCCTTCTCAAATATAAAGAATTGTGCTTTCTATTTATCATTTCTTTATATTCCCTATAGATAAAAATATAAATATTTTAACAAATATGTAAAGTTACATAAGATGAGATAATATATACATGTCTAATTTACATACTTGATATATTCATCGAACAAATTATAGTTGAACAAAACTGAGTGATGTGCCATCTCCCACTCTTCAAGGCTTAATTTCATCAATGTATATGATCTAGGAATTCCTCTTGTTTGAGGAAGTGATGGAAAATAGGATTCAATTTTCTCATATTGTTCTTCTTTATTTCTCATTGGTCTGTTCATTCTCGTAGTAAGATTAGACAAATACATCGAGAAGAAATCTAAACATTCTTGAGCCAAGTAACTATTCATGATAGAACCTTTAGGATGATTCTTGATCCAGACATAAGACTTCAATGTGTACATATTTCTTTTAGTTGGATATATCCAATGAAAAAAACAGGTCCTCCAAGAAGTATTTAGGTTGGAATATAGACATTTAGATATAGCATGCATGTGAAAAATGATGGAGGAAATATTTTCTCTAACTCACACAAAATTAACGGTGCCTCTGCCAACATTTTTTACAAGAAATACTTGGAAAACTTCTTAGCACAAAGATATCTAAACAAATGAAACAACCTAATAACTACCACCCTTACATTATTGGACAAAATATGATGGATTTATATTAAAATCAACTCATGTAGAAGTATGTGATAATCATGAGTCTTAAAATATTTTAACTTCAACTATCTTATTTTGACCCGTTTTGATATGTTTCTTGAATAGACATCAAGAACTTTAATAGTCTCTAATACTTCCAGAAATTGATTTTTTTTTCTATAGGTTTCATCACATAAGAATCACATGAATTTTGTTTTTTAAAAATCCAAGTTCTTCAACTAACTTCTATGCCATATAGTGGTTTGAGGGAATATTTGCATCATCTAGAAGTAAGTCCTTAAAGAAGGTAAGAATGTAATTGATGGTAGTATTAGAAATCTCATACATGGTTTCCCATGAAACAATCGAATTAAAAAATCTATATTTTTCATTTTACCACATTGCTGATATACTGGAGTCTTGGTAGCATCATTCAATTTTTTCACCCTGTCAACATCATCATTTTCATTAGATGCATCATGTGTGATCATATCGAAGTCTTATTAGGTCGGAATCCTTTCCTTATCATGATGAAGAATAAATAGAAACCATCTATATAACAAATTATCCAATCCAGTCCTCTCATTTGGATCATCATCATTTTGAGATTTCATTTTCTCTCCATTGTGATACCACACATAGTAGTTTGTTTGAAAACCATATTTGGTTATATAGTAGCTAACTTCATCATGGATCAAACAAGTTCTTCCAACACAGTTATAATATGATCAGTGTATGTGACCACTATCTAAAGCATTGTCAAATGAAAAATCTAAAAATATCTCCATCTTATTTTGAAAATATCTTGAGATATGATTGGTTTCATACATCCAACTTCTATCCATTCTGTAAAAAAAATTGTTATAAGTCATTTCTTAAAATTAATTCAATAAGATTGAACTTTAATTGAAAATATATTTTAATAAACCGGAAGTGTTCACTTTATATGAAATCATAACTGACACACTAATCTATATGAGAATCATAATATAAAAGACAACAAAATATTATATATATAACAAAATACTATAAATATAAAACCATGATATTGAATTAAATTATAAATATAACACCATAATATTTGTTGGGTTTGGTTATTTTATTTGGATTTGGTTGGTGCATGCCTATTAGGGTTTTATTACAGATTATTCAAGTAGGTTTATTTTTTATCATTTCTATAGAATTTCTTTTGGTTAGGTTCAATTTAGTTCACTTCTTTTTATTTAAGTTAAATTTGATGTAGTTTAGTGTTGTTCAGGTCTACTCAAGTCTACATGGGTAAAATCAAGTCAGTTCAATTCAATTTAGTTGGTTTGGTCACGTCGGTTCAGTTATGATATAGATAGGATTTATTAGTTCGGTTAGGTTTCAATGTATAAAGGTTTGATAGGTTCAGTTCATTTTTTTTCAAGACTAGTTAGGTAGGTTTGGTACCATTTAGTTTGCTTAGGGTTTGATCAATTCATTTCAATTTAGTTTATTTAGTGGGTCATCATAACAAGGAATAAATTGAGAGATTATGTAAAACATAGTGGATGTGATGTAAAATCATTGTATAAAGACCATATTGGTGGATGATATCCTTATATCCTAGCAATGAAACATCCCATATTAGCACTATATTTTATCTCAATCATTTCACATTAAAAACCAAAATGTAATAACATGTGTCAAAAATAATATTATCATGATTTATCAAGTATTATAGAGCAAAAAATAATAATATATTTATTCAAATAATAATATAACATATATATATCATTAAATACATTATCAATCATTATTGCATCACTCCACAATATCTTACACCAACTACCGTCGCCACAAAACGAAACTCACTACACAAAACATCCACACATAACCCATAATTCATGTCTTTCATTTGCAAATTCAACCAATTTCTATATTTTATAATTTATCAGCCAAGATCCATTTAATATCCATTTAATTCAATATTTATTGAAAAATACCTTTTTTCATCACCCACGTTTATTCCCATTTATCAACATTCAATTTTTTGATCAATTACCACATATTGTATTCGATCCCACACTTATTTAATTTTAGCTGATGTCATTCCCATTTTATTATTACTAATAATATTCCATAGCCACTAGGTAACTACAAAAAAACCACCACACAAAAACACATCAATATTATAATAACAACCATCACATACCACCACTAATATATAACTATAGAATAACCATAACACAAAAACAACCATCCTCCATTCACCACTAACCATTCCTTAACACATACCATGCCAATCCAACCACAACCTCGCTTCTTCAACACAATTTGCATCGAAAATGGTCATCACCATCACCATAATTTCCCAAAAATATCTAAAAATCACAATGTAAAAATAGAAGACACGCTATAATGTATAGAAATAGATTACAACCACCATAATTACCATAATTTCAATTTAAATTGGGATTTCAAAACATTTCCTCATCTCTTTCATCAGTATTTTCCCAAAATTTCTAGATTCACACACAACTGGTTTATTGATATGTTTAAGTGTATAAAATTTTATGAATGGTGAGTTAAAACAATCAATAACATAATGAGTTCATAATTCACAATGTCTAAAACAAACACAATAGAACAGTGTTCAAGTTTAACGTGAGGAGATTGCAATGGAAGCAGAATGAAAAAAGCCAAAATAAATCGAGGCATAAGATATAACTTAGTTACGACTTAACAATTTGTAGTGGAATAAAAAATGAATTAATATAAGAATGGATCATCAATTGGGAAGAATAGTTCACAGGCTGGGAAGAAGAGAATAGCTCTCATTTAGGGCAAAATGCGGGCTGATCAATTTTGGAGTAAGGAGGATGGATGTTGTGTATTTGGGGGGAATCTATCCCAATGGTTTTTTAAAACCATTGGGATACCCTTTATGAAATGCCCACAGGGAATGAATTTAGGATACTATATCCCAACGGTTTGAAAACCCATTGGGATAGGACCCTCTATACCAATGGTTTTTTAAAACCTTTGGGAAAACCTTAGATGAAAGGGCATATTCCAACGGTTTAATGAAATTTTTGGTATAAGACCCCCTATCCCAATAGTTTTATGAAACCATTGGGATTGGGGCATTTTTATATGTGGGATTTATAGTAATCACTACTGGAAAACTGCCCTATACCCACGATTCAAAACCATGGGTATAGTCCCCAAAACCGTGGGTATAGGCTATACCCACGGTTCCGGGAACTGTGGGCTGGAACAGCGTTGGGATAAGGGGTTCGGCCTATACCCATGGTTCCTCCCAAACCGGGGATATAATTGACACAGCGTGGCAGGCATGTGCACAAGCTGGCACAGTGTGACCCCACGGTGCTCAAACCGTGGGGATTTTAAATCTTCAAAAATGCAGCAGGGGAGATTCGAACCCAGACCCCGTGAAAGGACTGGCAGTCGCGCCCCACCTACAGACCACCCGAGCTAGGAATTTCATCTTTTATATGTGCATATATCAGGCTATATATATTAATATGCGGTATTATATTCAAAAAAAGCGACTAGCAAGAATCGAACCTGCGTCGCACAAAGCACCTCACAGATGCGCCGCAACAACGGAACAACTGATCTGCGACATTTAACTAGTATATATTCAGTTATTTGCATATATATATTTATATTACGGGTGCGGTATTTAATTCAAAAAATGCTGTATAGGGATTCGAATCCGTGACCTACAGCATCCATAGAGAAGACTTGACCAACCGAACTGAATAATTTTTGAAATTATATATTTATATTATTGTAAATATATTAATATAAACCATGAAAAAATGTCTTCCCGACAAATTTTTTCCGTGTCCCGCCTAATTTTCTTTCCCCGCCTGAACGCGGGAAATATATACCCACGGTTCTGGAGAACCGTGGGTATAGGTCTTACAAAAAACCCCAATACCCACGGTTTTGAAAAACTGTCAATATAGGTCTTCGGAAAATACCCTATACCCACGGTTTTCTCCAAAACTGTGGGTATAGGTCTTAAAAGAAAACTATACCCACGGTTTTTGGCACAACCGTGGGTATAGGTGACCTATACCCACGGTTTTCAAAAACCGTGGGTATAGGTTCACATACAATCCCTATACCCAAGGTTTTGGAAAACCGTGGGTATATGGGTACCCTATACCCATGGTTTTTTGAAAAACCATGGGTATAGACCTGTTTTCCAGTAGTGAATGTCTCACTAATAGGTAATAAGTGGGATACCTTTATCATTCAATCCACAATCACCCATACAACATGATTCTTATAGGTTTTCCTGAGTAATCCTGTCACAAAATCCATAGTGACATCATCTCATTTTCACTCAGGAATGGGAAAAGGCCACAAAAGACCAGTTGGTCTCTAATGATCATTTTTCACCTACTAATGAGTGAAACATCTTACCATGAATCCTATTAATTCTTTATTAATTCCTTAATACCAATATTGTCTATATAGATCATGATACATCTTTGTCAAACCATGATGTACCGCCCATCTAGAAGCATGAAACTCCCTCACCTGCTTTTTGCGCAAGCCGGTATGAACCCATATTCGTCCATGGAAAATAAGAGAATTGAAACTTCCAAGAGACCATATTGATGGTGTCTCCCCACCATATAAGTTTTCTCTCATAAATAATCTCTCTGGATTAGAAAACTACTCAGTCTTAATCCGATCTAAAATCATGGGTATAACATATGTCGAAGTCAGAGCTACTCGTCCCTAGGACTCCTAAACATCAAGATGCATGTCAGAAAAGATATCCATTATCTAACACTCATCACAATACTCTCATATTGACTCTACCTATATCTTTTGGTTTAATTCATCGACAATGAAATCTTCCTTTCCCGATGTATAAGTCAACATGAAGTTGAAATACTACAGATACTTGACCTACCTACTCTGCCAAAGGTTCAGGTCCCACTGAGAAAAATGTACCTAAGGCTCTTTTGGTCCATGTATACCACAAAACTCTCACTCATGAGATAATTCCTACATCATATTAGGGAATTTACCACTGTTGTTAACTCTAAATCGTAAGTTGGCTATTTCATATCATGCGATCTCAAATGTCTGAAGTCATAAGCAACCACTCAATCCTCCTGTATCAGAACTGCTCCAAGTCCAACTCCAGATGTGTCACTGTAAATGGTATATGTTTTACCCTACATGGGTAAATTAAGTATAAGTGTTGAGGTCATCCATCCTTTCATCTCTTGAAAATCTCTCTCATAAGCATTGGACCAAACAAACTGCATCCCTTTCTTGGTCAGTCCAAACATCGATGTTTCTAAAATGGAGAAATCATAGATAAAACACCATTAATAACCTAATAAACCCAGAAATCTCTAAATCTCAAAGAAATTCTTAGGTTTCTCCCAAGATACCATGACTGCAACTTTCTAAGGGTCTACTGACACTCCTTCCTCTAAGATGACATGGCCCAAGAAGTGCACTTTGTCAATCTAGAAACAACATTTGGTTAGTTTGATGTAAATTCGATGCTCTCTCAATGTACTTAGGATGATGTCAAGATGTTTGGAATGATCTTCTACTGACCGGGATTACACTAAGATGTTATTGACCAAAACCACCCCAAGCTAGTCCAAAAAAGGATGAAAGATCCTATTCATCAAGGCCATGAATACTGCAGGTAAATTAGTCAAACCAAACGGTATCACTACGAACTTATACAAGCCATACCTTCTCCTAAAAGTAGTCTAAGGTATGTCTGATAGTATCACCCTAAACTGATGGTATCCAAATCTCAAATCAATCTTGAAGAAGATCTTAACACCTCTCAGTTGATCAAAGAGATCATTGATTCATGGAAAAGGATATCAGTTCTTGACTGTCATCTAGTTCAATCTCTGATAATCCACACATAAGCACAAACACCCATCAGCCTTCTTGGTAAAGAGAACTAGATAACCCCGAGGAGATGTACTAGGTCATATGAAACCATTAGATTATAGATCTTTCAACTGAACTTTCAACTTCTGAAGCTCTACCGGTTCCATTCTATAAGGTGGGATAAAAACTGGATCTGCTCCCAACACTAACTTGATCATAAACTCGATCTATCGCTCGGGTAATAATTTGTAGAAATCATTAGGAAAAACATCCTAAAAATTGTCTGCCACTGGAGGAAAATAATACCAATACATTCCATCATCATCTAGAGCAAGACCGACTATTTGATCCATGAGACAATTCGATCTACACTGAATTGGTCCTTTATGAATAGCCTGAAGATCCCACTCACCCTTGTGAGAATAGCTTCCACCTTCTGAAGATAAAAAGGTAACTCTACTCTAATAACAATTGATATGATCCTACTATAGAACTAACCAATTCATACTAAGAATCAAGTCAAAGTATTTCATTTACAGCACAAATGGTTCACAAAAGAAACGGTAACCACCAATCTCTAGATAACACACCTTAAAACATTTTATAATATCTAATCACACTCCCAACAGTGCATCGATGGTCAAAACACCATCCAAGATTTCCACATCCAATCCCAACTCATTTAAAAAAAAGAGCATAAAAAAAGGAATGTGATGTTCATGTATCAAACAAAACAAAAGTAAGGGTAGATGATACAAGAATTGTACCTTTAATAGTAGACGATCATGCATCCACAATAGCTGGAGTAGTCTGCATAACATGTAGTTGACCATCCCCTATTCCATGGTGTAACACCCTGACCCCTCTAGGTTGGAGCCGGTGCATTACTTGTGATATTGGAATGGTTAGAAGGAATGAAAATCCCAATAGAATGATAATTTTAGTAGTCTTGAAGAAACTAGATACATAGATGTAACTCAAATTACATTGAAAAAGGTTACAAAATACAATACATAACAAAAAACTCAAAACTTCATCCACAGGAACTCAAAAGAAGACCTTCTCTTCATCACCTGTCGAAGGTAGACAATGAAAGGGGTGAGCTCAAACGCTCAGTAAGGGTTAAAAATAGCAGAATCATGAGTACAATAATAAGTTAATCACAATCAATCAGACATAATCAATATGGCATAGTGAATAAATGAACAACTAATGTCATTAATAAACTGAAAATGAAACTGCATCCATAGATTTTGTCATAGTGAAAACCTCATGGACAATAATAATAACTGATAATGAATAAAGAGAATGCTTATTAATTGTACTTAATGTATTTGGAACATGAAACCATAATACCATTAAAACGGTTTAGTTCTGTGGGTAGAAACCCGTCTGATTTTTGGAAACAAACTCGAAGGGTTTTTCGCCAAACTGTTTTTCCTCATGAGACCTACCGATGCATCGAGGGTCAATAGTGGGCCCCACCTGCCACTGCATATCCAAAGCATTCTTTATACATTGATTCAATATGAGAGCAATATGCCTTTTTAATACCCGTATAGAGTAGAGTATACGGGTTCATCAATATTTCCATAATTCAAATAACTTTCCAAATAAACATCGTATGTAAGATGGTATACGGTTTAGACAACAAACATATCCATGACATGAGATTATGGATATTTAATATAATTTCAAATGAAAAGTGATCTCAAATGGGCAGTATGTACACCACATAAGGATTATTAGGCACACAATACAAAGATAGTCACAACGAAAACAGCAGTTGAGACAAAGTCTCTTACCACAATGTAATCGGTCGAACCGTATGACCAGAACTTAATAACCATCAAATGAATCATTGAATAAAATGAATATAAATAGAATAATGTTATTATATATCAAATGGAAGTATACATATACCAAATATAAGTAATAATTAGCGAACAATGGAAATCTCACAGAAATGAAAGAGAGATGAGAAACCCCTTGCCTTATGCTCGAGTGTGTTCTTCGTTTGTTTTAATGACCTGAATAATCAAATTTATCTTAATTAATTAATATTTAAAGAACCTCTTATACATTTAATTGATTTAGTATAACCTTATTAGTTTCATTAATTTCCCTTTCTATGGGTTCAATTGGTTCAATTTTCATTTTTTGGAAGCATTTTCTTCATTGGTTTTCATGGTTCGTTTACTTATTTCCATGAATGGAAGTTCATTTGAAATATGGTTAAACATCCAAAATTGTTAATACACCTTATTAATGAAATTATGAAGATATAAATTACCTTATAATTATTTTGGGTTATATACCATGATGATGATTGATTAGTTAAAACATTAATGATGTTTGTTTAGATCGTTTTAATGGTTCTTTGATAATAACAACCTCATTTTATCTTATAAATTAGAACCATGAGTACAAAATAATTACAGAACCATGGGTGATTCATAAAACATATATTATAACCTGGTTCAACCATATAAATGGTTTAATGACCATACTTGAAAGAATTAATGGAAATTGAGATTACATCATCCACGGTGTCGGTAATTCGATACATCACGGACAATGTTTTTAATTCCTTGAACAAGTGGGGGAAAAGAAGAAGATTGATGATGAATTTCTCATGAACATGAGAAAATCCAGAATATACAAGATTATGGATATTTAATTCCTCTTGGGTATGAAGATATGAAGAAATAATAAATAAATAACTCAAAATAAAAGAATAATTTTGAAATCGCTTACAAAAATTCTGCAGCCTAACGGCTACGCAACATGGTTTTAGAAAATATTAAAAAGAGAGGGGACAAGGGTAACCTATCAAGAAATGAATAATGATATATATTATATCAAGAATAAGAATAAAAATAAGAACATGGTATGGAAACTTGAAAGATATACCACATAAAAGAGAACTTGAATGGAAAAAGAAAGAAATTGAGAATTTCCTTACCTTGTAGAGTAACCCTTAGAACTTGAAGGTTGGGACCTTGAAGGCTTAAGGAAACATTGGGAAGACTAATATTAAGTTAAGGAGTCCAGAACTTCATTGAGGGAGAATTGGTAATGAATTCAATGAAGGGAAGAGTTGGTATTTATAGGAAAAGTGAGGGATTATTTTAATAATTTCCAAGGGACACCTCATGGGTGGTATTTGCAAAACCAAGGATTTTCCCATGGTATTTGCCCATGGTATAAGCCACTTGGGACACCTCACATGTTATTTAACTATACACAAGTCTACCAGATTTATGACATCATAATTTCATCATTAATGATGTCATAAACACATCAAAACTAAAAACTGTATTTTTTACTATTCACTGAAAAATCAACTGTTTCAGAAAAATTCCCAAAATTCACCCTAACCATTTTTCGACATGTAGAATTCAAAATTGAAATCCATTTTTCAAAAATAATTTTATAAATATTATTAATTTAATTTTTAAATAAGTTCATAGTTAATTCGAAAAATAACAATCTTAAAGTGCAATTAGTTTTATTTCTCATTGAAAAACTAATTAAGATCTCATTATCTTGTTGCCTTAAGAAAATGAAATAATATTATTATTTACTATTCATAAGGGTCATATTACTATTCATATTACTATTCATAAGGGTATGTTACTATTCACCAAAAATTAAGTTTGTTCTATCAGACTCCAAATGACTTACTGATCACAACTCTAGATGACCATTTTTCGAAATTCAAAACATAGAAGTGGAAAATTTATATTTAATGGATAGGTTTTGACTATATCCTAAATAACCTAGTGTTGTTTCTAAGGAACACAGTGATGAATAGAATGTATTCAACAGAAACATACCATATAATGTTTGGGGTGCTACATTATTCCCTCCTTAGGAAATTTCGTCCTCGAAATTTTATGTACATGGCCCACCAAAAAGATGTGGTCGGTTCTTCTTCATGAAATCCTCTGGTTCCCATTTTTCTTCCTCCATATTCTGGTTTCTCCAAAGAACCTTTACTAGATGAGTTGCTCGATTTCTCAATACCTGCTCCCCTGTGTTAAGAATCTTGATGGTCTTTTCACAGTATGACAAATCTGGTTCCAGTTCTATTCCTTCATATGTAAGTACATGCATTGGGTCTGGCATGTATTTCTTTAACAATGATACGTGGAACACATCATGAACTCTGGAGATATTTGGTGGCATCGCTAATCGGTAAGCTACAGCTCCGATTCTTCCCAAGATTTCAAATGATCTGATGTACCTAGGGCTCAGTTTCCCTTTCTTACCGAACCTTAAGACGCCTTTCCATGGAGATACTTTCAGAAATACATGATCTCCCACTTGAAATTACAAGTCCTTTCTCCAGTTGTCACCATAAATATTCTACCTACTTTGGGATTCTTTAATATGGGCTTGAATTTTCTTCACCATTATCATGGTCTCTTCAATAATTTATAGGCCTATAAGTTTTCTTTCAACAACTTCATCCCAACAAGTTGGAGTTCGACATCTCTTTCCATATAATGCTTCATATGGAGCCATTTGAATACTAGAATGGAAACTATTGTTGTACGAAAATTCCACCAAAGGAAATTATTGATCCCACATACCTTGGAAGTCAAGAGAGCATGATCTCAACATGTCTTCCAGAGTTTGAATAGTCCTTTTAGACTATCCATCAGTTTGAGGGTGATATGCAGTACTCATATGAAGCTCAGTATTCAAAGCCTTCTGGAGACTTTTCCAGAACCGTGATGTAAAACGTGGATCACAATCAGAAACAATCGATAAGGGAACTCCATGAAGTCTCACAACTTCATTAATATATAGTCTTTCTAGATGTTCAAGTGGTATATCTTCTCTTATAGCAAGAAAATGCGTTGACTTGGTAAGACGATCAACAATGAACCATATTGAATCGTTCCTTCTAGGAGTCTTTGGTAGTCCCATGACAAAGTCCATCGTGATATTATCCCATTTCCAATCAGGTATGGGAATAGGTTGCAATACTCCTCTAGGCTGTTGCCTTCCAGCTTTTACTTGTTGACAAACCATACATCTTGACACAAAATCAGCAATCTCTCTCTTCATGTTGTCCCACCAAAAATGTTCCTTCAAATCTCTATACATATTAGTTCTACTAGGGTGTATAGAGAAATTAGAACTATGAGAATCATCCAAAAATTCCCTTTTTAGATCAGGAATATCAGGAACACAAAGTCTCTTCCCAAATTTCAAAATTCCATCTTCATATACGAAGTCACTCAATCTCCCATCATTCACAGCTTTAATCTTCTTTTAAAACTCCTCATCATCAGCTTGAGAACTTTTTATTTTTTCTAGTAAAGATGGTTTGGCAACCATTTGAAAAATCATTGATGTTTCACCTTCCATGGTTATTCCCATATCCATCTTTACTAGATCCATGAAAATAGGATCCCTTTCAAATCTCATCTTGTTCAAAACTCCATGATCCTTTCTGCTCAAAGCATCTGCCACCTTATTTTCCTTCCCCGAGTGGTAGTGTATCATGCAATCATAATCCTTGAGTAGTTCAAGCCATCTCATTTACCTCATGTTGAGTTCTTTCTGTGAGAAAATATACTTCAAACTCTTGTGATCAGTATAAATATCACATTTTTCACCATAGAGATAATGTCTCCATTTCCTCAAAGCAAATATTACAGCAGCTAACTCAAGATCATGAGTAGGATAGTTTTTCTCATTAATTTTTAGCTATCACGATGCATAAGCAATAACCCTATCATTTTGCATAAGGACACAACCAAGTCCTTTCTTTGAAGCATCACTATAAATAATAAACCCGTCATTCCCCGATAGTAGAGTCAATATAGGAGCATTGAATAATCTTCTCTTCAGTTCTTCGAAAAATTCTTCACAATATTTTTTCCAAACAAATTTAACCTCTTTTCGTGTGAGCTTCGTTAGTGGGTTATCCAGTCAGGCAAAATTTTGCACGAAACGCCGATAATAACCTGTTAAGCCAATAAAACTTCGTACCTCAGTTATGTTTGTTGGTGTGGGCTAATATTGGATTTCCTTTGTCTTCACAGGATCAACTAGGATTCCATCCTTCGAGACAATATGGCCAAGAAAAGAAACTGACTGAAGCCAGAATTCTCACTTGCTAAACTTCCCATATAATTGATTTCTTCTAAGAGTTCCCAGAATAACTCGCAAGTGACTCTCATGGTCTTCATAGCTTTTTGAGTATATGAGGGTATCATTGATGAATATCACAATAAAGTTATCAAGATATTCCTTGAAAAGTCTATTCATTAAATCCATGAAAACAGATGGTGCATTCGTTAGTCCAAAAGGCATAACTGTAAACTCGTAATGCCCATACCTGGTTCGAAATGCTGTCTTTGGAATATCTTCCTTCCTCACACTCAGTTGATGATATCCAGATCGAAGGTCAATCTTTGAAAAGTATTTAGATCCATGAAGTTGGTCAAATAAATCATCAATCAGAGGTAGTGGATACTTATTCTTTATTGTAATAGTATTGATTTCTCTGTAATCAATGCATAGCCTCATGGATACATCTTTCTTCGTTACAAACAAGACTGGGGATCCCCATGGAGAAACACTAAGTCGAATAAATACTTTGTCACTGATTAGTCACTGAAAGTGGCTAATATTAATTTTTAAGATCTTAATATTAATGTTTTTAAAAGTTCATAAACATCAATTTTAGTCCAATTCAGAAATTGAACTTCATTTCCCATCATTGTGCAATTCATGCTTAAAATGTCAATTTGGGATCACTCAATAATTTGCTTGTGGAAATTACAATATTCATCATTTTAATTTGAAATTTTGGTATATGATTGATCACTTTGTTTGGAACATTTTATCTTTTAGGTCTGATGGATGAATCTCAAAGGAAGATGGAGAATTTTGCGCTTGAAGAAAGAAATTTGCTGGAAAAAGCATAATGGGCCTAAGGCCCATCAAACAAATGTGGGGCCCAGAAACCAAGCCCAATGAAGCTAAAATTTATACAGTAGAAAGATAAAAATATGAGGATCATTTTATTCAACTGTGGCCGGAGCTAATTCTGATTTTTTCATGATGATAAAGGGATCTGAAGTTGAGATTTAAATGGTGGAGTCGTCATTAATGCACAGAAATCCGTCCCGCCATTTCAACCATAACTTCCAAACGGATGTGCCAAATGTCCTGAAATTTTGGTAGCTTCTAGAAGACACATTAAAGAAGATATTTCGCTTCTACAACTCCTCCGGATTCGGCCTTCTTCAATTTCAAATTCACACGTCAATATGGTGGACGAATCTAGACAGTTTTCCGGGTCAAATTCAAAACATCAATTTCCTTTTGATTATTCACCCTCCATTTGACTCTATTAATTTTTGGGGGGTGAATTAATTGTTGGGGGATGTACCTAAGGCTCCTAATATGCCTATATAAGGAGATATTGGTGAAGGGAATGAGGGTGGAAAATTTTCTTATCATCTTGGATGCTTTGTTTTCATTGTAATGTTTTGCTGTCCATTTGATGTTGTAATCGTTCTTCATTCTCATGTAAGTTATTTGAATCACATTAGTTCTCAATAAAAGTTCTTCATTTCATATTTTTCTTTTTTTCTTCTTATCACTTTGATACCGTTGCTTTAAGGTGTGAATTTATTCACACCATCACTTGTGAATTTATTCACACAACAGTGGAGTGATCGTTTCATTGTTTTATTTTTCTTCTCCAATTCTGCTTCTTTAAGTCGACTTCCCGCTTCCATTTATTTAATAGCATAAATGGAGGGCTAAACCCTTATGGGTTGGTCCTAGGGAGTTGCATGGGGAAGATTGGATGTTATTTTATGATCTAAAATTCTTTAATCATTTCATTAATTTAAGATTTCCATTTGATGATTAATTTCTTCTTCATCTTCGCCAACTTTAAATAACACATTTTGAGTGCTAGTACGATCCAATTCCTTGGAGTGATCATTAAATTGATCCTCTAAGTGCATTGGTGATTAGACTTGGAATTGTGAGGGATTAAATTGGTGAATGATGTTGAAGAATTATATCATTTTGTGGACACGTCTTGAATTAGTGAAACGAACGTTATAAGATAATAAATACATCCAATTTAACCCTGGTAACAACTTAGGATCAACTCATATCCATTAATTGTTTTAGACTAAGTAAGTGTATGTTTTAATTTATTTTCTTTAAATTAATTCAGTAGTTATTCAAATAAAATCAATCCAAATAGTTGGCCACTCCATAGCCAAATCCTTCACCAAATCATAGCGTCTCTCGGTTTCTTCTTCGGTCCCTGTGGACTCGACCCCTACTTGTACTACAACGACCGCATAACTGTAGGGTAAATTTGGGCGCAACCAAATTTTGGCGCCGTTGCCGGGGACCAAGTAAGTCACCTTAGAACTTCTTTCTATTCTGCTTCTTTTTTATTTTCTCATACCCATTTCTCTTATCTTTTCCCCTTTCTTTTTTTTGACCCCTGAAAATCACGATTTGAAATTTTCAAATAAATCCAATGGAGTATAATCAACAATATCCCTTCACAAACTCAGGATGGAATCAGTTTGAAAATTCACATTGGGAATCACCAACCTTTTTTAATCAACATTTGAATGAATACCCCGCCCCTGATAACATGAACGAAATTTGTAATGATGAAGGTTTAAAAGAACAATTTCCATACCTATCAAGAATGATTCAAAATATGAATAATGAGGAAGTCCATGATGTCAAAAAATCTATCAATCCTAATCCTGAAACAATTCTTCAAAAATTGTGTGAACAAATGGAAAAAATGAATTCAGAGGTATCAAGTTTCAGACAAGAACTTCATAGTATTAAAACTTGTGTGGACCCCATTCTCACTCAAACCATCCCTTACTCAATATTGATAGAAGAATCTTGTAACACACAAACCCCTCAAGCCTTTATTGAAGAACCAACCATTGGATTTGGGATAGTTGAAGATAATAAAGGAATTGTTGATGGGTGCTTAAATCAAGAGGAAATTAATTTTATGGATTCACAAGGGGAAAATTTGACATCATGGACTGAGTTTCCTGAATATAACTCCATTAATGATTTTTCAAAAACACTAATCACTGAAAAATTGGGAGAAATACCAAACATTGATCCCACACACACTTCTGATATTCAACTGGACAATTTTTAGGATGAATCTTATTTTCAAAATGAACCAATTCTTTCTAAATGTTTTGGAGAATAAATTGATTTTGATTTAATTTTTCAATCTCCTTTAGGAAATTTCAATGAAACCGAGCTCAAAATCATTATCCTTCCTTCCCCAGACAAGAATTACATCATAGGTGATAAAAAGGACCTTGTAGTTTTAGTTCATTCATCTAATGAAGACAATAATTTTGGAATGGTCATTGATGTCTTAGGAAAGAATATAAGTTCAAATCGATCAACAATTTCAGATATTCCTTGGATTTTACCAATCATTGTGGAAAATAGGATTTTACATGAAATAAATTTCAAAAAAATAATCAATCTCAATCTTATTGAAGTGGAAAAAGATGGGTTAATTAAAATGCTGAAAGTTGGAATTGGATAAGTTGGGGGGTTCAAGTCGAGCTAACGACGTTAAACAAAAGCGTTGCATGAGAGGCAACCCATGGTTTTCATGTTTTTAATCATTTTGAATCATTTTTTTATATAATAAAATACCATAAGCTGTTGAACTGTTCTTCTTTTATGAGTAAGGATAGGTATGAAAGGGGAGCGCCATATTCATCCGTGTCACGTGGTGTGATCTCTGAGTAATACCTTACCCAGAAAATATAAAGAAGACAATGTATCATCAGTTTATTTTGTTTTGTTTTATTTTTATAGGTTAAAAAAATAAAAGGACATGTCGTAAGCCATAAGGAAAATTCATTCACCACCATCCAAGCAACTGAGACTCAAATCCAGGAGTGAAGGGAGACTGTGGAACGCACTATCATCATCAACCACCAGGTGACTTCATTCCATGATTATCATTTAAAATTTACTCTTTGAAATCCTCTCCTACCCACTTCTAACTTTTCTTTTCTTTAAACACTGGGGACAGTGTTATTCTAAGTTGGGGGGTGGGGGATAAAAAATGATTTTTATTTTGAATAAGAACATGCATGAAAAAAAAATTTCATTAACCATAAACATGATAAAGACACATTTCAAACTCTAAAATTTTATATCAAATAAATTTTGCATGCCTTGATTCTGATTTTAATGCAAGTTTAAGTTCATGAGCATAGTTTTTGGAAAGTACGGTTGTCCGATGTGATTTTTCAAAGTTTACATTTTCATCCTCTTAATAAAAATGCCACAATACACGTCTACTGGATCGTGGGTGTAAATTTGAGTTCTTGGGTCCCTTTCATTATAGCATAGGGTTCTGGGGTCACTTTTAGTTTAATTTGAGTATCCAAAAAAAACAAAAAAAACAAAAAAAAAACAAAAAAAAAAGAACAAAAAAAAACAAAAAAAAAATTGAAAATAATAATAATGACCACATAGAGCAATGTTTTGTCCAAATGCGTGGCGTCCGGCACTTGGGGATCGTGACTCCATAGTTTTCTTGGCCAGAGTTAGGCTTTATATCTCTATTGTAGAGCATGAAATTGACAAAATGCGTGGTGTCCGGCACTTGGGGATCGTGACTCCATAGTTGTCTTGCCCAGAGTTAGTCTTTTCATATCTATTGTGGTTAAAAAAAATCAAAAAAAAATCAAAAAAAATGGATACTCATCTTAAGGTTTAATGTGATTCCCACCTAGCGCTTCCATTTTTTCCCCTTGAACAATAAAATGGTCCCCATATCTTTTATGATGCACAACACTTTATCATGCTTAATTGGAATTGGATGAAATGTGGCGATGAATTTGAACAAAGGAATGGGCTTGGGCTTGGGATATGCTTATGGACCTAGCTTGTTTTAAATGATTTTTATGGGTTTTCATAATTTTTTTTGGTATTAGATATTTGGGTGAGTAATGTGTATTTAAATGTTTTTGGAAAAGGGGATTTGGATTTCATATTTGTAATTTATTTTGCTAGGGACTAGCAAAACTCAAGTTGGGGGGTGTGATTAGTCACTGAAAGTGGCTAATATTCATTTTTAAGATCTTAATATTAATGTGTTTAAAAGTTCATAAACATCAATTTTAGTCCAATTCAGAAATTGAACTTCATTTCCCATCATTGTGCAATTCATGCTTAAAATGTCAATTTGGGCTCACTCAATAATTTGCTTGTGGAAATTACAATATTCATCATTTTAATTTGAAATTTTGGTATATGATTGATCACTTTGTTTGGAACATTTTATCTTTTAGGTCCGATGGATGAATCTCAAAGGAAGATGGAGAATTTTGCGCTTGAAGGAAGAAATTTGCTGGAAAAAGCATAATGGGCCTAAGGCCCATCAAACAAATGTGGGGCCCAGAAACCAAGCCCAATGAAGCTAAAATTTATACAGTAGAAAGATAAAAATATTAGGATCATTTTATTCAACTGTGGCCGGAGCTAATTCTGATGTTTTCATGATGATAAAGGGATATGAAGTTGAGATTTAAATGGTGGAGTCGTCATTAATGCACAGAAATCCGTCCCACCATTTCGACCATAACTTCCAAACGGATGCGCCAAATGTCCTGAAATTTTGGTAGATTCTAGAAGACACATTAAAGAAGATATTTCGATTCTACAACTCCTCCGGATTCGGCCTTATTAAATTTAGAATTCACACTTCAATATGGTGGACGAATCTGGATAGTTTTCCGGGTCAAATTCAAAACATCAATTTCCTTTTGATTATTCACCCTCCATTTGACTCTATTAATTGTTGGGGGGTGAATTAATTGTTGGGGGATGTACCTAAGGCTCCTAATATGCCTATATAAGGAGCTATTGGTTAAGGGAATGAGGGTGGAAAATTTTCTTATCATCTTGGATGCTTTGTTTTCATTGTAATGTTTTGCTGTCCATTTGATGTTGTAATCGTTCTTCATTCTCATGTAAGTTATTTGAATCACATTAGTTCTCAATAAAAGTTCTTCATTTCATCTTTTTCTTTTTTTCTTCTTATCACTTTGATATCGTTTCTTTAAGGTGTGAATTTATTCACACCATCACTTGTGAATTTATTCACACAACAGTGGAGTGATCGTTTCATTGTTTTATTTTTCTTCTCCAATTCTGCTTCTTTAAGTCGACTTCCCGCTTCCATTTATTTAATAGCATAAATGGAGGGCTAAACCCTTATGGGTTGGTCCTAGAGAGTTGCATGGGGAATATTGGATGTTATTTTATGATCTAAAATTATTTAATCATTTCATTAATTTAAGATTTCCATTTGATGATTAATTTCTTCTTCATCTTCGCCAACTTTAAATAACACATTTTGAGTGCTAGTACGATCCAATTCCTTGGAGTGATCATTAAATTGATCCTCTAAGTGCATTGGTGATTAGCCTTGGAATTGTGAGGGATTAAATTGGTGAATGATGTTGAAGAATTATATCATTTTGTGGACACATCTTGAATTAGTGAAACGAACGTTATAAGATAATAAATACATCCAATTTAACCCTAGTAACAACTTAGGATCAACTCATCTCCATTAATTGTTTTAGACTAAGTAGGTGTATGTTTTAATTTATTTTCTTTAAATTAATTCAGTAGTTATTCAAATAAAATCAATCCAAATAGTTGGCCACTCCATAGCCAAATCCTTCACCAAATCATAGCGTCTCTTGGTTTCTTCTTTGGTCCCTGTGGACTCGACCCCTACTTGTACTACAACGACCGCATACCTGTAGGGTAAATTTGGGCGCAACCAGTCACTCAACTCTTCTAGTTGTTTCTTCAACTCCACTATCTTCACAGTGACCATTCTATATGGGGTATTTGATATAGGTCTTGCGCCAGGAATTAAGTCAATGGAAAACTCAATTTTCCGCACTGGAGGATGTCTAGGTAAATCCTCTAGAAATACATCAATGTACTCTTTCACTATGTGCACATATTTAATTTTAAGATTTATTTCCTCTCCCATAGATATTGTTTTATCTTCCTCTCCAAGTATTGAATTCAATAGAGCTACTGGGGGTGGTTCTAGATAAGAATCAGGTGGTGAAGTTTCTGCCCTAAAGACAAGGGATTCTGCACCATTTCCAAAAAAATTAACTTCCTTTTTCTTGCAATAAATCCTCGCATCATAATTTTATAGTCAATCCATACTGAGAATTATATCAAATTCAGTCATGGGTATGATGATAAGGCTAGAAAATAAAGCACATTTTGGTGTTTGGAGGGGGACTAGTCGACATGCCTTTGTTGCAATGATACATCCCATGGGAGTTTTGATTGACAACTCCTTTCTTAAATCAAATTGGACGTATATAATTTTCTTGGAAAACTGAGAGTATATAAATGAATGCGATGATCCAGAATCAAATAAAGTGTTGGCTAAGTTTGAGGAAACAATTAAAGTACCCACCACCACGTCACTAGGAAAATCAACCTCCGTGGTTGTAATCGCATAGGCTCTCCCTTGCTCTCTTGGCTTTTTTTAGGCATGTTTTCTTGGCGCTTAGGATACTCATTTTCATAGTGTCCCATCTCTCTGCAGTTATAGCATTGAACATCATTGAATTTTTTCTTCCCCTTGCATTCATCAGATCGATGGCCCTTTTCTCCACAGTTATAGCAGACTCCCTTTCCTTTCAATCATTTCCCGGAATGATTCTTTCCACAGTTCTCACATAATGGGAAACTATTCATTACCTTGCTCTTCTTTGGTGCTTCTCATTTTCCTTTGTTATCAGAATGCCACTTCTTATCTTGGTTTCCTTTGAAAAAATTTGATCTAGAAAATTCCTTCTCTGTTTTGATGGCACTTGATACAATTTCATCATATGATGAAAATGATTGAGAAGCCAGTGCCCTTCGAAGACTTGGCTTAAGACCTTCAAAGAAATGATCAATCTTGTCCGCTGAGTCACGTACGTAATCCACAGCATACCTAGCTAGCCTTGTAAAGGTAGCCTCATACTTCACAACACTGTCTTCTTCCCTTTGTTTCAAGCCAAGGAATTTCCTCTTCATTTCAGTTCATTTCTCACGAGGGAAATATTTTTTGAAGAATATTTCCTTAAAAGTACTCCATTCTATATCCTCTATCTCTTATTCCTCCATGGTATTTTGAATCAGAGACCACCATTGATCAGTGTCTCCCTTGAAACAATATACTTCTAGTACTACCTTTTCATTTTCATTGCATCTTAATGCCATGAATATATTTTCAAGGGACTTGATCCATTGCTCAGCAACCACTGGATTAGTAGTCCCACTGAAAGATGGGGGCTTCTGCCGCATAAAACGATACAACACAGGTGTTGAATGGTTATTTGTTACAACTTGAGTAAGTTTCCCCAATATGGTCATGATCTGATCTGCTCCAACATTGACTGTGTTGACTTGCTCAGTAGGGAGATCCCTACCTTGCCCACGAGTATTGATTCCTCTTCTTCCATTAGTCGCCATTTCTAAATAATGGGATACACTATATTAGTTTATGAATCTCAAATAGAAAATCACTCAACATAGATTGAAATTCTATGCATATCTAATCTTATAAATCTCAAATATAAAAGCACTCAACATAGATTGAAATTCTATGCATAGCTAATCTTATAAACAAGGTTCCTATGAGGAAAAATTTACATTAAATCCTTCATAATGGATTGTAAAGAAAATATGAATTATCATAAGAATATACCACGAGAGTGTCATAACCAAGATTGCATCAAGGCCTGTTGTCGTGCACCAGTTCTCATTCGATTAAGCTCAAAGCGGTGTTTTCAGGTTTTACCCCTAGATACAACTGTGCCAGAGCCGCCTCTACCTGCTCGTATCCAGACAGGGATGTATTGCTTAAAATATCCACATAATATATTACTTACCAAAATATCAGGACGTTCTTGTATGTTAATCCTTAGATACTACCTTAGGGCTTTGTTCCCTATTATACATTTCCTACTCTAGTTTCCAAGTTTTCTACTAAACTTCCTCTGATACCAACTGTAACACCCCGACCCCTCTAGGTTAGAGCCGGTGCATTACTTGTGATATTGGCATGGTTAGAAGGAATGAAAATCCCAAAGGAACGATCAGTTTAGTAGTCTTGAAGAAACTAGATACATATATGTAACTCAAATTACATTGTAAAAGGTTACAAAATACAATACATAACAAAAAACTCAAAATAGCATCCACAGGAACTCAAAACAAGACCTTCTCTTCATCACCTGTCGAAGGTAGACAATGAAAGGGGTGAGATCAAATTCTCATTAAGGGTTACAAATAGTGGAAGCATGAGTACAATAATAAGTGAATCACAATCAATATGACATAATCAATATGGCATAGTGAATAAATGAACAACTAATGCCATTAATAAACTGAAAATGAAACTGCATCCATAGATTTTGTCATAGTGAAAACCTCATGGACAATAATAATAACTGATAATGAATAAATAGAATGCTTATTAATTTTACATCATGTATCTGGCACATGAAACCATAATACTGTTAAAACGGTCTAAGGGTAGAAACCCATCTGATTTTTGGAAATAAACTCGAAGGGTTTGTCGCCAAACTGTTTTGTCTCATGAGACCTACCGATGCATCGAGGGGATATAGAGGGCCCCACCCACCACTGCATGTCCAAATAATTCTTTATAAATTTATTCAATACAATATCAATATGACTTTTCAATACCCGTATAGAGTAGAGTATATGGATTCATCAATATTTCCATAATTCAAATAACTTTCCAAATAAACACTGTATGTAAGATGGTATACGGTTTAGACAAAAAACATATCCATGACATGATATTATGGATATTTAATATAATTTCAAATGAAAAGTGATCTCAAATGGTCAGTAGGTACACCACATAAGGATTATTAGGTGCACAATACAAAGATAGTCACAACGAAAATGGCAGCTGAGACAAAGTCCCTTACCACAATGTAATCGGTCGAACCGTATGACTAGAACTTAATAACCATCAAATGAATCATTGAATAACATGAATATAAATATAATAATTTTATTATATATCAAATTTAAGTACACATATACCAAATATAAGGAATAATTGGCGAACAATTGAAATCTCACAGAAATGAAAGAGAGATGAGAAACCCCTTACATTATGCTCGAGTATGTTCTTCGTTTGTTTTAATGACCTGAATAATAAAATTTAACTTCATTAATTAATATGTCCAGAACCTATTATACATTTAATTTATTTATTAATACCTTATTAGGTTCATTCATGACCCTTTCTATGGGTTCAATTGGTTCAATTTTCATGTTTTGGAAGCATTTTCTTCCTTGGTTTTCATGGTTCGTTTACTTATTTCCATGAATGGAAGTTCATTTGAAACATGGTTAAACATCCAGAATTGTTAATACATATTATTAATGAAATTATGGAGATATAAATTACCTTATAATGATTTTGGGTTATATACCATGATGATGATTCATTATTTAAAACATTAATGGTGTTTGTTTAGATCGTTTTAATGGTTCTTTGATAATAACAACCTCATTTTGTCTTATAAATTAGAACCATGAGTACAAAAGAATTCCAGAAACATGGGTGATTCATAACACATATATTATAACCTGGTTAAACCATATAAATGGTTTTATGTCCAGACTTGAAAGAATTAATGGAAATTGAGATTACATCATCCACGATGTTGGTAATTCGATACATCACGGACAATGTTTTTAATTCCTTGAACAAGTGGGGAAAAAGAAGAAGATTGATGATGAATTTCTCATAAAAATGAGAAAATCCAGAATATACGAGATTTTGGAGATTTCATTCCTCTTGGGTATGAAGATATGAAGAAAGAATAAATGAAGAACTCAAAATAAAAGAATAATTTTGAAATCGCTTACAAAAATTCGGCAGCCTAACGGCTACGCAACATGGTTTTAGAAAATATTAAAAAGAGAGGGGACAAGGGTAACCTATCCAGAAATGAATCATAATATATATTAGATCAATAATAAGAATAAAAATAATAACATGGTATGGAAACTTGAAAGATATACCACATAAAAGAGAACTTGAATGGAAAAAGAAAGAAATTGAGAATTTCCTTACCTTGTAGAGTAACCCTTAGAACTTGAAGGTTGGTACCTTTAGGGATTGAGAAAACCTTGGGAGGACTAATATGAAGGTAAGGACGCCAGAACTTCATTGAGGGAGAATTGAGAATGAATTCAATGAAGGTAAGAGTTGGTATTTATAGGAAAAGTGAGGTATTATTTTAATAATTTCCAAGGGACACCTCATGAGTGGTATTTGCAAAACCATGGACTTAACCATGGTATTTGCCCATGGTATAAGCCACTTGGGAAACCTAACATATTATTTAACTATACACAAGTCTACCAGATTTATGACATCATTATTTCATCATTAATGATGTCATAAACACACCGAAACTAAAAACTGTATTTTTTACTATTCACTGAAAAATCAACTATTTCAAAAAAATTCCCAAAATTCACCCTAACCATTTTTCAACGTGTAGAATTCAAAATTGAAATCCATTTTTCAAAAATAATTTTCTAAATATTATTAATTTAATTTTTAAATAAAGTCATAGTTAATTCGAAAAATAACAATCTTAAAGTGCAATTAGTTTTATTTCTCATTGAAAAACTAATTAAGATCTCATTATCTTATTGCCTTAAGAAAATGAAATAATATTATTATTTACTATTCATAAGGTTCATATTACTATTCATATTACTATTCATAAGGGTATGTTACTATTCACCAAAAATTAATTTTGTTCTATCAGACTCCAAATGACATACTGATCACAACTCTAGATGACAATTTTCCAAAATTCAAAACATAGAAGTGGAAAATTTATATTTAATGGCTAGGTTTTGACTATATTCTAAATAACCTAGTGTTGTTTTGAAGGAACACAGTGGTGAATAGAATTTATTTAATAGAAACATACTATAGAATGTTTGGGTTGCTACACATGGGCTCCATCATGACTCCCCTAAGCTATACCATCGGCCTAGTATTATCATTATTGTATGGGGGAACCACATCCCCTACCTCAACCAGAACATCTTATGGAACTCTATATACCTGTCTGCTAAAGCGTAGATGAATCCTTCTCAGACTCTAGTGCCTAATCTATTCCCCTTACACTACTCTACTGTTGCATTCCCCTAAAAAAACCTCTTTATGTAGCCCAATCTGCTGCAAGCGTGACACTCCAAAGTGGGGTATGGACATTGAGGCCATTTGTGGCTCATCTTTCCACACTGATAGAACTACAATAGAACATGTTCCTAGGATTGATACCCACTTCCCCAATTGATCTACCTATTTTTTACCTAGTGAAAAATGTTATAACGATGGTTCTTTCCACTAGAAGAAGAGCTCATAGTTTTCCCTGCTGAAACAGTCTGGCCACTACTCGGGTCCTCTCTCAGTTTTCCTTTCATGATGAGTGCTAGATTTATCACATTTGAAAAAATACTCAGATGAAACATGTTCACATGTGACCTGATCTCATAGTGAAGACTATATTGAAAATTTCTCACCCTATAGATCTCATCATCTTCCAAAGATTTTGCAAAGCATTGCAGGTCGGTAAAATGTTCAGTGTAGCCCAAAACTGACATGCCCTCTTATGTCAGGTGCATGAACTCATGAGCCTTCAAATCTCTCAATATATCTAGATATAAATGGATCAGGAACTTAATCTAAAATTCCTTCCAAGATAACTCCTCTTTTTGCACTGCCTTCTCCAGAATGAGCCACCAACACTTGGTTGGTCCACAAAGCATATACACAACAAGATTCAACCTCCTATTTACAGGTGTCTTAAGATACTTAAAGATCATATGAAATGACTCAATCCATAACTCATATGCCTAGGTTCCTCCCTCCCCATTAAATGTAGGTGTATGTTGCAGTTGAAACCCTCTCTTCATCTCAGAAATCTAAGGCATGATGTGAACAATATCTCCTTCCATGGATCTCATGACCCTCAAGAAGCTATCATGAAGTTGAACATCCATCTGATCCTTAGGAACTACTGGAATCTCTGGTTTAGCTAAGTTAGGAGCACATTGATTTTCACTCTCCTAAAGCACAACTCAAAGATAATGAGGAGTCATATTGTCTACAAGAAAAACACACTCCTTAGAACACTGGATATATCAAGGTCAACCTCAACACGTGAAAAAAACAGAGATTCACCAACTCCTATTCTCTCTAGACATGGATTACAATTGTTTTAGCATGACATAACAGCTCATTTATTTTATTTCTCAAATATAATAGATATCCCATATCACAGTTCAATGGGAAAGTATATATCACATGAAAAATAAATATGTCCCTATCATGAACAATGTGTGTCAATATATATCCCTATGTGCCTATTATGATGCATGCATACTCACCTCGCACCATACTGATCCATGAGTATAAATATCAATAACTAATGACATTATAGAATAATAACCTAACACAACATGTGAATCTCCCAAGGTGAAATAGCATCAACTGTAACAAGCACACGATATAAATAGAAATTCATCCCTAGGCACTCAGATTTCCCCCCGTACATGGATTTTCTACTCTCATGCACGAGCTCATTACCAACTACCAACACATAATATTCTCATTTATACCTTTTCTAAATATTAAAGAAATAGAAAAGAAACTTGTTGTATTCTGATACCACTTTGTAGCGTCCCTCGATCTGAAACTCTCTCATGTGGTCGAAATGAGTTGGTTACGAGACCTCAAGAATGCATCCCCATACACCAGAGGCTGCCGACTAGTAGCGGGGTTGTGATATGTATAGTGGGGATACTATAACCCCTGGTTAAAGAGTTACAACATAGCATAATAAACCAATAACAATAATAATAAATAAATATCATAGTGCATAAATAATGAAAATAATATAATACAGTGGAAACCAACTAATAATCCAACTGAATAATCTAATAAATAATAAAGGAATAATTTAATGATGTGATGAAATGTAACTAAATTTCATGCTAGGAATAATACAAATAAAATACTAGCATACTCAAATAAAGACTCAATAATCTCGGGTCCCAAAACCTATGTCGGCCTCATCTCCAGACTCCATCCCATCCAGCAAAAAACAATCAATAGTAGGGTCTTTTTCCCTTGTCCAATCCTACATCCATGTAATATTCTCAGGTACTAAATGGAGTCCCAAATAGGGTGTGAGTATAACTCAGTAGGTCAACACCATCGTTTCTAAACATAACCATCCTGATAATAAGTGTATGCAATAATTTAATAAACAACAGTATTAATTAATTAAACAATTAACTTAACACCACATCAACCTGTTTCTACACCATGCTATAATGTCTATGTACATGTCTCACAACCATGTAAATAATAACCTTATAACCAAGTTATAACATAACCTGCCTCGACGCCATGTCATAATGTCTATGAGAATGTCTCGCAACCATGCCAACCATAACCTTATAACAAGGGTATAAATCTCACTAATCTAGGTCAAACCCACTATATAATCATTTCATCATTTAATTAGGGTCAATCCCACTATATAAACATTTTAGCATGTGTCACTAGGACTAGCCCACAATATAAGCATTTCAACATTTCAACTAGGACGAGACTGCTATATACTCATTTCATCATGTTTCACTAGGCCAAGTCCACTATATAAGAATTTCAGCATGTCAACTAGGCCAATCTCTCTATATAAGCATTTCAGCATGTATCACTAGGCCAATTCCCTATATAATCATTATATCATTTAATCACAAAACAAGTCATAGTAATAATGATATCAAAATATCACATCATATGGCTCAATGGTTAATTATGAAAATTACTATTTAACTTTCAATTACATATTTCATATGCCAATTGGTCATAACCAATAACATTCTAGTTATCTCAATAAACAAGAAAATACAAGGTGAATCTATATCAAGAAATCGCCCACAAACCATGTCATGCTAAACACACTTTAAGACATTAAACAATTCATTTATATTCAAGGGTTCACTCACCCGAATGGTAGCCACAAGCTAGGTCAATAACCGATTGGATATAAAGGGACTCTAGGGAATAATTCAATTATTTCTTTCAATTTATTAGGTGCATGATATGTTGGAGCAATTTCAATATTTCACATACTTGAAAATTATCAGACTATAGGGTTAAGGTTTAGAGCCTCTACCTTTAACTGTATATCAAACAATGCTTCCAATGGAAAACCCCCACGAGAAATAAGCTATGGATGATCGCAAGAAGGATCATAGATCAAAACTTATTAAGATAAAAACTAACAATGCACATGTTCAAGATATTACACCACAACATCTGTAGAAATAAGGGAGAGAAGGGAAAACTGGACCAAAACCACTTACTAGGTATTATATGTGTTATCGGGACGTTCCGACAGGAGGTTGGCACTCCAAAATTTCCTAGAAGGTGCCCTAGGGTTGAGAGGAAGAAAATTCATGTGAGATGAAATAAAAATCAACTTCATGGAACTTTTTAAAAACCCACTCAGGTATTTACACAACCTATAATTTAGTTACACGTCGTAAAATTCTATTTAGAAGGATAAGATGAAATCCTGTCACCTTGGATTAATATTTAATTAGCCCAAACATTACACAACATGTAATTGGTTCATGATGTTTAACCACTTCACATCATGAATTAGTTCACGACATGTGTCTGGAAAAAATTACACTGTGTGTATTACATTTACATGATGTGTAATTGTTCTGCAGACAGTTTTCAACTGAATTTCCTTGAAAAAACTCAAACCCACTTTAAGGATTCTCAAATTACCAATAATCCCTTGGTAACACTTGACCCATGTAACGTCCTGACCCAACTGACCACTAAACTGGTATCCAGACCGATCACCACATGACCTCAAGCACGTCTCCTCATACACAAAAGGCTAATGACTAGCAGTGAGGGTCTAATGGTGGTATGATGGGGAGACTATACCCTCATGGTCAGAGTTACACAGTAGTATAATCAAGTATAAATCAATGGACAATAGCAGAAGAAATAATGATAAATGGAAGACAAAGTAGTGGAAGATACATACATTAACTGAATAAAAGTAAATGGACCATGCCAATACATATAATAATGAATTCATATCATATGGTGCTACAAGATACAAGTAGTACATTACAATAAAAGAAAATATCCCAATGGCTAAATCCATGAGCATCCTGAGAACTGGCTCAGTCCTATGCTCCCTATCTCCCAAATACACAACACGACACAAGCAATGAGTCCATAGACCTGCAAACATGGAGATCTGCTCGGGTACCCCAGTGCAATGGAGGTCTGATAAGGGTGAGTGAAAAAATATTAGTAGGCCACCACTAATGGTTTCTAGATCAATCCAGTTCGTTCTCTATAAAATAAATAGTGTGCCAATATAGGTGAACACAAGGTGATAATTAAATAAATAAATAACACTTCGGTACAGATTCTTAAATGGGTAATCGAGTGATTATACCTACTTCAACCTAAGACGGATGTCTGAATCGAGAGAACCTATAGAGGAAATAAGGTATATATATATGGCATCATATAAGAATCAACTGAAGTGGGCCAAGCCCAAGATTGTGCTTTAGCTTGGAAGCCACACCCTTCAGACATCATTCACACATTTAGATCCACATTGAAATTATAACATGAATGATAATAGTATGGCACTACAAATAATCCACACAAGGAATCCATCAATTTTATAAATAGAAACCTGATCCCATCCAAGGTAGTCTGTAATGGAATCCCCTGGGTCACTATAGGTTCCCTCAATATAACCAATACCACTAGATCTGTCTGAGGTGACCCGTATCGGCATCCCTCTTATAAATCATGGTATAATAACTCTGATTCCATACCAAGTATCTCACATAGGTGATCGGTTATCACCCAAATCATGGTGTATACATCTTGACAATGATTCCATCCATGGTTGATCCCCTAGGGAACCGGTGTCACTCATGAGTATAAATAACCACCTAGAGAGCCCATCCAAGGTAAGCCAAAGGATTTCTCCCGGTGCGTCAAGTAGTACCAAGCCAAGCATGATGAGTCCATACATGGTGTCCTTAAGTCGAGACTCGTGTTCTATCCTATCCACAAGCAGAATGAGTCATAACATACACATTCAAAAATCATCTTCAAGGCATAACATGTACATCAAGATAAGAAAACTAGCCAAGCATTCTATCCAAGCCAATAACTATGGCATAAGGTAATAGGCACAAGGAAATGAGCATAAACATAAGGCATTCACACATGGAAATAAGTGACACGCCTTAAATATATAGCATGTGGGAAGTAATAATCTAAAAGAATAAGAAATAATACACAAGGAATAATTATAAGGAAAAATATATAATCAAGGCAATAAGCACAATGCTTAAGCATTTAACATATTATATAAGAATATGGAACATGGTGTAGGGAATAAGAATTTAGTGTGATCAGAGAAGCATAATCACAAGACAATAGGTATAAGACATAATCATAAATCATAAACCATTAAATTAATTACATTCAACCAATTAAACCAAATTCATTTCATGTAAGGAGTTCAACCATGGCATGAAGCATAGGCATTAATCTCAAGGTTCTAGAACATGGTCAACAATCCATATTAATTCCAATTATTTAATATAAGGTGTTTATTAAGGGAGAAACACACTCCAGGGGGTGTTCAAACAAACAAGGCTCAAGGGTATTTGGACCCTAAGGAGGAACCATGCAAATCGAAGAGGCAAGAACTGAGGCGATCAACTAAAGGGATGAATATCTACTCACAATGGTCATACCAGACATGGAAATGGGTTTAATTTAATTTATTTGACAATTTAGAGGAATCACCGGAAGATTCTGGAGCACGGCACAATGGTGCACCATATAAAATTCAATTAAAATTCAAGAAAGAAGATAGAACACCTACCTTATACCAAGGATGACCCACACATCCAATATTGAGTCTTTATTTGGAATGATTCGAGAGAAAACGAAGAAACAGGTGAACGCCCTAAAAATATGGTGGATTATGTCACACCAAAATAGAACAATAGAAGAGGAAAGAAAAAATAAATATAAGAAATAGGAGTGTAGATCCTACCTCAATCTTTTTTATGCTTCTGATGATAAGATATTTGGACTATGGGTGAAGGAGATATTAGGAACCCTACCTTGAAGGAGGAAGACTTTGTGTGTGAGGAAGGAGGAGGCTCCCACTGGAAAAAAAGATGAGGAATAAAGAGGGGTAGAATAAAAGGGTCATTAAGGAAAGAATGGTAAATTCACCCTCAAAACTAGGTCACATGGTTTGGCCGTAAGATTTTTCCAAACCATGCACCAATGGTGTGGATACTACTACTCAAGAATCACACCCCTGCATGGTTTCCCTACACAATTTGACTAACCATGCACCAACCGTGCAATGAATAGTGTACATACACTACCTAAAAGGCACTAAGCATACAGGCTAGGCATACAATTTGAAAAATTGTGTGCAGACTGTGCAAGTCACTTCTTCTCACCTATTGCAGTCACATGGTTTTCACTGGTGGGACACATGGTTTTAGACAAACTATGCACCTTTACCAATCCACCCAAACTTGGGTTTTCAGATCCCAGCGCTCCCAAAACTCAACGAACCACCCGAGGCACCACTCGGGCTTCCAACCACAACTAAAAAAAACACATTAAAGTTTTCCAACACTCAAAATTGCATTCTGAAGCTCAATTTATAAAATGAACCATCCACCAAACAAAGAAATTCAAATTCCTTCAGATTTTCATCCGATCCAAAACCATGAGATGATACAATCTCCCCACCTTAAAACTTATTATCCTCGATAAGCTTTGGGGAAATGAAGATAACATCACTTGACCTACTCAGGTTCAGAAGTCTAACTCAAACAGCCTTGTTGCATTTCCAAATGCCCAACGCACCTCTGAGTGTCACCTTAATATACATTTCATAAGCTGTAGAAACTCAAGCTAAAGCTTATACTTTGAACGGAAGCATTGAGACGAAGATTACTTGTTCCCACCAATATATATACATGATCTCCACATCATCACTTTAACCACTCGACCTATAGTTCTTCCACCATAGTTTCCATCATTTAATGTCCAACCTTGAATCACGGTATCTCTACAATTAGAATTTTCTTTCAAAATGTGCTTGTAGCGTTCAAATGATGCTCATGGAATGAGACACATTTCACAATTCGATCAAAGGTCAAGTACAAAATGACCTCTTTTAAAAATAAATCTAGAGGAAGATAGGTCAATTCATTATCAGCCGACCATCCTCAAAGCACTCGGCTTAAACGGTCGACATTAAAAAAATCTATACCCGAAGCATTTGAATAAAGGAAACTCAGGATTTTCTCAAAGAAAAATCATTGAATCCCGTAATTGGATTCTAGTGATATATTTAACCAAACCCCACTTAAGATTTAATGTCTCAGTGTAAGAATAAGTGTATTCTCGATCCAGTACACTGGGATCTCCACCCTTTTAAACACTCATTCCAAACCTGACTAAGGTTCGGGGAAACCTCAAGATCAACAAAAGGAGTTCAAGGATCTCATCCAAGGAAAAACATAAACAAACCTTACAAGGGAGATGTTTCTATAAATACAAATTTCCACGCATCAAGAATTTTGATTGACCCCAAAGTGTTATCTTCCTAAGGATCAAGTCAAATAAAAACGGATGGTGTACATGAACCCGCCCATGGCATTCCTATTTGGGAACCCAAGAATAACATAGGACCAAGCATGATTCTAAGGTCAACAACGCTTCTAAAGCACATTATGATAAATACCCCTTAACAATCCCAACAACTTTTAAGATTTAGCATGGTGTATCATCGACGCTCTCTCGGTGTACCCAGACTATGAAAAGATAGGGGACATGATCGCCATTTAACTAAGAGTACACTAAGATAATTTGAATGCTTCCTAAAAAGGACTTGAGACACTCCCACTGCCAAGAGGGAGAAGTGATCAGTACCATCTCAAACCAACCTTTCTAGTTTCATAAATTAGAATAGTCAAACCATCATCTGAAAAATTCTTTTAGAGAAAGCTCAGCTTCACCTGCTGACACATCACCATTAACTGATCACCATGACTCTACCACACGAGGCATCCTATGACCGCTCAACCACAACCACTAAGACCAATCCACAACCAAAGTCTTCCTTAAAGGTGGTAAACCTAGTTGACTATTTATCATCATGCTCCTTCACAAGCATCGACATGATTCAAAACTCACCAGATCTGAGGGCATTTAAGCAAGATCGACCATTTTGAAATGGTCCCCTAGGCTATGATCCTTCTACATGTAAGGGCACGTTTAACTATAGTTGATGTGAATATCCCCACCTTAGGAGTGTACTCATCATCATATTTATAAATAGGGGTCTCATTCCACAGTACATGCTCCATCGACCACTGACCGCAGTTCCTAGAGGTGGCCATCGCAGTTTAGCATGCATTGAACTAAATAGATAGAGATAAACAAATTCTCAAGAGTCCTATATTAGATTAACATCTAGGCATACACATTAATCTCCTCTTGAATTGTATCCATGTGTGTTTAGCATTAGTCATAAAATCCAAGATGACTGACTAGCATGTCAAACACCTGATCCTCTTAAAACATCATCCCGGGCATTAGGACAAGTTATATTTTATCAGAAGCTCGGGTAACTCTACTACAGAGATGACATGTGATTAAATCATGAGATCCCAAGATTAAACAGTTATCATTGAACTTAAACAGTTTGTTTTAACCCTTAACAACTCGGAGGTATCACGTATGTCGATGCATACTACACTGAGATTTCATAAGAAAACAACACACTCCTGATACTATCCATAGGTTTAACGGCCATATGCATTCGAGTATCATATGGACTACAAAATTTTGAACCTAAATCCATATTACCCTATATTAATATTAAATTGAATGATAATGTATCGAGTTTTCCATCACTAAAGAGGAATAAGAAGGGTCGCATGACCTACTTAAGCGGCAGACCATGCCCTTGGAATATCTAACCTACTAAAACAAGCACTACATGATTCCTATGCCTGAAAAGAGGGTCAAACACCACATTAACACCAGAAAAAAAAACAAAGGTGTTGTTTTAGAAACTAAGAGTCCTACATAGGACTATGGCACTTGAATATTTCCACACACCTAAAAAGAATTACAAGTTTGGAGAAAGGGCTTTGGAGGTCTGAGGGCGCTACCTACAATGGGTAAGCCCATTACCAAAACTAAAAGCATCAACTTAAAATGAGTTCATGCCTATAAAAGTTTATTAGGATTAATATACAATCATTTAGGTTCAAGTTATAGGAGTATAGGCCTATGAAAAAATTTCACGCTCCCATTACAAGGCAGAACTCAAGGAAAACACATAAGGATTTAAACTGCCCATACATGAGAGATAAAACTAGAAGAAACAAACCTTAAGGTTTCATTGATCTGGTTTATTTATTTACATTTGAATCCAAAACATTTTAAAGGCCTGGTTTTAAAACATCAAATACCTGTCAAATGAAAATAAGAGTTGGCCTCCATTTAGCTAAGGCCATAAGGCAAAACAAACAAGTTATATTAGACTTCCTTTTAAGTACTATTTATTTATTGAAATCCCATTATAATTATTAAATTTTATCACATATACCCATTTTTTAACACCTTTAATCTATTTACAAGGCCTATATGGAATTATTCCCTTTTACTACATAACATTTCATTTTCATGGTACAAACAAAGGATCTTTTAAAGTTTAGTTTCTTGTAAAAAAGGTACATAATACATGAAAATGTAAAACATTAATCTAATAAAATTAAAAGGATTAATAATATTTTAATCATAAGTATATTTACTAAATCTCATAACCTGGTGACATACATCAAAGGAAAGGGTGGTCATAAGGTCCAGTAAGGGAAAGCAAGTAAAATAGCTTACATGTGACCATGAGAAATATCAATAACAATGTGAAGAATATCATAAAGGCGTGAGAAAAAAATGGGAATATCATAATAAGAAAACATGAATCATGACATATAAATGTGGTTAAAAAATTAAAATGATACATTAATAAGCATATCACCAAGGTTTTTCATTGAGGTGTCCTAAAATTTACCAAGGTTATTCACCAAGGTATCTTAAAACATGTCATCTCTAGAGATTAAATTCTTTACCCAATGAATTGGATAACTATCAGGTCATACACATAATGTGTCTTAATTAATGTGATCCATGTAGATCATAATCAAACATTTCATAAATAACCCATGGAGAATAAAAGAAACGAGTTTCGTATCAAAATCATGGTATTTTAAAAAGTGTTTAAAGACAAGTTTATTATGTCATTTTTAACCCACGGAAAGGGAATGGGGGTTTCATGTATGTAAAATACCCAAATAAAAATAAATAATTTTTACATATAGGTTAATAACACTGGAAAATAAATAGGTTTGGGTATAAAAAAAATAAAATAGAATTTCTTGAGGAGAATAGAGAAATTTTGAGAAGTAAATTCGGCAGTATAACGATTATAAAATGTGGTTTTAGATTAGGGTAAAAAGAGAGAGGATAGGGGTATCGCATTGATAAAAAATAATTTTTCAGTAATAGAATGAATAAAAAGGAAATATAAGATATTGATCATAACAATTATAATACACTTACAAAAAATGGTTCTTGAATTGAAGAGAAAGGAAGGAGAATCCCCTTACCTTAAAGAGTTGTTCCAAAAACTTGAGGATTGGGATCTTGGGGGATTGAGGACACATTGGGAGGACTCCTTGGGAGGACTCCTTGGGAGGTAAAAATACTATAGATTCATGTAGGATGGATTTTTAGTGAAAGTAAATGGAGAAATGGGTAGGTATTTATAGAAAAAGTGGAGAATTTGTTTATTAATTTTCAAATATAGGCCTTGAAAACCTAGGTTGTGGAAAATGAAAAACCATGGGCTTACCTGTGATATTTTCCCATGGTTTAGATACTTGGGTAATATTTTATGTTATTTTAATACAAAAAATTAGACCATCATTTTATATTACTTCTTTTGGCATGGAAAAGTAAAGTTTCTACAAAATAATATTTTTTAAAGTTAAAGTTTCCATTTTAGACTTTGGAAAGTAAAATATAGGTTTGGAAATTAATTAAAATATATTAAAATACTTTATATTAATAAAATAACATATTTTAAGTCTTTTATTGTGGTTAATTAATTATTACATCATTATGACATAATTATGAAGTCATTAAAGATGACCCAAATTGTATTTGTACTATTCACGAAAAAATAAAGTATTTTAGAAAATTCTCATAAATTCTCTCAAACCTAATTTTAATGTGTTGATTTCAAAAATGATGATTATTTTACCATAATAATTCTATAAATATAATAATTTTAACTTTTAAATATAAAAAACTTTATTTATTAAAAATAATAGCGGGTTGAAAATACATATAAAATATCTCACACTTACAAAATAATAAAATTATTTTATCATTTATATTTAAATAAATGTGTTTTTATCATACCATTTAATTAAAATAAGTATTATTCATAATATATTATTTTATTATAAATATTTATATCTTTTTTGGGAAGTTGAATTTCTGTCCGAAAAATCAATTTATCAAATTTCATATCAATTTTATTAAGAAAAACTATTCTTAAAATGGAATTGATGGAATAAAAATTTTATTTATACAAAGTAATTATACTTTAAGTAACTAAGGATGGGACATGTAACCTGTTATAACACTCGCATACAACCTAAGGGTAAGGTGTGCGGTGGTGATAGATTCATGGGGCGGCTCGGCTAATATCACCCAAATGGTAATTTCCACTAACTTAAACTTATCCCTTAGGTGATTTCATTCAATCTTCACTTATTGAAGCTCAACTTGGTCTTGGTCAAGAGAGAACCATAGTGATGCTACCTCCCTCACAAGCTCCGACAAATGGGCTTTATATGGAACGAACCTACTGGTTAAGGCCATCATTTCTCCTTTCATCATTAATTATCCTTTGTCATTTCTACTTATAAACACTAATTATAACGTTAAAATTATTATCAAGAGTATAGTTTCCAATAGTCGTATTGACCAACGATCATATAATGGTTAAAACCTGATGGTTACATTTCAATTTATACTCACTTCATTATTACAGAGATATAGTTTTTTTTAGTACAAAATAATTCAACACACATTTTCTCAGGAGACAAATATTATTTCAAAATTCTAGGTCGTTACATTCTTCCCCCCTTAAGAAATTCCATCCCCAAAATTTCAACTCGTTCTCTTAGTTGAGAAAAGGTGTGGGTACTTCTGCCTCATTATTTTCTCTGGTTCCCACGTCGTTTATTCATATTTATTGTTCCTCCACAACACTTTGATGAGGTGGGTAGTTTTGTTTCGTAGAACCTTGTCTCTATAGTCCAAGATCAGCACTGATTTATCCTCATAAGAGAGGTCATGTTATAGTTTTACCACCTCTTGATTTAGTACATGTGAAGGGTGAGGTATGTACTTCCTCAAGATATATACATGGAATATGTCATGAACTTGAGCTAGGTTTGGTGGAAGTGTTAGCCGATATGCAACTACTCCTATGTGATCAATGATTTCATAAGGGCCAATATACCTGGGTCTAAGCTTCCCTTTCTTCAAAAACTACATGACTATCTTACATAGTGATATTAAAAGGAAAACTTTGTCACTAACATCAAACTCCAAGTCCCTTTGATGTTGTTGGCATAGCTCTCCTACCGACTCTGAGTATCCTTTATGTGTTGTTGGATGTCATGAACCTTTTCTGTCATCTCTTGCACAATATCAGGCCCAAGAATCTTTCTCTCAGCAACTTCATCCCAACAAGTAGGAGTTATACATCACTTTTCATATAGATATTCATAGGGTGTCATTTGAATACTCAAATGGAAGCTGTTGTTGTATGAAAAATAAACTAATGGGAGATGTTGATCCCATACACCATTAAATTCCATTGACAATGTTCTCATTATTCCCTCGAGTGTCTTAATAGACCTTTTAGATTATCCATCCATTTAGGGGTGATAAGCTATATTGAAATTCAATTCAGTATTCATAGCATGTTGAATACTTCTCTAGAATTTATATGTGAACCTTAGATCATGATCAGAAATGATAGAAAGTGGTACCCCATGAAATCTCACCAATTCCTTTACATAAATTTTGGCAAGTTGTTCAAGATAGAAATCTTCCTGAATAGCGATGAAATGGGAAGTCTTAGTGAGATGATCCACTGTAACCCATATCGCATTGTTTCCTTTGGATGTTCTTGGGAGACCAGTGACAAAGTCCATAGTAATATTGTCCCACTTCCATGTTGGTATGGGTAGTGGTTGTAATACCCCTTTAGGAAGTTGTCGTTATGCCCTCACTTGTTGACACAACAAGCACCTTGTAATGTTGTCGACAATCACCCTTTTTATGTTATCCCATCAATAATGATCACGAAGGTCCCTATAAATTTTAGTGATTCCAAGATGTATAGAGAATGTAGAGTTATGAGATTCATCCATCAGATCCTTCTTTATTTTTGGAATAGATAGAACACATAACCTTGTACAAAATTTCAGTACACCTTCTTGATCAATATTGAACTCAGGAAAATTCTCATTCTTCATATCCCATTCTCCTTCTATAACAAAGGATCTTATCTTTGATATTTATTGGTATTTTCTAGTAATGATGGTTGATAAATCATTTGGGACAGTTTTGATGATGTCCCATCCCTCAGGATTCCCATGTCTAGCCTTACTAAGTCCTTGATCAATGGATCTACTTGAATCCTCATCATTTCCAAAACAACATGATCTTTCTTAATTAATGCATTAGCAACTTTGTTTGATCTACTAGGGTAATAATGAATTAAACAATAATAGTATTTAATAAGTTCCAACTATCACCTCTTTCTAATGTTCAATTCCTTTTGCATGAAAATATACTTCAAACTTTGATGGTCTTTTTATATATCACAAACTATGACAAAATTCCCATTTAGCGGTGGTTTAAACTCCTACTATATAGTTTTATAACGATTTCAAAAAACCACCGCTAAAATGGGTGTTGGTATTCAACATGAAGTGGTTTCTTCCATTTAGTGGTGGTTTTTAGAAAGTGTCGTAGAAGTCGTATTTTTTTGCGGTTTTCTTGGTTTTAGCGGCAGCTTTCGCTTAAAAAAATAACTGGTATCTAGCGGTGGTTTAAACCACCGTTGAGTAATGTTTTTTCATATTTAGCGGCATTTTTAACCGCTGCGTTAAAAAAATACCATATTATAGTGGTGGTTTAAACTGCCATGAAAAAAATCCTATATATAGCGTCATTTTAACCCACCACTATCTCATGCATTAAAAAAACAAGCTTCAGGTTCTACAACCCCAGAACCTGCAGGCAGAACAACACAATAGTGACACTGAAAATTTGACCAGATCATCAAATATATCATCAACGTACAAGGAAAAAAACACATGATAAAACTAAAGAATCAATGTATGTTGACTCTCACCAAAACATAAATAATCGACACATTTACCAATGAAAACAACACATTGAAAGAAATAATACATTTATCAATACATTGAAATAATCAAACAAGACACAACACGTTAAAAGAATCGATAATATATAAAAACATTGAAAGAATCAACATGTTGAAAGAATCAATAATAAATTTCTCGATACATTTAAAGAATCAATGCATTTCTCAATACATTTCTCATTGAAAGTATGTTGATTCTTTAAACTATTACACAACACATTTCTAAGGAAAACATAAATTTAATACATTTAAAACTAGCTATAAATAATAAATGTACTTCCATTAAAATGAGGTTTCACATGTTAAAACTAAATCCACCAAAATTACAAACAAGATAAATTAATTTAATAGTAAATAAATAATTCTCAATATGAAACCATCCATCATGAATACCATTTTCATCAAAAGGGTCATTAATAATTCGAAACCAATAAGAAATGCTTATCCAAAAGAGAAATCACCCTAAATATCCATAAATGATCTAAACTTCCACAAGTGAGGATTAAAACTGACTTAGATTTATACAATAGTTAAATAATTTATGAAATCCTAGGACTTCCAACACTAATCCCACCCCTTTATGAGATCATGAAAAACAACATAGATGGCTCTATGTGCCTAGACCAACAGGAATCCACATAGTCCAAGTTACCTGATTACATCCCCAGGGCTTATCCAAGACCAAAAAGACAGAGCTCAAAAAACATGGTCCATGCACAAATAGACCACAAAAATCTCCCAAAAGGGAGATCACCCAACACATCAAGATTGAGCTCTAACCAAGAAGGTGAAAACAAGATGATACTAATCAAACAGATGGTCTGATAGATAGGGGTTATCCTATATGTTATAGGCTTGAGATATCATTGTATGGATAAGTGATATAGGACCTTAGTTTGGTGAGAGATAACATAAAATGATCCTTGTTCAGTAGGAATGAGTCATGATGTGAGATTTGGAAAAGGGTATAGAATTTCCTATAATGGTTGGGGTTAGATAGAGATTACAGTCTTGGAAAAAACCATGGGTTTTTGTGTCATGACTTGACCTATAGGGACCCTACTTGGGACACCAGTAAGCTGAGAGTGACACCACATGTTCACCCCCGATAGTTTAAGGGCTAGTGACAAGAATAGAGTAAGAATATCACTGAAGTGAGAGGCTTTATCCTATTGTACATGAACACACACACATACACAACTCCATGAAATACTACATAGGTATAATAAAAATAAAACCTCTCAGTGTAAAAAATTCATGTAGTAACCTCTAGTAAATACATCATAATGAGATAGATAAATATCCAGGAAAGGAAAAGGGTAAAATACATGCATATCCAAGAAGAAGGAAAGTATGTCCCAATTTAGAAATAACTGAAAGCGAAAAGAAGAGGTGTTCCCAACTCAAGATACCTAAGTTTGACCACCAAACATGGTCAGTGCCTCCACTTGCTTCTATGTTCCATAGATACTAGGTCCACTAAGGACACCATCTACAAATTGTCTGTATAAGAAAAAAATCATGCATGCAAATCCCATACATGTGTGATTATAAACATACTTAGTAAGGCACCATGAAAAACAAGTGGGGAATAGTAGAATATAATAGTAAGATAAACCTATATGTAAAAGAGAGATAAGAAACTAAACATCATATATAATCATATATAAATTTCAATCTCCATAGCCAGTTGAAACATAGAATATAGACACATGGTTATACAACATATACATAGGGAACTCGTTGTCTCGGTCACATATAAAATATAAGAAAAAGATAAAAAATACCCAAATTAGATGTAAAAATACATGAACAAACCCTCTCCACTAATCATTTCCCAATGATGAACTCTGCTCATCACCTTCTCCATCTCCATCTCTACTTCCTACTACCGGCACCTGTAAGACAATTATATTGAAAATTAAACAATGTTGTATATTTATATTTAAACTTAAAATCAATAAATTTTGTGAACTAAATGATTTTGAAGTTGTGTGATTTACCTTATCACCACCATTAATCACTTTCAATCCTCATTTTCCTACCAAAGACCTCAGATGGTAATAGTTCCAAACCCATCCGTGCACTCGACTAGGATACTCCTTCCCAAGGACTTTACCAACTGGGTCATCCTGGGAGACTGAGTAGGACTGTGTGGGATTGAAATCCCATAGTTATTTAATTTTTACATATAAATAAAATATCATCTATATTATAAGCAATATATATTAACATAGTGACAACTGATAATAAGTTACTATAATAAAAAATGAATTCATACCCCAACTTCTTTGGCTGGCTCATTAACAAAACTCTCATCAGATTTTTTATAAACATTCAACCATACTTCTGTTTGGGATGTTTGGTGACCTAAAATCAGTGACTACATTAAACAAAGATAAATCAACAATTTAATATATTAAATAAATAACATTGTATAATAAATATTTAAACTAATGAAAAGATTACCAGATTTGATCAACTTCTAAAAAAACTCTTTGACCCTGCAGTGTGAGTATAACTCTTCCTCCTTGTCATTCATATCATTTAATTAAATAAAATTAAGTTTAGAACATATATTTTGAAAAATTCATGCAGACAAAAAAAATAGAAATGATAATAGATACACAGTACTAACAAACAAAATATACATAACAATGATAATAAATGACTGCACAAATGACATAAGTGGTTGATAAATGAATGGATAACTACACATACAATCATTTTATCCTTCAATCATATCGGTTTCATGCTCCATCATTACTTCATCTACTTCATCTACTCTTATAATACTAATATTTTCAATATCATGATGAACAAATAAGTCCACTTCTTGCTGTTGATGGGATTCAATATCAGAGGTCAAACCTTCCACTTCATCACCCATATCATACAAGTCTCTTTGTTTTATATGAGAAACTACACTCCACCCTTTATACAAGACATATTTCACATAATATACCATTTTCACTTGTGATGATAAGATATACAGATCATGTAGTTCATGGTCACCAGCATCCATCAAGCGAGAGAAGCTCATAAATGTAAATTTCAAGTAATCTCCTTTAACACCCCTGATAATATCCATCCAATTGCATTTGAATAAAATAATTGAAAAATGTATGTGGTGGTTTAATTCAATAATATCAGTCAATTTTCTGTAGTATTCCACTTTAGTAAATGTAAATATTCTACTATTTTGTGTTTTCAAACCCTCTTCCCGATCAACTATACGGAATCTAAATCCATTCATGTTGTAAGCATTGAACTTTCTAGCTTATTTTAGAGGACCTCGAGCAAGAAACTTAAAATATTCTGATAACTCTGCTTGAGTATCAGTATTCATGATCTAAAAAAATTAATATACATTATTATATTTAAAAAATATATGTATCAACCTAATATCTATATTGATTGCAATATTTATGAACTTACACATCGTGCAAACTATTCTATAAGCTCTTTATTAATAGCTTTTGTTATATCTTTCTCATTTCATGTTTGTCCTCTCATTCGTCTCTTTTTTTGTATCCTCAAATCTTTAATAAATGGATTTTCAATTTCACTATTTAGTAGCACATATCTATGTGCCTATAATAACTCCATTTTTGTTAGTGAAACATTTGAGCTCCTCCCAACTGATCAGCCAATAAAAGGAAATATTTTTGATTTCCCATGTATTCCATAGTAAGTCAAAGTGTCGTCAACACGTCCAACTCGATTGAATCTTGTGTCAATATCATCCCAAGTATCTAGAATAAAAGGTAAGACATTCCTCTTCCAAATAGCCTTCAGAAATAGAGCCTTCATGTTGAGATTTATTTTTCATTTATGATTTCAAATACCCAATATATCTATGAAATAAAATAAAAAAACATAATTATGTATTTAATGAAGTTCCAAGAATTGTTTATTGAAATTAAAAACATATAAATAAAGTACCTATCAATTGGATACATACATCTATAATGTACGGGGCCTCCTAATTTAGCTTCCTCAACCAAATGCACAGTTAAATGCATCATGAAAGTAAAAAAAAGTTGGAGAAAATATCATCTCCATTGCACAAAGTGTAAATACAAATCTCTCTTGAAGTTTTTCAAGATGAAATGGATGTAGAGTTTTCTCACATAGTTATCTAAAAAATATGACAACCCTGCTTTTTATTACAACTTAAACATGCTTTATTACATAAAACTTCACTTGATACAACAAAGAAGATCGAGAGGTTTAGTGTCTTTGGGGCTTAGGATCATTACATAAAAACTTTAAACTTGAAATAAAACATCCTTATTGAAAACTTCCTTTACATGACCACTACATTCCTTCGTACTTAGCATTGCATGGGATAACCTGAGGACATGCATAAAAAAAGGGTGAGCTATAAAGCCCAGTAAGGGAGTACACAATGAATAACATGAGGAGTACAATACATGTTAGGCAATAGGCATATCAATAGAGCATAAGAGAGACATGAACATAAAGGCATGATAAATCATGATAATCATAACATGGAAATGTGGCAACAACACTTAACATTGAATTAGCATGAGCCAAGGCTCATTGCACATGGAGCATGAGTAAACCCTCATTGCACTTGAAGCACGAGTAAACCCTCGTTGCACTTGAATTAGCATGAGTCAACACTCATTGCACATGACGTATCATGATACTATACTTTATCCAATGCATTGGAGCGCTATAAAGGGCGCACCCTTCTTAAACATTTCATTTCATGCATAAGTGTGCCACATGGATCATAAAACATGGATTCATAAAACATAATCATTTCTTCCACGATAAAGGAAAGTGGAATTCATACATGAAACTTTATAATCAATATGTAAATGTGCATAAAGGTGAATACCCTTGATGGAGAAATGGGCATGGTATTCACTACACAAAGACATTGGCTTAGAAAATCGGTGCGATTTCGGCAGCGTAACGACGTGACATAAGAATTCATAAAAAGGTTGATGAGAGAGAAAGGGGTTCCTCATCATATTTACATGTAATGGACAGTAAGGAGATCATATATATACATGTCCCAACAATAGAAATGGAATTTAGATTCACGATACAAAAGTATTGCTTGAATATAAAAGAAGAGAGAGAAGTTCCTTTCGGAATTTCGGCATAGTAACGGGTGTACATGGGAGGCATTTAATGAGAGAGAAAGGGTTCTCCCATCATTCAAACAATAAGAGGGAAGTATGGGGGAGGTGCGAAACCATACCCCAACATTCATAATTGAAATAAAAAGGGCAATACAACTTAAAGAAAATTGACAAAAAAAAAGAGAAAGAAAGGAAGAAAACCCCTTACTTGGAAGTATGCTTCCAAAGGCTAGAGAGAGGCTTGTGAGAGGCTTCTTGGGAGCTTGGGGCACCTTGAGAGGATTTTAGAGAGAGTAGGGCAGAGTTTGGACGTAGTTCAAGGGCTTTGGGTGAGGAGGAAGTGGGAGCTTGGGTGGGTTTATATAGGAAAGGTGAGAGAATTCTTTATTATTTAGGTTTGGGACCCCTTATATTAAAATAATCCAAACCACAAACCATCCCATGGTATTTGCCCATGGTTTCTGGAAAAAGGAAAGAGGAAAACAATATTTTACAAGGCCAAGGTCCGAACTTATTAAAAAATTAGGGTTGCTTATGTGGAGGTGAGTCACACTCCCATGGAAATTAATTTAAAAAGTCAAAGTGTTGAATAAGTCTTGAGGGCTCCATTAATGCTTTGAAAAGTAAGTCAAACAAACCCAAAACCTCATTATTTTAATGATAAAACATATATTGGCCGAACATAAGGATTATGGTATTTTATTACATCACCATTGGGTCATTATGATGTCATAAAACACATTATATATTTAAATGGTATTTAATTTTTACCCAAAAATTTGACTGTCTCAGAAAATTATGAAAAATTCACCGTTGGATAATTTCGACGTCCTGATTCCAAAAATAATATTTATTTTATCTAAATAATTTTCTAAATATGTGAATTTTCACTTTTAAAATAAAAACCGACATTTATAAAAAAATTCACGGGTTTTGACAGAAATGGCTTTCAAACCTTAATAAAAATTTTAATTGCATTCATAAAATTATAAGATCATTTATATTTAATAAAAATTAATTTAATATTAATAATAATATTTTATTAAAATATTATTTAATTCAAAAATCCTTTAATTTAATTCTTAATTAAATAATAACTAAAAACACCGTTTGTACTTTAAAAACTAATTACAAGGCATCAAAAATGACTAGAAATTATATTCATTATTATATACAAAAATAATGTACATGAACATGGTTCTACTTATTTGTTACATAACCCCTTAAAATAGCCGCATAAGACCTAAGGGTAAGGTGTGCGATGGTGACAGACTCTTGGGGTTGCTCGGATAACATCGCTCGGGTGGTAATCTCTATCAACTTCCATTTTTCCCGTAGACGATCAAGTTCGAGCTTGACTTGATGAAGCTCAGCTTGGGCTTGGTCAAGGGCAAAGCCCAAAGACGCCACCTCCTTTCCGAGCTCCGACAAATGGGCTTCGTAAGGGGCAATTCTACTGGATGAGGCCATCACTTCCTTTGTCTGAGTAGAAAATTGGTTCGTTAAAGACTTATATTTAAACTACCCAGATGATCACTGTTCAACGGCTATAAAAGTAACGGTCACAAATCTTAACGTAAAACTTAAAGAAGTTGACATCTTATAAAAACATTTTTCATAAAGAAACATTTAACTGGATCAAGAGGGATTTTCCATTAATGAAACTTTGGGTCGTTACAACATTCCCCCCTTAAGAAATTTCGCCCTCGAAATTTTCCTTTTCCCACACTAAAACAAATGTGGGTAACTTAGCTTCATCATATCCTCCGACTACCAAGTTGCTTCTTCAAACTTGTGGTTTCTCCACAACACCTTGACGAGGGGCATTGTCTTATTTCGTAGAACTTTTTCTCTACAATCTAAGATCTTCACTGGTTGCTCCTCATAAGAAAGATCGTCTTCTAATTGTACCACCTCGGAAGAGAGTACATGTGAAGGGTCTGGTATGTACTTCCTTAAGAGGGATACATGGAAGACATCATGCACCTTGGCCATAGTAGGTGGAAGTGCTAGTCGATAGGCCATAGCCCCAACACGATCAAGAATCTCGAATGGGCCGATGTACCTTGGACTTAACTTCCCTTTCTTTCCAAACCTCATGACCTTCTTCCACGGAGATATGCGTAAAAACACCATGTCTCCGACTTTAAACTCAAGGTCTCGTCGACGATTATCTGCATAACTCTTCTGTCGACTTTGGGCTGCCTTGATATGCTGCTGAATGGTTTTCACCTTCTCCACCATTTCTTCGACCATTTCTGGTCCAAGCAGCTTACGTTCACTGACCTCATCCCAACATGTCGGTGTTCTACACCTTTTCCCATACAGGGCTTCATATGGTGCCATTTGGATGCTCGAGTGGAAACTATTATTATAAGAGAACTCAACTAGAGGAAGATGTTGATCCCATCCTCCTTTAAAGTCCATTGAGCACGCTCTCAACATATCCTCAAGTGTTTGGATAGTCCGCTCGGATTGGCCATCAGTTTGAGGATGATAGGCCGTACTGAAGTTCAGTTCAGTATTCAGAGCATGTTGAAGACTCTTCCAAAACTTAGAGGTAAATCTTGGATCTCGGTCAGACACAATAGATAGTGGTACTCCATGCAACCGTACCACTTCCCTGATATATATCTGTGCCAGTTGATCCAAAGAGAAATCCTCTCGAATAGCAATGAAGTGTGCAGTCTTTGTAAGACGATCCATAATAACCCAGATTGCATTGTTGCTTTTGGATGTCCTTGGAAGTCCAGTGACGAAGTCCATGGTGATGTTCTCCCATTTCCATTCTGGTATGGGCAATGGTTGTATCATCCCCTTAGACTTCTGCCTCTCTGCCTTCACTTGCTGACACACCAGGCACTTTGATGTATATTCGGCGATCTCCTTCTTCATATTATCCCACCAAAAGTTTTCTCGGAGATCTCGATACATCTTTGTGCTCCCTGGGTGAATAGAGAAATTTGAACTATGTGCATCATCCAAAAGTTCCTTCTTCAGCTCCGAACTTGGTGGGACACATAGTCTTTTCCCAAACCGCACAATTCCTTCTTCATTAACATTAAACTCTGAGGATTTTCCCTTTTTGATAGCTTCCACTTTTTCTTGGATTCTCGCATCATCCTTTTGAGCATCCTTTAACCTTTCCAAAAGAGATGGTTGAGCAATCATTTGTGAAAGGATTGATGATGTTCCCTTCTTTATGATTCCCACGTCCATCTTCATCAAGTCTAAGAAGATTGGATCCTTCTCAATTCTCATCATTGATAGAATTGCTGGATCCTTTCTACTTAGGGCATCCGCCACCTTGTTCGCCTTCCCAGGGTGGTAATGTATTGAACAGTCATAATCCTTTATGAGCTCTATCCATCTTCTCTGGCGCATATTAAGCTCTTTCTGTGTGAATATATGTTTAAGACTCTTGTGGTCAGTATATATCTCACATTTCTCTCTATAGAGATAATGCCGCCAGATTTTCAAGGCAAAGATCACCGCCGCCAACTCCAGATCATGCGTTGGATAGTTTCGCTCATGGATTTTCAACTGCCTTGAGGCATAGGATATCACTTTATCATTCTGCATCAGCACACATCCTGAGCCCTTCTTTGAAGCATCACTGAATAACACAAAAAGCTCCCCACTTGTGGGTAAAGTGAGCACGGGTGCAGTGATAAGCCCCCTTTTCAACTCCTTGAAGCTTTCTTCGCATTCATCACTCCAAGCAAACTTTACTCCCTTTCGAGTTAGCTTGGTAAGAGGGTTGGACAATCGTGAGAAGTTTCTCACAAATCGTCGATAATATCCAGCTAACCCCAAGAAGCTACGGATATCAGTTACCGATGTTGGCCTCGGCCATCCCTCAATTGCATCTGTTTTGGAGGGGTCCACAGATATCCCATTGCTTGTGATTATATGGCCCAAGAATGAGACCTCCTTCAACCAGAACTCACACTTGTTGTACTTGGCATAGAGCTTCTCCTTGCGCAAAGTCTCCAGTACAGTTCTTAAATGCTCCTCATGGTCCTCCTTGGTTTTGGAGTATATTAGAATATCATCTATAAAGACTACCACAAATTTATCTAGGTAATCTCTAAAGACTCTATTCATCAAGTCCATGAATATTGTTGGAGCATTGGTGAGTCCAAAAGGCATTACTATGAATTCATAGTGCCCGTACCTTGTACGAAAAGCAGTCTTGGGGATATCTTCCTTCTTCACCCTTACTTGATAATATCCCGACCGCAAGTCGACCTTGGAGAAGTATTGTGCTCCACGCAGCTGATCAAACAAGTCATCGATTCTTGGGAGAGGATACTTGTTCTTTATCGTGATTTTGTTAAGTTCACAATAATCGATGCAAAGCCGCATTGACCCATCCTTCTTCTTGACGAAGAGGACCGGTGCACCCCAGGTATAAGTTCAATTGAGAACTCAACATCTCTTCTTGGAGGAAGACCAGGAAGTTCCTCGGGAAATACTTCAGCGAATTCCCTCACAATAGGCATTTCTTCAAGGGTGGTTTCTTCCTTGGACTCAATCATCTGAGCCAGATATGCGTGCTCATAAGGCAGTAATATCCATGCTTGAGATGATGGAGCTAAAGGAGATTCATCTTCCTCCTGACACTTGTAAAGAATCGGGGGTCGATTCTCCATATGGAGTGTGATTTACCTCTCCCGACAATTTATGTTGGCTCTATATAAGGAAAGCCAATCCATGCCAAGAATTGCATCAAATTCCACCAAATGGAGTATGACGAGGTTCGCCGGGAAATTCAATCCACAGATTATAATAGGGGAGGACTTATACTCATGGGATGCAATGATTGCCCCATTTGTCGTACTCACCGACATCTTTACTTCCATGATTTGTGGTGGTGCAGGGATTGTTCTACTAAACTTTTGAGATATAAAAGAATGCGTAGAACCTGAATCAAAAAGTACGTTCGCTATTCTTGAATGAATAACTAGCATACCTGTCACCACTTCGTTGTCGGGGTTCACTTCGGCAGAAGTGATGGCAAAAGCTCTTCCTTTCTGTCTTGGAGGTTGTTGATTGCCTCCGATAACCCTTGGATTAGGGCACTAATTCGCAAAATGACCCGGTTCTTTGCATTTGAAGCATTGAACAACGTGTTGAGGTTCGAACGGAGCGTTCCTCCCCTCCGTCGCAGCCGCGGGTCCTTCTTGCTGACAGTTAACAGCTAGGTGCCCTTCTCTTCAACACTTAAAGCATTTTCTTGTCCCCCTAAGGCAATTTCCAGGATGCTTTTTTCCACACTTTTGGCAAGTGGGGTGCTGGAATTTCTTAGCGTCGTTGGATTTATCCATCGGACCACCAGCATTGAATTCCACCTTCCGCTTCTTGTCCCCATGATACCCCTGTGATTCTCTGATCTCCATTTCAACCTTGAGGGCACATCGGACAATTTCCTCATAGCTGTCGAAGTCACAGATCGCTAATGCTTTCCGCAAGCTAGGTTTCATCCCACCAAAGAAGCGGTCAACCTTGCATTCGGGGGTAACGACAAAGCCGGAAGCGTATCGTGCAAGCCTTGTGAAGTTTGCCTCGTACGCTCCCACAGATTCCTCATCTTTCTGCTTGAGGGAAAGGAAGTCCCTTTCCATCTTAAGACAGAGGGTGCGTGGAAAATATTTATCGAAAAACATCTTCCGGAATACCTTCCATTCCAAAGCCTCGATCTCCTCCTCAGGCTTCGTATTTTTGATCAACGTCCACCATTGATCAGCTTCACCCTCCATACGATAAGCCGCCAGGAGAACCTTCTCTTTTTCAGAGCATTGGAGGATTGAGAATATCTTTTCAATGGAGTTGATCCATTGTTCAGCAATCGTGGGATCAGATGATCCACTAAAAGTAGGAGGCCTTTGTCTCATGAAGCTTTCAATAGCAACTTGTTCTTTCTTAGGGGGGGTTGAACGTTCCTCTTGACCAGTGTTTCTATTCAAAACTTGAGTTAGCTGAGAGAGAAGCATGACAAAGTTTGCAATTCCCGATCCCATTGGATTGGGCATCTCATAAGTACAATCATCAAACTGATCTTCACAACGGTTGTTAGCCCGAGTTCTCCTATTACCGGCCATTGGCTGGAATAAAAGGAAAGTTAGGGGTAACACATAAAGGGTAATCCAAAGACAAAATTTTATGACTTATAAATAAACTTTAATCTCTTTAACTCATGAGTCTATAGGATTCAATCCAGGCTTTTCATGATCTTCCTTCTAACATATATTCTTAGGGGAATTTTTCCCTTAATAAGGGTTCATACTAAGATTGTGAATTTATCAAAACATATCCCCCAGGAGTGTCGTAACCAAGAGTGCAGCAAGGCCCGTTGTCGTGCACCATTTCCTGTTCGAGTCTAGCTCAAAGCGGTGTTTTCGGGTTTTACCCCTAGGATACATCTGTGCCAGAGCCGCCTCTACCTGCTCGTATCCAGACAGGGATGTATTTGTTTGATAAAACACTTACTTAGTATTTACCAAAACTTAGGGATGTTTTTATTATGCTTAGTCTTGTATCTAAGGCTTTACTAGGGTTTCCTAATCCCAAAAATAACTAAACCTATCCTTTGATACCAACTATGACAACCCTGCTTTTTATTACAACTTAAACATGCTTTATTACATAAAACTTCACTTGATACAACAAAGAAGATCGAGAGGTTTAGTGTCTTTGGGGCTTAGGATCATTACATAAAAATTTTAAACTTGAAATAAAACATCCTTATTGAAAACTTCCTTTACATGACCACTACATTCCTTCGTACTTAGCATTGCATGGGATAACCTGAGGACATGCATAAGAAAAGGGTGAGCTATAAAGCCCAGTAAGGGAGTACACAATGAATAACATGAGGAGTACAATACATGTTAGGCAATAGGCATATCAATAGAGCATAAGAGAGACATGAACATAAAGGCATGATAAAGCATGATAATCATAACATGGAAATGTGGCAACAACACTTAACATTGAATTAGCATGAGCCAAGGCTCATTGCACATGGAGCATGAGTAAACCCTCATTGCACTTGAAGCATGAGTAAACCCTCGTTTCACTTGAATTAGCATGAGTCAACGCTCATTGCACATGACGTATCATGATACTATACTTTACCCAATGCATTGGAGTGCTATAAAGGGCGCACCCTTCTTAAACATTTCATTTCATGCATAAGTGTGCCACATGGATCATAAAACATGGATTCATAAAACATAATCATTTCTTCCACGATAAAGGAAAGTGGAATTCATACATGAAACTTTATAATCAATATGTAAATGTGCATAAAGGTGAATACCCTTGATGGAGAAATGGGCATGGTATTCACTACACAAAGACATTGGCTTAGAAAATCGGTGCGATTTCGGCAGCGTAACGACGTGACATAAGAATTCATAAAAAGGTTGATGAGAGAGAAAGGGGTTCCTCATCATATTTACATGTAATGGACAGTAAGGATATCATATATATACATGTCCCAACAATAGAAATGGAATTTAGATTCACGATACAAAAGTATTGCTTGAATATAAAAGAAGAGATAGAAGTTCCTTTCGGAATTTCGGCATAGTAACGGGTGTACATGGGAGGCATTTAATGAGAGAGAAAGGGTTCTCCCATCATTCAAACAATAAGAGGGCAGTATGGGGGAGGTGTGAAACCATACCCCAACATTCATAATTGAAATAAAAAGGGCAATACAACTTAAAGAAAATTGACAAAAAAAAGAGAAAGAAAGGAAGAAAACCCCTTACTTGGAAGTATGCTTCCAAAGGCTAGAGAGAGGCTTGTGAGAGGCTTCTTGGGAGCTTGGGGCACCTTGAGAGGATTTTAGAGAGAGTAGGGCAGAGGTTGGACGAAGTTCAAGGGCTTTGGGTGAGGAGGAAGTGGGAGCTTGGGTGGGTTTATATAGGAAAGGTGAGAGAATTCTTTATTATTTAGGTTTGGGACCCCTTATATTAAAATAATCCAAACCACAAACCATCCCATGGTATTTGCCCATGGTTTCTGGAAAAAGGAAAGAGGAAAACAATATTTTACAAGTCCAAAGTCCGAACTTATTAAAAAATTAGGGTTGCTTATGTAGAGGTGAGTCACACTCCCATGGAAATTAATTTAAAAAGGCAAAGTGTTGAATAAGTCTTGAGGGCTCCATTAATGCTTTGAAAAGTAAGTCAAACAAACCCAAAACCTCATTATTTTAATGATAAAACATATATTGGCCGAACATAAGGATTATGGTATTTTATTACATCACCATTGGGTCATTATGATGTCATAAAACACATTATATATTTAAATGGTATTTAATTTTTACCCAAAAATTTGACTGTCTCAGAAAATTATGAAAAATTCACCGTTGGATAATTTCGACGTCCTGATTCCAAAAATAATATTTATTTTATCTAAATAATTTTCTAAATATGTGAATTTTCACTTTTAAAATAAAAACCGACATTTATAAAAAAATTCACGGGTTTTGACAGAAATGGCTTTCAAACCTTAATAAAAATTTTAATTGCATTCATAAAATTATAAGATCATTTATATTTAATAAAAATTAATTTAATATTAATAATAATATTTTATTAAAATATTATTTAATTCAAAAATCCTTTAATTTAATTCTTAATTAAATAATAACTAAAAACACCGTTTGTACTTTAAAAACTAATTACAAGGCATCAAAAATGACTAGAAATTATATTCATTATTATATACAAAAATAATGTACATGAACATGGTTCTACTTATTTGTTAAATAACCCCTTAAAATAGCCGCATAAGACCTAAGGGTAAGGTGTGCGATGGTGACAGACTCTTGGGGTTGCTCGGATAACATCGCTCGGGTGGTAATCTCTATCAACTTCCATTTTTCCCGTAGACGATCAAGTTCGAGCTTGACTTGATGAAGCTCAGCTTGGGCTTGGTCAAGGGCAAAGCCCAAAGACGCCACCTCCTTTCCGAGCTCCGACAAATGGGCTTCGTAAGGGGCAATTCTACTGGATGAGGCCATCGCTTCCTTTGTCTGAGTAGAAAATTGGTTCGTTAAAGACTTATATTTAAACTACCCAGATGATCACTGTTCAACGGCTATAAAAGTAACGGTCACAAATCTTAACATAAAACTTAAAGAAGTTGACATCTTATAAAAACATTTTTCATAAAGAAACATTTAACTGGATCAAGAGGGATTTTCCATTAATTAAACTTTGGGTCATTACAAAAAATGTGCAAAATTGGAGTACAATAGTAGTAACCTTTTCACGTAATAATGTATGCAATGCCAATGGAAGTAACTGCTGTAACAAAATATGTGAATTGTGGCTTTTCAATCTATGTAACATATAATTATTTAAGTCAAAACACCTTGATATATTACTTGAATACCCATCAGATACCTTCATGTGTTTTAAAATTTGAAGGAATGCATCTTTATCACTATTTTTCATTGCAAAAAATGTCAGAGCATACTTTCCATTCTCATCTGGCCAGAGATCACGCTTTATGTTCATTTCTTATAAGTCTTTCCAAGCATTAAGATGATCCTTAGACTTTATCTTCTCATTAATAAATTGAAGATCAAATTTTCACAAACATTCTTCTCAGTATGCATCACATCAAGATTATGCCACAATAAATTAAATTCCTAATATGAAATTTTGAAGAATATACTTTTTTTCTTCCATTGTTGCGTTCCAATTTCACTTGAAGATGCACTTTGAACTCATTTCTCACTATCATTCAAATGATGCACCTTCCCCAATTCTGTTTCAACATTTCCACATTGTTCCAATATTTAAGAACCTATTAACAACTTTGGAGGTGGTCTAAAATCAATAAAACCATTGAATTTTGACTTGTTCAGCTAAAATATATGAGATGCATCAAGAAATCTTCGATGACACAAGAAGCACCATTTTCTACTGTGAGGTAGTCATTTGGGCTCAAAATCAAAGTTACAAATAGGAAATTCCAAACCCGTGTGAGTGTTCCAAACAGATAAATTCCCAAGTCTAGGGAAGTCACTAATGGTCAACATTAGAGCTGTCTATATCTTGAACATTGTTTTAGAAGATGAATCATATGACTCAACACCGTTGCTTCATAACTGCTATAATTATTCAATTAAAGGATACAAGTATACATCAATATCATTTCTAGGCATTTTTTCATTAATAATCATTGAAATGATAAAATGCGTTTTTTTCATACACATCCATATAGGCGGATTATAAGGGATCAAAACAGTCGGCCAAATGCTATAACTGGTACTCGAGGTCCCAAATGGTTTGAATCCATCAGCAGCCAATCCCAAATCAAACATTCCTAGGATCATATGAGAAATATAGATGTAATGAATCAAACTTCTTCCATGATTTTGAATCTCTTGGATGTCGCATTAACCCATCATTGTTATTATCTACAAAATGCCACTTCATGTGTTCGGTGATTTTTGATGACATGAATAATCTTTGCAATCAAGGATTTAAAAGAAAGTAATGAAAAACCTTTTCAGGTGTGTTCATTTTATTCTTCTTTATGGTAGTATATTGATTCAGACTTCCAACATCACACATAGACTGTCATCTGGAGGAAGAAAATTTCTTACAATCCTGTTTGCTTGAATCCTCTTCCTAATAAAGCATACAATCATTGGGACACACATGAGTTTTTGTATAATTTAGACCAAGCTTGTTAACAAATTTTTTCATATCATAAAAAGATTCAGGGGTCTTTTCTTTAGGAAATTCATCATGCAACAATTAAAATATCATGGACATTGCCTTATTTGTAATTCCACATAGGCATTTGATATGTTACAACTTCAGAAAAAAATAAAGTTTTAAATATTTCAAATATCCACTATAAAACTCTTGATTTCCATCATCAAATAAACCATGAAACACATCTGTATGCTCAGTTAAGTTTTCTCTTACATTAGTCTCTACATAATAAATAGGAGAATCCAATGATATGTTACAATCTTGATCAGGTTGTCCTACAGTCTCAAAAACATCACTTAACACGTTGTTATTTGTAGCACCCTTAACTGGTTATTCTGATATGTTTTGATGATGTTGGTGTCTTTCAATGTCCAATGTATCATTTATAAGGTTTTTCATTTCATTTTCCATTGTCGACAAAGTTGGGAGCTCATTCTGTGGATTGACATCAGTGCTCAACCTTTCTGTAACGTTCAATTCTTCGGGCCAAATCCAACACAAATATTGAGTAGGGAATTACTTCAATATCAAATGTTCATAAACTTTATATCTCTTCAACCATCTTCTATATTTACCTTTGGGACATGGAAATCTTATTATCCCATCAACGGATTGATTAGAAATTTCAAAATCTAAAAACTCTGACAAACCCTTAGCATACTGAGGTGTGTTCCTCAGTGATATAATCTAGCTTTTATCCATATATATCACAATGTGCCTACTCATTATTAAAATAAAATTAAAACACATAACTATTACTAAATAGGAAAATAGATTCATATATACTAGTTGAAAAAAATATGAATATGTTAAATAAGGTTTTCCTATATAAATACACAAGAAGGGATCAAGAATCAATTTTCATGACTCTGCGAGTTCAATCACCAAAATTATAAATAATTATATTTATAAAGGGATCAATCATGTAACATAAATTCCTTGAGGTTGAATACTTTTGAAATCTATTTTTTGACACTTTAAACAACTGAATCCCATTTTAAAATTCCAATTAAATTCATTCATGTATATGTCATGAAAGTAATATATACCAAATATGGTTCATGCACATGGACCTCATTCTAGTGATAGAGGAGATGAAAATTTAAAATAAAAACTTCCTTAAGAACATTAAATTCCATAAAAAACTCAATCATAGCAGAAATATGAAATAAAAACAATCCCACACCCATGGTAACTAGGACATACCACCGAAAAGGTTTTCATGACTCACCTATATATGGTATATCATAGGATTCGATAAAGTCCTCATATTCCCCTCTTCTATATACCCAATTTATAAAATGAACTAAATGCTATGATGTCACATTGTAATTCCCCATTCTAGAATCATCATATGAGATGAGGTTCGATATACCTCAAGCATTCCAACACATATACAAGTGGGTTCAAACTTGTTGAAAGGTACTAATTCATATTCTATGGTGGAAAATACATCAAATTAGAGTATACTATAATGGAAAAATAGCCAAGACATCTACCACGTATCAGTGTAAACAATAAAATAAACAAAATTATATAATAAATGGCATGAATAATTCATATTGTCATACAAACACTAATCGCCCAAGGGGTGATGAAAAATATAAAATAAACCAAAAAATAAAACACCAAAAATCTAGACCTACATCCATCCTCAGGCCTTAACACACCCTATCTAAAAATATGCATCAAGCTTTACAAGACTTATCCACTACATGTGATGTGCTTAGCTGAAGTCTAAATGTAAGGTATGCATTCACATAGGGGTGCCTGTGAATGGTGTGAGAAATATATCTCCATAGGGCCTTACCAGGTGCCCCTAGTATATTCTATCATATTCATGTATACATGAGGAATAAAATAAACATTCCACACAAGATCGTTGTATTTAATGTGAAAACCTAGAAAACAACCATGAATTCTTAATAAATTGTAGGAAAATTATCCTTGAATAATTTTTTACATGTAAGAATAGATGGAACACCAATCAGATTTACACTATGCTCAGAATGACTACAATAATATTTTTAAAGATATAAAAGTCATTAAATACATTATTTAAGGGTTTAAAACCAATAAAAGAACCTAATATTTTCATGAAATCTTATTACAATTATTATTTATTATTTTGTGACATATAGGAAAATATGCCACATATATATGAAGGTTAGTTTGATCTAAATGACCAAAAATGTAGTTTTATTATTTTAAAATTCTTAAAACATGCAAGTAATGTTTAAAACATAGAAAACGACCATGTATTGATTTTAAATTGTTGAACAATTATTATTGGATAATTTTTAACATGTATATATTAATGAAACATAAATAGATGTGTAGTTTATTTAGAATAACCAAAAATGTGTTTTTAATGATATAAAAGTCTTTAAAAACATGTTTTAGAGGGTCAAATTCTAGAAAATAAATTTGAATTATTTTGAAATATTAGGAAAATTACTGGTGATTAATTTTTGAAATATAAGAATAAAAATCAAATCAATCTGGGTTTTGTTTCTCTTTTAATGAATGAAATTGAAAAAATTATTATTTTATAACTCTAAAATATGATTACAAAGGTCAAAACTAATAAAATGACCCTTAATTGATGTGAAATTGTAGGGAAACAATCATTGGATATTTATTAAATGTAATAATATATAATACATCAATCTAACATTTAGTGTGATTGAAAAGATCACAAGTTCGTTTTTGAAAATATAAGTTTCTAAAAACATGATTCAAGGGGTCAAAACCTTGAAAATGACATTGGATTATCATGAAATTTTATGAAAGTGACTAGTGGTTAATTATTTAAATATAGGAATTGATTCTCATGCCACTTCATTATCTATAAATGTAGGGTTCATCAATCTCATCTCAAAATGTACGATGGCACAACCCTCTCATTAGAGGTCCTTAACTAAATAATACTAAATAAAGGTCAACTTATCACACTACCTAGCTCTTAGGGAGAGGTACACGATCAACTACATGATGTAATAGGGAATAATAATACTTTTAAGAAACCCACTCCATCAGACATTGTTTTATCCCAAAGGAACCATCCCACTTAGAATGCTTAGTATGTCCCAAACCACCCTCAACATGGTGTCACTCACCATGGTTGTAATGTCTAATCATATAACCAGTCATCACTAAGCCTAATACTCTCTAACCTACTTTACTATCCCTTGAAAAAAATATTAAGAAACCCATTTATCACCTTATACACAACAAAAACCCAATGGCCTCCCCCCAACTATGTCGACACTGTCACATTTTGGTGAAATAGTTATTGGGTGATCCCAATTCACCTAGGTGATCAAGTGAACCTATCTCAAGTACAGGAGACCCAACACCATCATATATACTTTACTCAATAACAATATTCCCCTATAAATTCTATCAATGTCTATACAATATTCTTTTAGTGGTAATTCATGCAAAAATAAGAATATTTTTTTTGAATTATAGGGACCACCAACCTCCATATTTACGTTAGAATCTAAACCATACTCTAGAAGACCTCATCCAATCTCATCCATGCTACATCCAAGTCTGTATCAACTCTTAAAATTTTCATCACATTGCATAACATTAATAACTACCTATAAATAATTATAATTATATATTTACTTTTAAAAAATAGGCATAAATGATAGAAAACACACCAGGCACTACTATCGCAATGAACACATGTCCAACACCCCTTATATGGTCTATGGAGAACTCTCGACACTATACAAGCAAAAAAACCTATGATGTAACACCCATTTAACTATCAATATCATACAATTTTGGAAAAAAACCCAAAAATAAAATTGTTTTGTGTGTTGCCTTCACTTACCACTCGACCTTTGAGGGGTGGCGAGGTGGGGGTCAGGATCGGCGGCGAGGCACGGCGATGCGAGGTGCAGCGAGGCGAGGTGCAGAAAGGGATGGAGAGGCAAGGCGAGTTGTGGAGAGGTGAGGCGTGATGAGGGCTGGTGATGGGAAATGATGGTCCAGGGCTTCGGGGAGTTGGCGAGGTGGGGGTTGGAGTGTCAGGGGGTCAGGGGTGTCGGGGGAGGGGAAAAGTGTTGCATGTATTAAATTTTGTAACCATTTAGTGGCGGTTTATAAAAAACCACCGTGAAATTATTTTAAAAAAAATTAGTAGTGGTTTAGTAAACCGTCGCTAAACGCTCAGTTTATTGTAGTGACATTTAACCCTATAAAGATAGTGCCTCCATATTTTTAGAGAAAAAATAATTGCAGCTAGCTCCAGGTCATGCGTAGGATAATTCTATTCATGAGGCTTTAACTGTCGAGATGCATAAGAAATCACCTTATAATTTTGCATGATTATTCACCCAAGATCTTTCAGAGATGCATCGCTAAAAATAATGAATCATTCTCCAATAGTGGGTAGAGTTAACACGGGTGCAGTAACCAATCTCTTCTTCAGATCTTGGAAACTTTCTTCACACTCCTTTGTCCAGATGAACTTAGCCCCCTTTCAAGTTAAATTGGTTAGTGGATTAGAAATTAATGAAAAGTTTTTTACAAACCTCCTATAATATCTTGATAAACCAAGGAAACTATGAATCTCAGTTGTTGTTGTAGGATGATGTCACTCCTCTACAACCACTACCACAAAACTGGGTTTTCACAGTGCCACCCTTTATCAGTGCTTTTTTTAGTAGTGCTGATAAAGGGGGGGATTTATTAGTGCTTTTTCCTAGTGCTAATAAAGTTTATATTTCAAAAAAAATCATGAAAAATAATATTTTGTTATATAAGTATATTTATATTGATATAAATGTAATATATATTTTTTAAATATGTTTTAGATAAGTATAAATAGACTATTACATTTAATATATAAGAAATTAAGTGAAAATAGATTTAAAATATTTTAAAAAATATTATTAATTAATAATTTTCTAATTATCATTGATTAATAATCATTTAATAACAATTTTAAGACACAAAAAATCAAAAAAAATAATAAAAGATCTAAAATAAGTTGAAAATGTAACTCAAACTTCAAACGGCCATAACTTTTGATCCGAGTGTCCGTTTGAGCTCTACAACATATCAAATCAAAGATTATGAAGATATCTATGCTCTAGTGACCCAAGGGAACCTTTCGTATCGTTTTAGAGGCCCAAAAGGCCTCTAAAAAATAGTTTTTAGTCGATATACCCCGATTTTTTAACATTCAAACAGGTATAACTTCTGATCTGGATGTCCGCTAAGCCTGTACCACATATCATATCAAATATTGTTTCATTTTATTCGATTTAATTTGTTTTGAAGTTAAAATGGACTTCTGTATTAGAAGTTATGGTTGTTTTAACATTCTATGGCTTTTCAAATACACATGTATATGTATTTATTTATAAATGTGTGTGTGTGTGTGTTTGTGTGTGTCTGTGTGTGTCTGTGTGTGTCTGTGTGTGTGTGTGTTGTATATATGTATGTATGTATTTATTTATTTATTTATAAACACACATAAAAAAACATATTTTATAAATATATTTAAAACTAATCTTATAAATATATATTAATATACAAATAAATATATGGATAATAAATTATAACTAAAAATATATATATAAATCAATATAAATATATATTAATATACGAATAAATATATATATACTAATATATGAATAAATATATATGTATTAATATAACTAAATATATTTATATTAATATGAATCTATATTAATATACGAATAAATATAACTATATATATATATAAATAAATATAACTATATATATATAAATAAATATAAATATATATTAATATACGAATATATATATATGAATAAATATATATGTATTAATATAACTAAATATATTTATATTAATATGAATATATATTAATATACAAATAAATATAACTATATATATATATAAATAAATAGATATATCATTAAATAGAGAAAAAACTAAATAGCTTAGTGGTAAAGGTGCAGGCGCACAAGGGGGGTGGTCTCAGGTTCGAGTTCGGGTGGAAGTAAGGGGTGTGCGGGTAAGTAGGGGATGCGTGGGCAAGTGCAGC